>JADMLD010000812.1:0-43726 GCA_017589585.1 Phylloscopus whistleri
AACATTATAGGCTGGGGACGAGTGTGGGCTGGACAGTGCCCAGGGCAGAAAGGGACCAGGGGGGCACTGATGGACAGCAGGCTGGACATGAGCCAGCAGTGTGCCCAGGTGGCCAAGAAGGCCAATGGCTCCTGGCCTGGAATCAGGAATGGGTGGCCAGCAGGAGCAGGGAGGTCATTCTGCCCCTGTGCTCGGCACTGCTGAGGCCACACCTCGAGTAGTGCTGTGTCCAGTTTTGGGTCCCTCAGTTTAGGAAGGACATTGAGATGCTTGAGCGTGTCCAGAGAAGGGCAACGAGGCTGGTGAGGGGCTTGGAACACAAACCCTATGAGGAACGACTGAGGGATCTGGGGTTGTTTAGCCTGGAGAAAGGAGACTAGAGGTGATCTTATCACTCTCTACAACTTCTGAAGGTGGTTGCTGTAAGTGGGGGTTGGTCTCTTTCTCCAGGGAACAACAGACAGAACGAGAGGACACAGTCTTAAGCTGCGTCAAGGGAAATATAGGTTGGATATTAGGAGATAGTTTCTCACAGAAAGAGTGATAAAGTATTGGAATGGCCTGCCCGGGGAAGTGGTGGAGTCCCATCCCTGGATGTGTTTAACAAAAGACTGGATGTGGCACTTGGTGCCGTGGTCTAGTTGAGGTGTTAGAGTATGGGTTGGACTTGATGATCTTGAAGGTCTTTCCAACCTGGAAATTCTGTGATTCTGTGAATTTATCAGGGGCAAGATTGCCTTTAGCACTATCTCTTGTTCTCTTTACAATCCCTCCTCCCACACCAAGGAGAATCTGTGTACAGTACAGAACCTCATGGAACCAAGGGGCATTGTGGCACAGCAGGGCCTTGTGGGAACCAAAGAGACCACGGTGACACTACGGAACCTCATGGAACTACGGGTCATTGTTCCTCAGCAGGGCCACAGAACCAAGGAGTCCATTGTGACACCACAGAACCTCATGGGATCAAGGTGTCCATGTTACACCACTGAACCTCATGGAACAAAGGGTCCCTGGTGACACTGCAGAACCAAGGAGAATGTTGTTGGCAGTATGAAAGCTCATGGAACCAAAAGTCCATTGTGACATTGTGGGGGCTCATGGAACCATGGAGACCATGATGACACTTCAGGACCCACTGGAACCAAGGGGCTGTTGTGACACTGCAGGGCCTTGATAACCAAGGGGTCATTGCAGCACTGCAGGGCTCATGGATTCAAGGGGATCATAGTGACACTGTGGGCCTCCATGAGACCATGGGGACATTCTGACTTTGGGCAACCAAGGACACCATTGTTACACAAGGGGTCATCATGGAACCAATGAGAGCATTGTGACACTGCACAGCCTCATGGAAGCAAGGGGTCATTGTGACACATCGTAGAACCGAGGGGCCAATGTGACACTGTGGGACACCATGGAACAAAGGAGACCATTGTGACACTACAGGGCTCCATGGAACTAAGAACTTGTGCAACAGTGAGGGGCCCAATGGAATCCAAGGGCCATTCCATACCTCAGGGCCTCATGGAACCAAGGTGCCCCTGTGACACTGCAGGGCCTCATGGAAGCAATGAGACCATTCTGGCACTCTGGGTCCCCAGGGAACCAAGGGGCCATTGTGACACCACAGGACCTCACAGAACCAAGGCCACCACTGTGACACTGCCAGGTCTCATGGAAGCAAGGGGCCATTGTGACACTGTGGAGGCAAGGAGACCACTGTGATATTGCTGGGCCTCATGGAAACAAAGATCTGTTGTGATCTATGTGGGGCCTCATGGAACCAAGGGCCAATTGTGATGCTGCAGGGCCCCAAGGATCCAAGAACGTGGAAAGGTCTGGCTGCCTTGGCCTCTGAGGGCTGTCTGACTTGTCCAGCGCTACCTTGGCATGTTGAGGGCTGCTTCTGATCTGTCCTTGAAACCCTGGAGTTCTGTGCTTTCTTTCCTGTGGGAAAGAACTGTCCTTCTCCTCCAGGTGCCCATGGCCAAATTTCGGATTCTAACTCCAAATTTGATTCTATTCAAGGATTGTTCCCATATGAAACCTGGCAGGACCACAGCTCTGGCTGGCCTTGGCCTCTTGAGGGCCACTTCTCATCTGCCTTCAAAACACTGGCAGGCTGTGCTTCTCTTCCCATGGAAAAATCATCTTTCACATCCAGGTGTCCATGGCCACAACTGGGAATCTGCCTCCATAATTCCAGACATCAAGGATAGCTGCCAGACAAAAGTTGCCAGGACAGTCTCAGTCCCTTTGCCACCTGAGAGCCAGCTCTCATCTGCCTTCCACTCCATCTCCTCCTCATCCCTGGATCTGCAGGTCCAACATAGTCCCTCCCCGCGTGGACTCACTCACCAGGTGCAGCAAAAAGTTGTCTCTCCATACACTCCAAAACCTTCCTGGACTGCCTCTTTTCTGCTGTATTCAGTTCCCAGCAGATGTCTGGTAGGTTAAAGTCACCTCCAGAACAAGGCTGGTGGTCCTGAAACATTCTCCAGCTGCTCATAGAATAAGTTGTCCACCTCTTCTTCCTGACTGGGTGGACGATAACAGACTCCCAGTAGGATGTCAGCCTTGTTGGCCTTCCACTGATTATTACTTACTTTCCCACTGATTCTTACTTTCCCACTGATTCTGACTTTCAGCTCATCTTCATTAATTTCAATATAATCTCCCAGAGAGATGGGACAGATGGGAGCAGAGACAAAGAATTCTGCTGGATTCTTCATTGTGTTTGCTTCTACAGGAGACCTGGATCCATATGTTGTTGCCTCTGCGCGAGGCAGCGGCGACCCAGTTTGGAAGGGACACGATGGTTAACGTACAGACCGTTCGGGCAAGTCACTCGCAACACTAGTATAGTGGACGTGTGAAATGCGTTTA
The DNA here is from genome assembly GCA_017589585.1 of Phylloscopus whistleri. NCBI lineage: Eukaryota > Metazoa > Chordata > Aves > Passeriformes > Phylloscopidae > Phylloscopus > Phylloscopus whistleri. Next base: position 2,890 of record JADMLD010000812.1, read on the forward strand.
TTTCTTGCGTGCGCTCCTTTTTATATAACCTCGGTGCGCGTCACGTCAGCGCGGCGAAGCCGCGGGTTACAACGCTATTGGTTATCAACGTCGGAGAGGAAGGGACCCTACCTTCCCGTACACCGCGAGATCTTGCGGATGGCGTCCCTATCTGACCACAATATGTAGAGGAGGTGTTTTGTGTCAGACAACACTGACAGAGTGAAAAGAAGAATATTTTTAAATGAAAGTAGTGTATCATGCATAATATACAATGAGATAAAAAGGACACATATGATCAGAAGAGCATCTGAGTTTTTCAGAGGATGAGAGACTCATTGATGTTCCAGTGGCCAAGCCTGTTTATATCTTTCTTCAGGGCTTCCTTGAGATGAGAGGTGACCAGGCCGCAGCCTGTCTTGGCAGCTTTGTCTGGGAGAACCCTTGCATAAAGGGAATTTTTCAGGGGGAGTATCAATTTTGGCCATGGGCACCTGGAAAGATGGATGATTCTTTTCCATAGGAAGGAAAGCACAGAGCCCTTCAGTTCTCCAGGGGCTGATAAGAGGCAACCCTCAGCATTCCAAGATCAGCTGGACCTGTCAGGTGGCCCCTGGGAGGCCAAACCAGCCAGACCTGTTCCATCTCCCCTTGGTTCCATGAGGCCTTATAGTGTCAACAATGTTCTCTTGCTTCTGAGCTGTCACAATGGCCCTTTGATTCCATGAGGCCCCACAGTGTCACAATGGTCCCTGGGATCCATGGTACCCAGCAGGGTCACAATGGCCCCTTGGTTCCATGGTACCCAGAGTGTCACCATGGTCTCCACAGGAAGGAAAGCACAGAGCCCCAGTGTTTCAGAGGCTGATGAATGGCAGCCACCAGAGGCCAAGGCCAGCCAGAGCTGTCTGTCCTGGCAGCTTTCATCTGGGAGCAATGGAATAAACATCTTGGATTCCGTTATCTCAGATATATGGAATTTTGGGGGCAGAATCTCAATTTCAGCCATGAGCACCTGCATGGGAAGGCCAGTTCTTTCCCATAGGAAGGAAAGCACAGAGCCCCAGGATTTCCAGGGCAGATCAGAGATGATCACCAGAGGCCAAGGTGAGCCAGGCCTGTCTGTCCTGGCAGCTTGAGTCTGAGAGAAACCCTTGCATACAGTGAATTTTGGAGAAGTACGAATTTTGGCCGTGGGTGCTTGGGCAGGAGGGATGGTTCTTTTCCATAGGAAGGAAAGCCCAGAGCCCCAGTATTTCAGGGGCACAGGGGAAGAGCCCCCCAACATACACATGTCAATTCAGCCAGTCAGGCCCAGCCAACCAAACCTGTTACCTGCTTCCCTTGTTTCCATGGGTCCCCACAGTGTCAAAATGATCCCTTGCTTCCATGAGGCCTTGCAGTGCCAAAATGGTTTCCTTGGTTCCATGGAGCTGCACAATGACACAGTGGCCCCTTGGTTCCAGGAGGCCTCAGAGTGTCACAATGGTCTCCATGATTCCAGATAGTCCTGCAGTGTCACAGTGGTCCCTTGGTTCTGTTGAGCTCCTCAGGATCACAATGGCCCCTTGGCTGCATGAGGCCCAGCTCTGTCACACTGGCCCCTTGTGTCCATTGGGCCCTGCAGCATCACAATTGTCCCCCCTTGCTTCCATGTGGCCTTGCTGTGTCACAGGGGTCTTCTTGGTACCACAGGATCACAACTGACCCTTGGTTCAATGAGGCCCTGCAGTGTCACAATGGTCTCCTTGGCTCCACAAGGTCCGGCAGAGCCCCTTGGTTCAACAAGGCCTCAAAGTTTCATAATGTTCTCCAGGATTCCGTGAGGACCCACAACGTCACAATGGACCTCTGGCTCCATTTGGTTCTCACACTGTTCTATGAATCCTTAGTTCCATGGGGCCCTGCAGTGTCACAATGGACCCCTTGCTGAGGGCGTCCATCTCAGCGGTACGGGAGCGTCCTCCTCGCTGGAGTCGGTCCCGCCGCTCCAGCCGTCCCTCTCCGTCCGGCGTGATTCCACAGTGCCACAATTGTCCCTTGGTTCCATTAAGCCCCACAGTGTCACTATGGACCCCTTGACTCCACAAGGCCCTGAAGTGCCACAATGGCCCGTTGGTTTCCCAGGGCCTTAAGGTGTGCAAATGGCCCCCAGGGTTTCATGAGGCCCTGCTGTGTCACAATGGACCTTTGGTTCCATGATGCCCCAGAGTGTCACAATGGTATCCTTGGTTCCACGGTGTCAGAATGGACCCTTCATCCCATGGAGACCCACAGTGTTCACTGTACTCCACTTGATTCCATGAGGCCCTGCCATGCTCTAATGGCCCCTTGGTTCCAGTAGGTCCCAAAGTGTCAGAATAGTCTCCATTGTTCCATGAGGCCCTGCAATGTCACAGTGGTCTCCTTGGTTCCACAGGGCCCCAGAATATAACCGTGGACTCTTCGTTCCATGAGGTTCCTCAGTCACAATGTCCCCTTGGCTCCATGTGGCCAAGCTGTTTCATAGTGGCTCATGGTTCCAAGAGGCCACACAGAGTTGCAATGGACCCTTGGTTCCATGAGACCTTGCTGTGTCACAATGGAGTTCTGGTTCCATGAGCTTTCCTACTGCCAACAACAGTCTCCTTGGTTCTGCAGTGTCACCATGGACCCTTTGTTCCATGATATCCCACAGTATAACATGGTCACTTTGGTTCTGTGAGGTTCAGCAGTGTCACAATGGCCTCCTTGCTTCTACAAGGCCTTGCTGGGTCAGAATGGCCCCTTTGGTTCCACGAGGCCCCACAGTGTCACCATGGTCTCCTTGGATCTGCATTGTCATGGTGGACCTTCCATTCCCTGCAGCCCAGGTATGTCACAGTGGCCCCTTGGTTCCATGAGTTACTGGACTATCAACAATGGTTCCCTTGCTCAAAAAAGGCCTTGCTGTGTCACAATGGATTCTTGGTTCCATGAAGCCTTTCTCCGTCACAATGTACTTTGGATTCCATGAGGTTCCATAGTGTCCCAATGGTCTCCTTGGATCTGCAGCATCACAATGGACCATTAATTCCATGTGGCCCTGCTGTGTCAAAAAGGATTTTGGTTCCATGTGGTTCCAATGTGTCACAGTTGACTCCTTGGTCCTGTGAGGCTGTGCTATCACCAAATCTCCAAAAGTTCAGAATAAGACTCCTTAACACTAATTTGGTGTTTCAGAGAGCATCACTTATTCAGGCTTCAGGTCCAACATGCAATAACTCATGACCTTACATGGACATGGGATTTGAAAACAATGTTACTTATATAAAGTGATTACACATATATTACAATATAGCCATTACCATAAAACCCATCCCAAGTTCCCAGATTCACTCCTTGTTTGTTCCATCACTGCACCCTTGAGCCAGATGTCTTCTTCTCTTCAAAACATCCTCACTGGGAAAGCAGGCCCTGCATGCCTTGTTCCTGTGCTAAGCGTTCCCAGGCAGGGTAAAAATGGAATGAACCCTTTTGGTATCCAGCCCAAGGCTCTGTGTGCCCAGGCAGAGGCAGGCAGGACGCAGAGCTGTCAGCAAAGGAAGGGCCCAGCCAGGTGGGGCAGCCGGGGGTGACGACAGCCTGCAGGGACAGAGGCACAGGGCATGGACACCGTAGGACAGCCTGGGCTGCACAGGGCACAGGGATGGGCAGCAGCTGCAAGGCCCTGACAGAGCCAACTTTGGCCTGCAGCACTTTGGCCATGGCTGCTGGCCCTGGGCCTGAGCCAGGAGGAGGGGACAAGTGACCCTTGCAGGCCTGGGGCCTCATGGCCTCCTTGTCCCTGCTCAGCAGCCTGGCAGGGGCTGCCCCATGGTGCTGCCCTTGGCATTGCACATCCCCACATCCCAGTGGGCCGGGAAGAGCCCTGAGCAAGGAGGGAGGGACAGGATGTGCCTTGGCAGGGGCTGGGGCTCAGGCCTTGGCCCTTTGCATTCCTGAAACACATCCAGGTTTGCTCAGCACCAGTGACACCTTTGCCTTGTTTGTCCCCACCTGTCATCACTGCCTGCAGTGTTCTGCTCTACCTGGAATCTGAGGACACTTTCTCAGTCCTGTCCCTCAGTGGGATCCATTAAAAGTTAAAGAAAGTTTGGACTTTGAATCTGATTTTGAGTTCTTGAGAAGTTTTTTGAGCACATTCTGAGGGACTGAGTCTGATGTAAACAGCACCCAAGTCCCAAGAGGTTAATTAAAGTCCTTGTGCTGTGTCTGCTGATGAGCTGGGCTGGTCTCCTGGAAGAGAGGATGATCCTGGTAACCAAGAAGAGCTTCAAAAAGACATTTCTCCCAAGGAGCAGCTTTTCTCTCAGCCCAGCAGGGCTGAGGGCACACTCCCTGCAGGTATCTGAGAGCAGTGAAGCAGAAGGAGGCTTAAAGAATCTGCAAGGACAATTCTGAGATTATTCATGGAGAAATCTTCACAACTTTTGAAAATTCTGAGCTTCTTCATGGAGAAATTTTCACAGCTTCTGACACAGTCTGTGGCTGCAGGGATATCCTGAAGTTGACCCATGACAGGACTGAGGTGACTGTAAGGATGGCTCTGCTGCCCTTTCTGCTTTGGGGGAGGATGTGCTCCAGGGCGGGGCTGCCCTGGGCACCGTCAGAGGGACAGGGCAGGACGGCTCCTGCTGCCAGGGACGGCTGCAGGGGCTGAAGCTGGGGCTGCAGCCAGGGGTGCCCAGGGCTGTCCTGCAGAGCAGCTCCTGCAGCCCTGAGGGCTCTTGGCCAGGCCAGGGGATCTGCCACCTGCCAGGGGCAGCTCTCAGCCTGCCTGGGAGCTCCCCATGGATGGTGGAGGGGAGCTGTGGGTGCAAGGAGTGACTCCTGCCAGGGCAGGTCCTGCTGCTGCTGTGGAGAGGGTGCTGTGTGTGCCAGGGCTGCTCAGAGCTCCAGCTCATGCCCAGGTCATTTCTGAGGGGACTTTTCATGAGCACATTCACGGCAGGGGTTTCCTGTTTGGGTCTCTGCTTTCCTGAATCTGTGCTCCCACTTCTCCCTGGCTCAGCTTGGTGGTAATGGAAACTCAGCTGTGCAGGGCAGAGCAGGGGCTGAGGCTCTTAAACCATCCCACTGAGTTTTCCTGGGAGCCTCAGCAAGTGCCCCCACCTCCCCAGGCTCCAGATCCATGCAGCATCACCTTTCCATGGTGCCCAGGCCTGGGGGAGCTGTTCTTTCATCCCTGCAGCCCCAAGCAGCTGCAGGGCAGAGCTGGCCCAGGGGCTGGGCTAGGCTCTGGCAGCTCTGGCAGGGAAGGAGCCCGGGCCCACAGGAACAGCTCGGGCTGGGACAGCTGCAGCAGCAGAGCCGTGGGCAGGGAGGGAGGGAGGCAGTGCTGAGGGCAGCCCTGCTGCTGCTGCAGGGGAGATGTGGCAGCTGCCAGCCCTGCCCTGCAGGGCAGACCCTGCCCTGAGCAGCACAGCTCCTGTGTCCCCTGGCAGCCAGCACAGCCCTCAGCCCGGGGGCTCGGGGCCCTCAGTCCCCTCCTGGGCCGGCAGAGCAGCCCCAGAGATGAAGGGCATCTCTGCTGCCATGTGCCCATTCCCTGCTGACCAGGGCCTGAGGGCCACTGTCCTGCACTGCTGCTGCCTGGCAGGGGCTGTGCAGGGCTGGGCAGGGAAAGGCTTTTCCTCAGGGCCCGGCTCTCTCTCTCCTTGCCTTGCCCAGGTGCTGCTGGCATTGCTGAGGGGCTCTCTGGGAATGGCAGTTCCAGCTGCAGGCTCAGGCCCAGCCCTTGGGCTGCTCCTGTGCAGGCTGAGCACAGCAATGGGGTGTCCCAGCTCCCTCTGCCCAGGGAGCTCTGGGCAGGGCAGGCTGGCAGGCTGGGAATGAGCTGACTCTCCCTGACTTTGGGAAAGGCAGGAGCCACTTTGTGTGCCAGGGATCCCTCTGCCCTCAGCAGTGTCTCCTGCCTTTCCAGGGAAACAGGGGAGTGGAGCTCAGAAAGGTGCAAGTCCAGGGCAGCTGGGAACAGGAGAGAGGGACAGAGCAGCTCCCCTCAGTCTGCACTAAGGCTCAGACAAATCTCCTGCCTCACTGGACTCTCTGTTCTCCCCAGGTGCAGCTGAATCTCTCATTCTGCCTCCTGCAATCCCCATCCCTTTGCCCTGGCAGCTCCTGTGCCTTAGGGGCAGATTCTTTGTCCAAGTTCAAACACCAGGACTGGCCCCTGCCCTCACTGTTCCCCTGCACTGACTGGGGGTCAGGGCTGACTCCCAGGTGTCCTGCAGGTCCAGGTCTGGCTCCTCACACAACGTTGGCCAGCAGCAATCAGGGCTCCAGCAACCAAGGTAAAGGAAGATCTCCTGTACATAGAGAGGGGGGAGGTGTTTGGTGTTAGGAGGGGGTCTGTGAGAAAGGGCTTTGACTTTTCTGTGAGAAATCTTCTGTCAGTTTTCACTGTCTTTCCTCCTTCAAAAGGTTGGAATGTCCAGCCAGAGCAAATGTCCAACAGCAGCTCCATCAGCCACTTCCTCCTGCTGGCATTGGCAGACAGGCGGCAGCTGCAGCTCCTGCACTTCTGCCTCTTCCTGGGCATCTCCCTGGCTGCCCTCCTGGGCAACGGCCTCATCATCAGCGCCGTAGCCTGCGGCCACCACCTGCACAGCCCCATGTTCTTCTTCCTGCTCAACCTGGCCCTCACCGACCTGGGCTGCATCTGCACCACTGTGCCCAAAGCCATGCACAATTCCCTCTGGGACACCAGGAACATCTCCTACATAGCATGTGCTGCACAGCTCTTTTTCTTTGCCTTTTTCATTACATCAGAATTTTTCCTCCTGACCATCATGTGCTACGACCGCTACGTGTCCATCTGCAAACCCCTGCACTACGGGACCCTCCTGGGCAGCAGAGCTTGTGCCCACATGGCAGCAGCTGCCTGGGCCAGTGCCTTTCTCTATTCACTGCTGCACACAGCCAATACATTTTCCTTGCCCCTGTGCCATGGCAATGCCCTGGGACAGTTCTTCTGTGAAATCCCACAGATCCTCAAGCTGTCCTGCTCCAAATCCTACCTCAGGGAACTTGGGCTTCTTGCTGTCAGTTCCTGTTTAGCTTTTGTCTGTTTTGTGTTCATTGTTTTCTCCTATGTGCAGATCTTCAGGGCTGTGCTGAGGATCCCCTCTGAGCAAGGACGGCACAAAGCCTTTTCCACCTGCCTCCCTCACCTGGCTGTGCTCTCCCTGTTCCTCAGCACTGCAGCTTTTGCCTACCTGAAGCCCCCCTCCATCTCCTCCCCATCCCTGGATCTGGCCCTGTCAGTTCTGTACTCGGTGGTGCCTCCAGCACTGAACCCCCTCATCTACAGCCTGAGGAACCAGGAGCTCAAGGCTGCACTGTGGAGACTGATCACTGGATGGTTTCGGAAACATTAAACTGCCACCGAATTTCTGCAACTCATTTGTAATAAAAATAATCTTTGATACTTCTTGTTGGTTTCACTCTGGAGGTTATTTTCCTTTGCTTTACTTTTTAAATATTGTCCAGAAAGAAATGTCAGTGTTTGTGCCGTTTCTCATTTTGTTTCTCTCCACCTTCCCTGTGGCCACAGACTCTGTCAATGAGGGGCTGAACTCTTAGTGCGTTTAAAGCAACTCAGGGATCTCCCAGCCAAGTTTTCTGCAGAGATGCCCCTTTGGTTCCCTTCTCTGCAGCTGCAGCAGCAATGTCTGTGTGCAGAGCTGGGGGCAGATCAGTGCTGGCACAGCAGCTGTGCCCAGCAGCAGCAGCAGCAGCACTTGGTGCTGCCAGTGCTGCTGCCGTGGCCCTGTCCCGCTGCCCTCCTGGCCCTGGTGTTGCTGTAGGGCCTGAGTGCTCTCGGGGCCGGGCACAGGGCTGGGGGTGGCAGTGCCGGGGCTGCAGCAGGGACAGCCCATGGGCACTGCTGGCACAGCAGCGCTGAGGCCTCAGCCCAGGGCCTGGGGGCTCCAGGCTCCTTGCCCAGGCTCTCTCCAGAACACATTGCCCAGGCCAATGCTCAGCAGAGAAAAGCCCCGGCAGCAGCCCCAGGCTGGCCGTGGGCAGGCTGGGGGCAAACAGCACGGCTGGGGCTCTGCAAGGGCCCTGGGGCACACGGCAAGGAGCAGCAGAGCAGGGCCTGATCCATCCCCACTGCGCTGGACACCCCAGGGCAGCGTCCCACAGCCTCCTCATGCACCTGCCAACAACATCCCCCCTCTGCAGCCCTGGCCTCTCCCCCAGCTCACACAGCTGCCGCAGCCTTGCAGGCACAGACACGGCAGCACTGCCTCAGGAGCCCCTGTTTGCACTGCCCAGAGCAGGCCTGAGCACCCCCATGGGGTTGGTGTGGGGAGATGAACCTGAGGGAGCACAAATGCCAGCAGCCCCTGGGGCCAGGAAGGGCTGGGGGAAAGCAGAGAAACCCCTCAGGTTGGTGGTGTCCCCTGAAGTCAGAGCCAGAAAGTTTGTTCCCATGAGCTGGGAGTTTGCTGTGCCACTGCAGACGTTGTTGCTCAGAGCCAGGGCTGCCTGGCAGCCACCCCCAAACTGCCCTGACCATTTCCTTTGCATCACCTTGGCTTTCTTGACTCTTCCCTTGTACAAATTTCTTCCTGTGTCCCACCCCTGTTCCCTCCCCTGCAAACAGCCCATCCCTGGTTGCCCTTTCCTCTCTGGCCCCACTCCCCATTTCAGTTCCTCACCTGGCACCATGGGAATGTCCCTTGGGGAGCAGGATCATCCTCCAAGTGCTTCAGGAATTGTCTGCAGGCTCCTGCAGTGCCTCCTGCTGCTCCCTTGCCAGAGGCACCCCAGGCCAGGGGGACACATCTGGGCTGCTGTGTCTGGCTGTGGGGCTCCCTGTTGTGGGCAGTGAGGAGGAGCTGCAGAGGCTCTGCAGGACTGACAGGACGGGCTTTGGGGCTGTGAGGAGAAGCTGAGGCACCTGGGCTGCTGCACCTTAAGAGGAGGCCCAGGGCTCCTCCTGCAACTGCTGCAGGGGTGGTTTCAGAGAATCACAGAATCAGCAAGGTTGGAAAAGACCTTGGACATCATCAAGTCCAACCTGTGCCCTGACACCGCCTTGTCTCCCCTGAGCCTCCTCTTCTCCAGGAGAAACAACCCCAGCTCCCTCAGCCACTCCTCACAGGACTTGTGTTCCACACCCCTCACCAGCCTTGTTGCCCTTCTCTGGACACGCTCCAGCCCCTCCATGTCCTTCCTCAACTGGGTGGCCCAGAACTGGACACAGCACTCGAGGTGCTGCCCAAGCAGTGCTGAGCACAGGGGAAGAATCCCTGCCCTGCTCCTGCTGGCCACACCATTCTGATCCAGGCCAGGAGCCATTGGCCTTCTTGGCCACCTGCTGCACTCATGGGCACACTGCTGGCTCATGTCCAGCCTGCTGTCCATCAGGCCCTGCAGGTCCCTTTCTGCCTGGCTGCTGTCCAGCCACTCTGTCCCCAGCCTGTGGCACTGCAGGGGTTGTTGTGGCCAAAGTGCAGGACCTGGCACTTGGACTTGTTCAACCTGACATTGTTGGATTTGGGCCTTGGATCCAGCCTGTCCAGGGCCCTGTGCAGAGCCCTCCCATGCTCCCACAGTTTGACACTCACACCCAGCTTGGTTTCATCTGCAAAGATGTCCTTTGGTTCCATGGGGCACCTCAGTGTCCCAGTGGCCTCTTGGTTACACGAGGCCCTGTGCTCTCACACTGGTCTCCACGGTTCCACGAGACCCTGCAGGCAGAGTAACAGTGAACTCCTTGGTTCCATGGGGCTTCACAGTTTCACAATGTTCACCTTGGTGCCTCAGTTTCACTGTGGCCCCTTGGTTCCATGGGGCCCCAGGGTGTCACAATGGCCCCAGGGTTACATGAGGTCCTGCACTGTCACAATGGTCTCTGGTCCCACAAGTCCCCTCAGTGTCACAAAGGACTCCTTGTTACCATGAGACCGACAATGCTCTTCTAGATTCTTTGAGGCCCCACAGTGTCACAGTGGCCCCTTGGTTGCATGAGGCCACTGTGTTGTACAGAATGCCAAAACAGTCTCCTTGGTGCTGCAGTGTCACAGTGGACCCCACAAGGTCTGCAGTGTCACAAAGACCCCTTGGTTCCACCACAGTGTCACCATTGTTCCCTCAGTTCCATGAGTCCCTGCAGTATAACAGTGGCCCCCTGGTTACATAAGGCCCTGCAGTGTCAGAAAGGCTCCACGGTTCCACTGGGCCCTGGAGTCTCACAATGTTCTCCTTACACAGTTAATGGTCTCTCTCTCTCAGTTTTGCAGTGTCAAAATGGTGAAACCTGTGTGTTACACAAGACCCTGCAGGGTCACAAGGGCCTCTGTGGTTCCACGAGGACCCAGAGTGTCACAGTGCACTCCCTGGTTCCATTTGGCCCCACAGTGCCACAATAGACCCCTGGTTCTGTGGGATTGCACAGTGTCACTCTGGTCCTCTTAGTGCCAACAGGCCCCACAGTGTCACAATGGCCCCTTGCTTCCCCAGAGTGTCCCAATCATCACAGAATGACAGAATCAGACAGGTTGGAAAAGACCTTGGAGATCAAAAAGTCCAACCAATGCCCCAATACCACTTTATCACCCAGACCATGCCACTGGAGAGGGACAGTGACTCTGCCACCTTCCCCCTGGCCAGCCCATTCCAGTTCCCAATCCCCCTTTCTGTGAAGAACTTCTCCCTATTTTCCAGCCTAAACCTCCCCTGGTGCAGCCTAAGGCTGTGTCTTCTTGTCCTGCCCTCCAGCAGAGCCACACTCACACCCAGCTTGGTCTCATCTGCAATTTGTTGATGGTGGACTTGATCCCCTCACCCAGATGGTCAGTGAAGATGTTGAACAGGACTGGGCCCAACACACATCCCTGGGGGACACCACCAGTGACTGGGCACAGCTGGATGCAACACCATCCCCAGCACTCTCTGGGCCCAGCCTCCAGCCAGTTCTTCATTCTCTCAGCAAAGAGGGAACCTGTCCAAGCCAGGGGCTGCAGCTTTTCCAGGGAATGCTGTGGCTCACAGTGTCAGAGGCTTTGCTGAAGTCCAGGTAGACACATCCACAGCCTTTCCCACATCCACCAGCCAGGTCACCTGGGTATAACAGGAGATCAGGTTGGTCAGGCAGGACCTGCCCCTCCTAAACCCATGCTGGCTGGGGCTGATCCCTCAGCCATCCTGTGGGTGCCCTGGGATGGCACTCAAGGTGAGCTGTTCCATCACCTGGCCAGGCACCGAGGTCAGGCTGACAGGCCTGGAGTGCCCCAGATCCTCCTTCCAGCCCTTCTTGGGGATGGGCTCACATTGGCACCTCCAGTCCTCTGGGGCCTCCCTGGTGAGCCAGGACTGATGAGAAATGATGGAGAGCAGCTGGGGGAGCTCATCCAGCAGCTCCCTCATGCCCCTAGGATGGATCCCATCTGGTCCCAGAGACACCTGTGAGCATCTGAGTGGCTCAGCAGGTCAGCAGCTGCTTCCTCCTGGATGACAGGGGGGCTCTTCTGCTCCCTGTCCCCATCTACCAGCTCAGGAGAACACTTGTCCTGAGGACAACTTGTCTGATTGCTGAAAACTGAGGAAAAGAAGGGGTTAAGTACCTCAGCCTTTTCCTCAGCTTTGGTGACCATATTTCCCCCAATAAGGAATGGAGGTTTTCCTTATCCCTCCTTTTGCCATAATTGTATTGACAAAATCATTTTTGTTATCCTTCACAGAAGCAGACAGGTTAAGTCCTAATTGAGCTGTCACCTCTTCCATTTTCTTTCTGCATGACTGAGCAACATCCTTAAACTTTTCCTGAGTTTTCTGCTCCTCTGTCTGTGGTCAGATAGGGACGCCGTCTGCAAGATTTCGCGGTGTACGCGAAGATAGGGTCCCTTCCTCTCCGACGTTGATAACCAATAGCGCTGTAACCCGCGGCTTCGCGGCGGTGACGTAAGCGCACAGCGGTTATATAAAGGAGCGCACGCTGGCAATAAATGCATTTCTCTGTCCACTATGTTAGTGTTGCGATTGATCTGCCTGAGCGGTCTGTACGTGTACCGTCGTGTCCCTTCCGAACCAGGTCGCCCTGCCTTGCCATAGAGGCAACACAGTGGTGCCGAAAACCCAGGACCGCTCCCCGACACTCGGGTTCGAGCAGCCAGGACGTTGGGAATCGCACCGGACGGAGAGGGACGGCTGGAGCGGCGGGACCGACTCCAGCGAGGAGGATGCTCCCGTACCGCTGAGATGGACGCTCTCAGCAAAGTAGTTTTGGAACTGCATAGGCAGTGGGGGATCGACTGTAAAATTAAGGATTTTGAATGCGCGATCATGCGGTTATTAAAATTAGGTGCGATCGACCGTCCTGTGGACATTCTGCACTCAGAGTGCTGGGACAGGTGCACCAAGGTACTCACAAATGACGTTATGGCTTCGGGGTCTAGCAAAAGCCTCAAAAGCTGGGGAAGAGTCACGCAGGCGCTGCAAAAAGCGCTGCTAGAGCAAGAGACATGGAAAGCGGCTCAGAGTTGTTTAAAAATAACCCCGGAAGTGGGGGTCGGAGCCACCACCCAGATGGGGTTTAGTGACTGCCCTGCAGACCCTGATCCATGATCTAATAACAGAGACTGCTCCCAATTAGCTCAGTCCCCCAGTCCCACTCCTAAATTAACCGAAGTACAGAGCCAACAGCGGGAGGGTGGTAACATTAGTGAGCTCAAAAGCAATTTTAACAGTGCAGATCCTGGCGAAGTCTGGGAACGACCACCACCTTATGTGCCACAAAATGGCGCCGAACAAGAAAAAGAAGGGCAGAGCAAAGAGCTGCTTCCCGCCACAGACAGGCACAGAACGGAGCTCAAGGAGAAGTGGGAGGAGACCCCGAGCAGTGAGGGGGAGGAGAGCTCAGAGCCCAATCAGGGAGCGCGCCCCAAGAAGTTCCCTTATAAGGAACAAAGCTCCCCAGAAGGGAGGCGGAGATGGGGAGGGGAGAAACCCGCCCATGAGAAAGAAAGAAGGCGGAGTCCAGCTCGAAAGCACTGCAAGCCAGAAACCTCTCGTCATTTGACTTTCTCCTCTGAGTCAGACGAGTTGGATGATGACTATAGCTATCTGCAATACCCCGATTACTACCCCCCATGACTCCTGTGGGACACAGGGCGGCAGAAAACACACCGCTACTCATCCAGCTCAGATCCTGACTCAGATAAAGAGAGAATGCCAGCCCCTCTCACCAAGCTTACCAGTCCATTCACATCGCGTGCAGTCAAGAAAAGCTCACAAAAATCCATGCCACTCACAGACTGGAAAGAAATTCAAATGGCATGCGCAGACCTAACTACGTCTGCAATACGAGCATTCCCAGTTAGGAGAGCAAACAATAACTTGCCAACTTATTCCCCTGTCAACCGTAAAGACGTGTAAGCAGTTGTAAAAGCCATTGCTGAAAAGGGAATAAATTCTGCGATGGTCTCCACCATGATCGATGGCATTTTTGGCAAAGATGAGATGCTACCTTTTGATATTAAGCAGACATGCCGAATGATTTTTGACAGTGCAGGAATGATCGTGTGCAAGCAGGAATGGGAGGACAATTGCTTAAACATGCTTGCCAAAGCCACTGGTGATCAGCATCCGCTGTGCAACTCTAGCCTGCAAAGACTGTTAGGCAAAGACCCGCAAATGGTCAGCCCGCAAGCGCAAGCCCAAGGTCTGCGAGCCTCAGAAGTCGTGGCCACGAGCTGTGCTGCCAGAGAAGCTATTCGCGCTGCCTGCAGAATCGTCGCCAAGCCAGCCCCATGGTCTACCATCAAGCAGAATGAAAGTGAAAGCTTTACACAATTCGTGGACCGTCTCCAAGCGGCAGTAGATGCCTCTGACTTGCCGGTAGAAGCAAAAGGGCCGGTCGTAGCAGGTTGCTTGCGACAGCAATGCAATCAGGCCACCAAAGAAATCCTGCGCTCAGTGCCACCAGGCGCCAGTATCATGGCAATGATCAAACATGTCGCGAGAGAAGAAAATCTAGCTCCAGTCCAAGCTGCAGTAGGTGCCGCCTTAGCCCCAGTCCCAGCTGCAGTCAGTGCTGCCGTGGCCGAAGTAATGGCTGTCCAAAACTACCACAGTCAACCAGCGCCACCGGGACCTCCACCTCAAGGGAAGCCGAGGGGACCATGCTGGGCTTGCGGCAAGAGGGGACACATCGCCAGAGAGTGCAGGTCCAGAATGCAGGGAAACGGACAAGGGAGGAGGCAGATGGGCCGCATGCAGCCTTCTCCCAGCTGGGACACCCAGCGGCCCAGCCATGCGAACCCCGCATGGAGCAACCAGCGTTCAAACCCGCTACCTTCCTGAGAAGCCACCAACTTCATGGCCCAGCCTTGGCCCCTGCAGCAGGTGTTCCCGGTGTTCCCCCAGCCGATGGCCCAGCCAGGCTCAATCACATCCGAGCCCCCGAAAGACAATTTAGAAGACCAAACCCTCAAGTGGCCCTAGCAATACGATGCAACAGCAGCAAACCCCCAGTAGCTTGGGGAATTTGCTGAGAATGCATCTACGGCTCCAACATAGGTCCCTGGGATATTATCCCACGTCGTGCCCGAGAAGACGTCGCCACTAGCCTTCTCTTTCTGATCGACACCGTTGCAGATGTAACAGTCTTCCCACAAGATTTCTGGCCCTCAAGCTGGAAGTTAGAAGATGCCTCCAATGTGAGCGGGGTAGGAGGAGTTTCTGCCGCAAAAAAGAGTGTAAATCTAATATCAATAATCGTATATGATGAAGCAGGACAGAAGTTTGAAGGAGAAGTTCGACTTCATGCCTATGTTCTCCCAGACCCCCGACAGCCACCTCTGCTCGGATGAGATGCCTTATCCCAGCTCAATGTCAGAGTGACAAATTTACCCTAAGGGCCACTGCAGCATACCCATCACCTCCAATTCGGCTAACATGGAAATCATCAGACCCAATGTGGGTAGAGCAGTGGCCCATCCCTGAGCCTCGAATGTCAATCCTTCTTCAACTACTCCAGCGAGAATTAAAAAAAGGCCACATCAAACCATCTACCTCCCCATGGAACACCCCTGTGTTTGTAATACCAAAACGCAGCGGAGAAGGCTTTCGTCTGCTCCACGACTTGCGCGCCGTCAACAAAAAGATTCAACCCATGGGCCCAGTGCAAACACAACTCCCAGGTATCTCCTTTATTCCAACAGACCAACCATGTGCAGTACTTGGTATCAAAGACTGTTTTTTCTCCATCCCTTTACATGATCAAGACAAAGAGCGATTTGCCTTCTCTGTGGTATTCCCTAATGCTCAACAGCCCAACCTGCGGTTTCATTGGAAAGTTTTGCCTCAGGGAATGGTAAACTCTCCTACCATCTGTCAGATCATTGTAAGCCGAGCCCTAGCTTCCGTTCGGTCGGCGAACCCAGAAGCCACCGTCATCCAATACATGGATGACATCCTCGCTGTTGCTCCCAAGCCAAACCAGGTAGACACCCTTGTGTCAACAATCTCTGAAGCCTTAAAAGCCAGCGGTTTTGAAATAGCCGAAGCAAAAATAAAAAGAGGTCCATCTGTGACGTTCTTGGGTGTAAAAATCAACAGATCCTACGTGACACCTCCAAAAATCAAGATTCACCGCAACATCAGCACGCTTCGCGACGCTCAGCAGTTAGTCGGATCTTTGCAGCGGCTGCACAATGTTATCCTCATTCCACCAGAAGTGACGTCCCCGCTGCACGACCTCCTCAAAGGGAAACACCCATGGGAACAAAAAACCCTCTCAGATCAAGCTGCCCGCTCTCTTGACTTTATCAAACAACAGCTATCCACAGCAGTCCTCTCCCGGTGGAATCCAAGTCTATCACTAGATTTGTACGTGCACTTTACCAAAGAAGGGGGAATAGGAGCGCTAGCACAAGGACCTCTGGACACAGCCAAGCCGATATAGTGGATAGTCCTTAGAAGAGCATCACACGCCTTTATCCCAGGAGTGGAATGTCTCGGAGACCTAATCATGAAAGGAAGGAAGCTCGCTCTGAATCACCTAGGTCTCGAGCCTGCGAAAATATACCTGCCATTCCGAAAGCAGATCCCAGCGTCATCAGTGGCAATCTCAGAACACCTTGCTTTAGCCCTTTTCGGCTTTGCAGGAGAGCTCTGCTATGTAACAAAACCCCCATGGACCTGACTGCTAACTATGGTGGACATCGACCTCCCACAGAAAGTTGAAGACCGACCTCGGCCAAGACAAACTGTGTTCACTGACGCGTCCTCACCCACCTTTACCACAGCCGTCGTATGGCAAGCTCAGGAACAATGGCGGTGTGTAAAAAGGACAGATAAGTCACTGTCAGTGCAGCTACTAGAAGCCGCTGCCATCGTGTTAGCATGTGGACTGTTTCAATCAGAACACCTCAATATCGTCACAGACTCCATGTTTGTCGCAAAACTCTGCCAAGCGATGTCAGGTCCAGGCATTTCAATGTCTCCAGCAGCTATCATGATTGAAGAAGCGCTTTTATCACGACAAGGCACAGTATCTGTCATACATATTAACAGTCACAACCCCGTCAAAGGATTTTTCCAAATCGGCAATGATAAGGCTGATGCTGCAGCAAAAGGATTATGGACCTTGCAAGAGGCGAGACAACTGCATGAATCCCTTCATGTCGGAGCCAAAGCGCTTGTCAAAAAATGCAATATCTCAATATCAGATGCCAGACACATAGTGGCCACCTGCCCACATTGTCAGAAAGCCCCTCTATGGTCTAGCGGAGTCAACCCCAGAGGCCTCAAGGCCTCAGAAATCTGGCAAACAAACTTTACCCTCTGCCAACTGCTGAAGCCCAGAGCTTGGCTCGCTGTGACCGTCGACACTTACAGCGGCATGATTGTCGCGACCGCACACGCCAAAGCGAACTCCAAAGCAACAATCCAACATTGGTTAACAGCCATGGCATGGCTTGGCATTCCCAAGCAAATTAAGACAGACAATGGGACAAATTTTACTTCTAAGTCAGTAGAAGAGTTCGCCACCAAATGGGACATTACTCTAAAGCAAGGCATCCCGTATAACAGCACGGGGCAAGCCATAGTAGAAAGAGCAAATCAAACTCTGAAGTCCAAGCTAGATACCCTAGCCAAAGCAGAAGGGTTCACCAACAGCATCCCCCCAGCAGAACAACCCCGCCTGCTAGCTACTGCCGTGCTAGCATTAAATCAGTTCCCCAGGGGAGACCAAGCGCAAGCCCCTTCCCAAAAACACTGGGTCACAGAAGCTGCAAAACAAGGCCCACCAGTCAGCATTAAAAATGAAATAGGAGAGTGGGAGACGGGGTGGAAATTAGTTGTGACAGGTCGAGGGTATGCAGCAGTTGAAAAGGACGGTCTCATCAAATGGTGTCCCTTAAAATCAATAAAGCCTGTGTTATGCAGCCCAACTAATGAAACCTCGGAGTTTCTTTTGACAGGTCTGTCGCCGTGACTACTCCTGCCGGTCTCGCTCCTCACCACTGATCTGGACTCCACACCATCCGTCTATCTGTGTTCTCTTGTTCCTAAGCCTGCTCGCCAGCCGAGGTGAACCAAATGAACACCCCTATCAACCATGCTTTTGGAGCTTTCACAACCCCAAAGACAGTAAGGTGATCACGAAAACAGTCTCTAATGCTCCTAGCTTTATTGTTCATCTTAGCGACATATTTAGCTTTGATGGCACAGGACTTGACTCCCAAGGGAAGCCTGCTTCCTATGTCAGCTGGGGAACATACTGGTGCCCCGGCGTCAACCCAGGTCAAAGCCATTGCATTTATGCCAAGTATGAGTACTGTAAGCACTGGGGATGTGAAACCATCGTAACCAGTGACCTATGGGTCCCGTCAAAGAAAGATAACTTCCTAGAGGTGAGTTACTGGCCAAAGAACTGCAAACGAGCTGTGTTCAGCACAAACGGGCAAATTAGTGCTGTTAAAGGAACCTGTTCCCACCTAAATGTAATAGTTCTGCATCCCTGAGACCCTATCTGGTCTCTTGGGCGGAAGTGGTCAGTATATATCTACCGCTGGGGAACAAAACCAAGCATGATCGTTCAAATTATCAGAGCTCCAACACAGCACCGCACCGCTTTCGGGCCCAACCAAATTGTAATCCAACAAAACAACCACCATAACTATGCTCCCACACCTGACCTTACCACTGTCATGCCAACGTTTCATAGTGCATTCGAACTAACCTCACACGCTCTTTTTTATCGTATGCTGAGAGCTGCATTTTCATCACTAAATGCGACCAAACCAGACCTCACCAATTCCTGTTGGTTTTGCTATGACGCCTACCCGCCCTTTTGTGAAGGAGTAGCCCTTAATGCTATGTTCAGCTACTCCAATGACAACAACCTCAAACAATGCCTGTGGGACACCCACCGGAAAGGAATCACGCTGGAACAAATTTCTGGGAAAGGAGTCTGTATAGGTAGCAGACAACTAATACAGCGCCACAAGGAAATCTGTAGCACATCTGTCACTTTAGATAAATCCCAGTCTTGGGTAGTCCCAGCGGCCCCAGGAACGTGGGCTTGCAAACCCACAGGTATCACCCTATGTGTTTCCATCAAACATTTCAAGGAAGCTAACGATTTCTGTGTCCAAGTTGTTGTCATCCCCAGGATCCTGTACTATTCTGATGATGAGATGCTCCTTCGCCTTGAAACTGACTCTCCATGCCAGAAACGAGAACTGTTCACTGCAGTCAGCCTCGCAGTCCTTTTAGGCCTAGGAGCAACAGGTGCAGCAACAGGTGTTTCCGCACTGGTAACACAAAACCAAGGCCTGAGCCAGCTGCAAACGACCGTTGACGAAGATCTACTTAGGATCCAAAAGTCTATTTCTGACCTAGAGTGTTCTCTTAACTCTCCCGCAGAAGTAGTGCTGCAGAACAGGCGCGGACTAGATCTCCTGCTTCTACGTCAAGGAGGTCTATGCTCCGCACTCAATGAAAAGTGCTGCTTTTACGCCAATTATTCAGGACCAATTAGACAGTCCATGGCAGAGCTTCAGCAACGGCTTGAGCAACGTAGCAAACAGCACTCCCCACAGAACTGCTTTAATTCCCTGTTCAGCCAATCTCCCTAGATTGCTACTCTCATATCCGCTTTACCAGGACCAGTTGTTGTTGTTATGCTTGTGCTTATATTTGATCCTTGTCTTCTTAATAAGTTAACTCAATTTGTTAAAGCTCGCTTGAGCACAGTTAATATTATGTTTTTAGAACAAAAACAATTGACTTAACTGCTTAACAAGTTTGTACCTTTATTACTAACCTGCGTTTATCAGTTGTTACTAACACAGGGTTTATTCAGTTGTAAAACCTTTGTTCATGGAGAGGGGGGAAATGTGGTCAGATAGGGACGCCATCCGGAAGATTTCGTGGTGTACGGGAAGGTAGGGTCCCTTCCTCTCCGACGTTGATAACCAATAGCGTTGTAACCCGCGGCTTCGTCGCGCTGACGTGAGCGCACCGAGGTTATATAAAGGAGCGCACGCAAGAAATAAACGCATTTCACCGTCCACTATACTAGTGTTGCGAGTGACTTGCCCGAACGGTCTGTACGTTAACCGTCGTGTCCCTTTCGAACTGGGTCGCCGCTGCCTCGCGCAGAGGCAACAACATATGGATCCAGGTCTCCTGTAGAAGCAAACACAATGAAGAATCCAGCAGGAATTCTTTGTCTCTGCTCCCATCTGTCCCATCTCCTCTGGGAGATTATATTGAAATTAATGAAGATGGAGCTGAAAGTCAGAATCAGTGGGAAAGTAAGAATCAGTGGGAAAGTAAGTAAGAATCAGTGGGAAGGCCAACAAGGCTGACATCCTACTGGGAGTCTGTTATCATCCACCCAGTCAGGAAGAAGAGGTGGACAACTCATTCTATGAGCAGCTGGAGAATGTTTCAGGACCACCAGCCCTTGTTCTTGGAGGTGACTTTAACCTACCAGACATCTGCTGGGAACTGAATACAGCAGAAAAGAGGCAGTCCAGGAAGGTTTTGGAGTGTATGGAGGACAACTTTTTGCTGCACCTGGTGAGTGAGTCCACGCGAGGAGGGACTATGTTGGACCTGCAGATCCAGGGATGGGGAGGCGATGGTGGGAGGCAGATGAGAGCTGGCTCTCAGGTGGCAAAAGGGACTGAGACTGTCCTGGCAACTTTTGTCTGGCAGCTATCCTTGGATGTCTGGAATTATGGAGGCAGATTCCCAGTTGTGGCCATGGACACCTGGATGTGAAAGATGATTTTTTCCATGGGAAGAGAAGCACAGCCTGCCAGTGTTTTGAAGACAGATGAGAAGTGGCCCTCAAGAGGCCAAGGCCAGCCAGAACTATGTGTCCTGCCAGGTTTCATATGGGAACAATCCTTGGATAGAGTCAAATTTGGAGTTAGAATCTGAATTTTGGCCATGGGCACCTGGAGGAGAAGGACAGTTCTTTCCCACAGGAAGGAAAGCACAGAACTCCAGGGTTTCAAGGACAGATCAGAAGCAGCCCTCAACATGCCAAGGTAGCGCTGGACAAGTCAGAGAGCCCTCAGAGGCCAAGGCAGCCAGACCTGTTCCACGTTCTTGGATCCTTGGGGCCCTGCAGCATCACAATTGGCCCTTGGTTCCATGAGGCCCTACATGATCACAACAGATCTTTGTTTCCATGAGGTCCAGCAATATCACAGTGGTCTCCTTGCCTCCACAATGTCACAATGGCCCCTTGCTTCCATGAGACCTGGCAGTGTCACAGTGGTGGCCTTGGTTCTGTGAGGTCCTGTGGTGTCACAATGGCCCCTTGGTTCCCTGGGGACCCAGAGTGCCAGAACGGTCTCATTGCTTCCATGAGGCCCTGCAGTGTCACAGGGGCACCTTGGTTCCTTGAGGTCCTGAAGTATGTAATGGCCCTTTGATTCCATTGGGCCCCTCACTGTTGCACAAGTTCTTAGTTCCATGGAGCCCTGTAGTGTCACAATGGTCTCCTTTGTTCCATGGTGTCACACAGTGTCACATTGGCCCCTCGGTTCTACAATGTGTCACAATGACCCCTTGCTTCCATGAGGCTGTGCAGTGTCACAATGCTCTCATTGGTTCCATGATGACCCCTTGTGTAACAATGGTGTCCTTGGTTGCCCAAAGTCAGAATGTCCCCATGGTCTCCTGGAGGCCCACAGTGTCACTATGATCCCCTTGAATCCATGAGCCCCTGCCGTGCTGCAATGACCCCTTGGTTATACAAGGCCCTGCAGTGTCACAATGGCCCCTTGGTTCCAGTGGGTCCTGAAGTGTCATCATGGTCTCCATGGTTCCATGAGCCCCCACAATGTCACAATGGACTTTTGGTTCCATGAGCTTTCATACTGCCAACAACATTCTCCTTGGTTCTGCAGTGTCACCAGGGACCCTTTGTTCCATGAGGTTCAGTGGTGTAACATGGACACCTTGATCCCATGAGGTTCTGTGGTGTCACAATGGACTCCTTGGTTCTGTGGCCCTGCTGAGGAACAATGGACCCGTAGTTCCATGAGGTTCCGTGGTGTCACCGTGGTCTCTTTGGTTCCACAAGGCCTTGCTGTGCCACAATGGCCCCTTGGTTCCATGAGGTTCTGTACTGTACACAGATTCTCCGTGGTGTGGGAGGAGGGATTGTAAAGAGAACAGAGATAGTGCTAAAGGCAATCTTGCCCCTGATAAATTCACAGAATCACAGAATCTCTAGGTTGGAAGAGACCTTCAAGATCATCAAGTCCAACCCATACTCTAACACCTCAACTAGACCACGGCACCAAGTGCCACATCCAGTCTTTTGTTAAACACATCCAGGGATGGTGACTCCACCACCTCCCTGGGCAGGCCATTCCAATACTTTATCACTCTTTCTGTGAAAAACTTCTTCCTAATATCCAACCTATATTTCCCTTGACGCAGCTTAAGACTGTGTCCTCTCGTTCTGTCTGTTGTTGCCTGGAGAAAGAGACCAACCCCCAACTGACTGCAACCACCCCTCAGGAAGTTGTAGAGAGTGATAAGATCACCTCTAAGTCTCCTTTTCTCCAGGCTAAACAACCCTAGATCCCTCAGTCGTTCCTCATAGGGTTTGTGTTCCAAGCCCCTCACCAGCCTCGTTGCCCTCCTCTGAACACGCTCAAGCATCTCAATGTCCTTCCTAAACTGAGGGACCCAAAACTGGACACAATACTCGAGGTGTGGCCTCACCAGTGCCGAGCACAGGGGCAGAATGACCTCCCTGCTCCTGCTGGCCACACCATTCCTGATCCAGGCCAGGATGCCATTGGCCTTCTTGGCCACCTGTGCACACTGCTGGCTCATGTCCAGCCTGCTGTCCATCAGTGCCCCAGGTCCCTTTCTGCCTGGGCACTGTCCAGCCACACCGTCCCCAGCCTATAATGTTGCAGGGGGTTATTGTGGCCAAAGTGCAGGGCTTGGCATTTGGATTTATTAAACTTCATCTTATTGGACTCTGTCCCCCCATCCAACCCTTCCAGGTCTCTCTGCAGAGCCCTCCTACCTTCCAACAGATTGACACACACTCCCAGCTTAGTGTCCTCTGCACATTTACTAATGAAAGACTCAATACCCTCATCCATGTCACCAATAAAAATATTGAATAGAGCATGCAGACTTCTTCTGCACGTTTAACCCTGACCTTCATGCTCGGCTTGGGATCCTTTTCTTCTCCCTCCTCCAGCTACAGAGGGGTCGGGCTTTACTCCGACCTCCCACCCCTATTGGGTGTGGGCCAGGCCATCCCGTCCTCAGCCCCAGGATCGGGATCGGGGGGTCCAGGCTCTTCTCCGTCCTCCCACTAAGGAGGTGCCGGATCTACTCCAAGCCTCCACCCCTGTTGGATGAGGCCGGGCTGCCTCGCTCCTCCTCCGGGATGGAGGGGCCGGGGTGTCTCCATCCTCGTTCCCCGAGGGGATGAGGGGATTGGGTCACCTCTGCCCTGCTCCCCTCACTGGGGAGGGGCCTGGGGCTGCTGGGTCACCTCTGCTCATACTCACCTTGGTGTGGGCTGGAGGGGCTCTCCAAGGAGCGGAGTTCCTGCTGTGGCTCCGCAGCCCTCGCTGCCGCTCCTCCTCTCTGGAGGGGGCCAGCTCATCCCAGGGCCCATTTTCTGTGGGGATAAGAGGGCTCAGGGCACGTTCATCCTCCTCCTCTGCAATGGATGGGGGCTGGGTCGTCTCTGTTCGTGCTCACCTTGGTGTCTGTGGAGGGTGGGCGTTGTGGAGCGGAGTTTCTGGTGGGGCCTCCGCACCCCTGGTGGCTGCTGTTCGGCTGGGATCAAGGCTGCTGTGGGGATAAGGGGGGGCAGGTCATGTTTGTCCTCATTCCCTTATGGGGGGCCCAGATCATCTCCACTCGTGCTCACCTTGGCTGGAGGGCTGGAGATGCTTCGTGTGGGGCGGAGTTGGTGGTGGGGTCTCCGCACCCCTTTGTTGTTGTTCTTTGGCTGGGATCAAGGTTTGCTGTGGGGATAAAAGGGGGGAAGGGGGGGGGGGGCAAGGTCATGTCCATCCTCCTCCCCTTGCTGGGGGTGCTCACCATGGGTGGGCTGGAGGTGGGCTCTGTGGAGCAGAGTTTGTAGTGAGGTCTCCTCAGCCGTTGTTGTTGCTGTGTGGCTGGGAGCGTGGTTTTCTGTAGGAATAAGGGGGGTCAGGTCATCTCTGCCCTCTTCCCTTTACTGGGGTGGCAGGGGGTGCCGGGCTGTGTCTGTTGCTGCTCACCTTGGTGTGTGGGGAGGGGAGGGGAGGGGAGGGGAGGGGAGGGGAGGGGAGGGGAACAGGACAGCAGCGCAGGAGAACAGGGGGCAGCGCAGAGCGGAACAGAGGAGCTGAGCAGAGAGAGGCAGGGAGGAGGTGCGGAGGGCTCAGCGGAGGGGAGAGGGGCAGGGAGGAGGTGTACAGAGCTCAGCGGAGAGCAGAAGGGAGCAGAGAGGAGGCACGCAGGGCTCAGCGGAGCTGCGCTGTTCCCGCCCGCTCCGTTCCGCCGCCGCCGCTTTCCGCAGCCGGTGTCAGCCCCGCTGCCCCTGGCGACAGCCAATGGGAGCCGAGAAACGGCCGGGGGGGCGGGGCCAGCGGCGTTCCACAGTGTGAGCGCACAAAGGGGGCGTGACCAGAACGCGGCCGAGCGATCTGATTGGGCGGGAGGCGGAGGGTTCGAAAGGGGGCGGGGCCGGGGTCCGGCGTTGGGGGGAGGGGCAGGTGCGAGGGCGGGGGGAGGGGCCGGGGCCAGCCCGCGATTTTGGGAGAAGCTCCGGGTGCTCCCGGTCCCTCTGCAGCTCCTGGAGCCCCTTCAGGCCCTGCCAGGGCTCGCAGCTCTCCCTGCACCCTTCCCTTCCCCAGGTGAACATTCCCAGCTCTCCCAGCCCGGCCCCACAGGGGCTCCGGTTCCTCTGGGCTCGCCCCAGCAGCTCCCCATCCTGCAGGGGGGCTCCCAGCTCTGCAGGTGGGGTCTCACCTGAGCGGGGCCCAGGGCCAGGATCCCCCCGGAGCTGCTGCTGCCCACGCTGGGGGTCAGCCCAGGCCACCTCTGGGGTCATGTCCAGCCTCTCACCCACCCACACGGTGCCCTTGACGGGAGCTGTGCAGGTGACATCAATGACAGTTTATTCTCTGCACCTGCTTTGTCTTGCATTCAATATTCCTTCACTGATATCAGACTTAGGAAAAATTTGGCCTCATTTTAATCCTCCCCTATTTAATGGGGAAATGAAAGGCAAAGTGAGTTCATCCAGGTTTAGAGGAATGGGTGATACAAATGGTAACATTGCCAGAAAATGACAACAAAAGCAGGAATCCAAGAGAAAAGGAAAAGCTCATAAGCATCACCTCAATATTTAACTCCCATATCAGCTGGTGTTGATCATATTCCAAGAGCTGAGTTAAACACGTTGAGAATGCCAGGAGGAGAATCCGGGAACGGTTTGGGTTGGAAGGGACCTTCCAGCCCATCCAGTGCCAGCCCTGCCCTGGCAGGGACACCTCCCCCTGCCCCAGGCTGCTCCGAGCCCCGTCCAGCCGTGGCAAAGGCAAAATGAGTTCATCCCGGTTTATAGCTATGGGGGACACCAATGGTGACATTGCCAGAAAATGACAACAAAAGCAGGAATCCAAAAGAAAAAAAAAAAAAAATCATACTCATCACCTAAATATTTAACTCCCATATCAGCTGGTGTTGATCATATTCCAAGAGCCGAGTCAAACGTGCTGTCATTGTGCCCCAGCCCGCTTGAATCCAACCTTTATTTAGGAACTGCCCTCCCCAGGGGGCTCGGCAGAGGGGGAGGTTGGATCAGGGGTGCCCCCGGGACTCGGGACTCGGGGTGGCAGCGCCCTCCCCGCCGGGATCCGGGAGAGCCGAGTCCAGCCCTGCGGCTTTGCAGGACATTCCCAGCCAGGACAGGTCCCCGGGGGGGGCTCGGTGGCCCCCGGACCAGGAGAGGACTCGGGGGAGGGGATTTTCCACGCTGGCACCGGGCTGGTGGGAGCTGTTTCCAAGTGCCCAGGGGGGGTTGTGGCAGCCGGGCAGAGATTTCTCGCTGTTGTGCCTCTTTTCCTGGCCTGACCCGCGGGATCCGATGGCGTGTGCCTCTCCCGGGAGCTGCACCCGGGCTGTGGAATAAACACTAAGGGCCGTGCGGGACGTGGCCACCCCGGCCCTTGTCCCTCGGGCCATTCCCTGCCCAGACGGATTCCCTGCAGCCGGGGGCTGTGTCCCGGTGTTGTGGGGCTCCCCGGGATGAGAGTCCGGGAACGCTTCGGCTTGGAAGGGACCTTCAGGCCCATCCAGTGGCAGCCCTGCCGTGGCAGGGACACCTCCCCCTGCCCCGGGCTGCTCCGAGCCCCGTCCAGCCGTGGCCAAAGGCAGCAGCCCGGCAGAAACCCGCTGGCCCGGCTGCGGCTGGGAGCTCCTCGGACACCGGGATGACGACAGATTCCATCAGTTCCAGGGAATTCCAGAGAATCCCCGAGCATCCCCCGGTGTGACACGGACACAGAGCCCCCAGCCCCAATCGTTCCCCGTCTAGGAGAGGCTGAAGACCCCCCAGGAGTGCCCCGGGAGGAGGGGGACAAAGACAACCCCGGGCCCTCGGTGCTCCTGGCCCCACCTGAGGGCCCGGGGGTCTCCGTGCTCCTCTGCCATGGCCAGGGCGGGGGCTTTGTCATTTGTCGGCGTCGCTGGGCAAGCAAAGATCGCTGACAGCACTGGATGGGATTTTTGCCGATTTTATTTTGTCCTTACCTTTGGCCGGTGTCCGTCGTCGTTGCTCCGGGGAGATGCTCTGTCCATGTCCGTCATCTGCGCCTCCAGGAGGATGGTCCAGCGGGTTTCGCTTGTCGTCTGCGCCCGATGCCGGCACCGTCCTCGCCGCCCCAGGGAGATGCTCTGTCGGTGTCCGTCCTCTTCCCCGCGGGGGCTGCTCCGGCCGGTGTCCGTCCTCCTCGCCCTGCTGCCGGCACAGGGGGCGCGCTGCCTCCGTCGTCTTCGCCCCGGGGGGATGCTCCGCGTCCCCTGCCAGCTGCTCGCCCCGCTGTCCGTCCACCTCAGCTCGGGGCTGTCTCCGTCATCGTTGCCCCGGGGGATGCTCCGGCTGGTGTCCGTCCTCTTCGCCCGGGGGCCTTGCTGTCCTCACCGTCTTCACCCTGGCGGATGCTCCAGCCGCTGTCCGTCCCTCCCCCTCCACATGCCCACGACACCATCGGGCGCAGACGCGCGGGCGCCGCTGGAACTCTGGGAAGACCTCTTGGGAAAAAACGGGATTTACATTCCCAGAGATCAATTCCAGGCCCTATATTTATGGGGAAGAACAAATGGCATTTTTGCAAATGCCCAAGAAGCGCTGTCAAAGAGATGGTGGCGTGTTCTGGGATGCAGTCTGCACGAGACCATGTATTCCGGTCAAGCAGACATCGCCAAGTTAATAATAACTTGGAAGAAATTTATCACAATATTTAAAAGTCCTTGTGAGGCTTCATTTTCTAGTTCAAATCTGAGCCAGTCCGCATCTGAAGAAGACGATGGACCCTGGAGCGGGCTGATGTCCGATGCAGAGTCGGAAGGTGGAGACCTCATGGACGCAGAAAGCGGAGGAGCTGTGGGGGAGAGTTCGGCCAGCAGCGGATCGGGAAGCCCCCTGCCCACCCAGGATGTGTTGGGTTCGCTTGTCGCCTCCCCCGGGGGATTTGATTTCCCCGGAGAGGTTTGGAGCCCCCTGCGCGCGGGTGGGAAAGGGAAACAGGAGTGGGGACGGACCGGGAACTCCAGAACATCCCTTCGCCTGGCCCCCCAGGTGTGACCCACACCAATCCCCGCGAGCCCTTTTTGCGCAGCCGAACAGCGGCGGGGGGGTGGAATTGGGAATTCAGAAACGCCACCCCACCCCGCGGTCACGGCCTTCGGCGGTCGTGGCCCCGCCCCTCCCCGCCCCTCGCTCACCGCGGCAGGCCGTCTCGCCCCGAAAGCCCGCCCCATGAGAGCCGAACTCTGCGGCGTCTGAGGGCCTCCGCGGGATGGAAGGGACCGCCCATTCCCCAGGCTTGCGTCGTGGAAGCTGAACGGGCGCAGCCAACAGCGTGGACAGCGGGCATCACCTTAAAGGGGACAGTCACGACAAAGTGCCCGCATTGCGAACGACGTACGCGCTTTCCTCTCGGGGCGGACGATGTGGAAATCAGTTCCTCCGAGGGAGGAGATGATGAGTCGCCGCCGTGGCGCCGACACATGCATGACGGGAGGGGGGCCGGATCCCCTTCCGGCCCCGCGGTGTCTGCCGCGGTGAAGCGGCCGGCGAAAGCACCCCCCTGTGCGCGCGGCGGGGTGGTGCCAGCCGCCGCCGCAGCCGGGGGGGAACAGCCCACCCCCCCTTCACCGTCAGCGCGGCGGCGCGCTGACCCTCCACCCTCTCTCCTGGCACGGGCCGGCAGTGAGGCAGCAGCTCGGTTCGTCGATGAACCTTCCGTGTTTGCGCGACCTGATAACATTGTGGGGATGGGGCGAGCCGCAGTTCCGTCTGCCTCTGTCCCCACGGCCCCGGACGGGCGGAAAGCCGGATCAGCACCGGCTCTTCCACACCCGCCCTTGCCGACCCCTCCTCCAGTGCGGCGTGTGGGAGGGACTGAGTCCCTCTGGGCGTCGGCCACTCCTCCTGCACTGGGCGACTCGGCTATGAGCCCAGGATCGCAGGCTTCAGCGGCTTCTCTGGCCGCTGGCGCCGCTGCGACCCCCTCCCATCCCCCGACTTCTAGTGACTCTGGGAATGCTCTGCCACCCCCATGTAGCCACAGCTTGTGCCTGCCATGTTTTGGTTTCGGGAAATTCTTTTCCCACAGACACCTGTTGTAAACAGGAGCATGTTATTATAAACTATCTTGTTTTTCTCCATTCTTTCCCAAAGGAGGGATTTCGCTTGATGGCCCTTGGGGGTGACCAATGGGCCAAAGGATCCCACCTCTTAGGTGGGCTCATTGTAAAAAAGTATATAAGGCAGGTTTGAAAAATAAAGTTTGGACTTCGAGTCTCACAGCCTTCTGAAAACCAGAGTCCGTGTCCTCATTTCGTGTCCCACAGCGACACCCCCAGTTTTCACATTTGGGGCAGGAGGAAAAACAACAGCCACTGTTATTGCTCGATGCAAAGGACCCCGAGCTGGTGCCCTTTCTTCAACCAATCACTGGACGGTCCCGCCATGCCAGGTCACCGTGCGTCCCAGAGACCCGAAGCGCTTCTGGGACGAAGTGAAATCCAAGGCTTTGGAAATGGGGCATTGGGAGGTCGCAGAGCGTCTCCTGGGGACTGCAAAGGGTCTTTCTGACCCTGCTGGCATTCAAAGGGCTGCGATATCAGGTGCCGAGAACCCGGGACAGGTATCTCTGTCTGCTCCAGGGACATCCTCAGGGCAGACACATGCAGATCCGGTCACCCCGCAAAGAGACGTTCAGGCCTTCCCTGTACTTAGGGCAAACCCTGCTACAGGTCAGCCTGCCACCCACCATGTTTTATCATGGAGGGCTGTGGTGGACCTACAGCAAAAGGTTGACAAACATGGCCTGGGCTCCCCTGAAGTTATGCAGATGATTCGCCTGATCAATGCGGATCTCTTGGTACCATATGATATCAGACATATTGCTCAGGGATTGTTCAGACCAGTTCAGCTTGAGGTTTTTGAGCAGAACTGGAACAAGTTGGCTATGAAAGCGATAACGCAAAAGAGTCAATTGCCTGCAGGGGACCCCAGGCGAGCAGCTGGGGTTGATGTCTTCATGGGTCTTCGCCAATATGCTGACCCTGATGTTCAGGCCAATTTTCACCAACTTGTGCTGGACCAGTGCCAGAAGACAGGCATGGCAGCATTGGTGAGAACCATTGAATTGGCCTCCCCGAAAAGAGATTCGCGACCATAGTCCAGGGGGCAAAGGAGTCCTTTTTGGACTTTGTTGAAAGGCTCTCGGCAGCGGTTGAGAAACAAGTGGATGATGAGGAGAGCAGGCTAACGTTGGTCAGACAGCTTGCTAGAACCAATGCAAATGCTGACTGCCGAAAGCTCATCGAGGCCCTCCCCGGAGATCCGTCTCTACCGGACATGGTCCAGGCATGTGCCGATGTAGGCACCACAGACAGCAAGATGGCTGCCTTTGCTACTGCCTTCCAGCCATCTCAGAAACCCCAAAATAGCGGGCAACAAAAACAGGGACAAGCACAGACTGGAAAAAAACAAGGAAAGCAGAAGCAGAAAGCAAAAGCTCCCTTGTTTCTCTGTGCTCGGTGTCAGAGACCAAATCACACCGCAGACGTTTGTAAGGCAACAGTTGCTGCCAATGGTCAGCCTTTGCCAAGTTCGGGAAATGGGAAGCGGAGCACCAAGGGGAAACGCACGCAGACCCCAAGCTTTCCCCAGGCCCCAATGCCGACGCAGGTTTGCTTGGCAAGCTTGCAGCTGGCACCTGCAGTTCAGCCGGTGTTGGCCCCGAGCATTCCCCAGGTCCCGACGCCGACGCAGGTTTACTGGGCAAGCTTGCAGCCAGCACCTGTGGTTCAGCCGGTGTTGACGTCTGCACAGCAGCAACAGTCGTCATAGACTCTTGCAAGCCGCATAAAGTCCCCCTGGATGCCTTTGGACCCCTGGGTGAAGGCAAGAGTGCCTTCCTCATGGGGAGGTCAAGTGCTACCCTGCAGGGTATCACTGTGCATCTAGGCCTTATCGATGCAGATTATACAGGACAAATTTATGCGATGGTCTCCACACCCACCCCCCCGTCACTATCCCTGAGGGAACTCGAATTGCCCAACTTGTGCCTTTTAAGTCCTCTGTGTCCAGGACTCAGAACCGGTGGCGTGGAGACGGCTGCTTCGGATCTACCGGGCCGCCTGAAATTCACTGGACAGCAGTCTTGAATGAGGACCGTCCCAGGATGTGGTGCACCCTCCACCTCCCTGATGCCACCCCGTCAGAGATCCACCTCCGAGGCTTGATAGATACGGGAGCCGACGTTTGCATCCTTTCTTCTGCTGCGTGGCCTCCTCAGTGGCCTCTGGATCCTGTTCAGTCGTCCGTTGCAGGACTGGGTGGAACGAAGCAATGCTTTGTAAGCCAGCAACCCGTGATGATCACGAACTCAGAGGGACAGTCGGCTATGGTTCGACCATACGTCACTGAAACTACTACTAACCTCTGGGGGCGGGACGTCCTGGCGGCTTGGGGGGTGCGGATTGGGACGAATTTTTGAAGGGGGCCACTGTGTCGAAGGGCACACCATGTCTCACGCCTCCTTTACGGTGGCTGACAGATAAACCCGTTTGGGAATGTCAGTGGCCCCTTCCGAATGAAAAATTAGTTGCCCTTCGACAGTTGGTCCAGGAGCAACTGGACCAAGGCCATCTGGAGTTCTCCACGAGTCCGTGGAACACTCCGGTCTTCTGCATCAGAAAGAAATCTGGGAAATGGAGGTTGTTACAAGACCTCCGGAAAGTCAGTGCTGTGATGGAAAGCATGGGGACGCTGCAACCTGGTATGCCATCGCCCACCATGCTTCCTGCAGATTGGCCGGTTCTCATTATTGATCTGAAGGATTGTTTCTTTACGATTCCTTTGCATCCTGATGACAAACCGAAATTTGCCTTCACGGTGCCAGCAATTAACAATGCTGAGCCCGCACAGAGATATCAATGGACGGTTCTTCCACAAGGTATGCGCAACAGTCCGGTCATATGCCAATGGTATGTGGCCCGTGCCCTGTCTGGAGTTCGCAAACAATTTCCTGATGCCCATTTCTATCATTATATGGATGACATCCTGGTGGCAGCATCCACTCAGGAGGAGCTGATGAGGATACATCCTCAGCTGCTCAGTGCCTTGCATTCCCATGGGCTTCAGGTGGCTCCAGAAAAAGTCCAACAACAACCTCCTTGGAAATATCTGGGGGTCAAAATTTTGGAGCGGACAGTCTGCCATCAAGAGGTGCAATTTGTGCGTTCAATTAAGACATTGAACGATGCACAGAAATTGGTAGGCGTCATCATGTGGTTACGTCCATATCTGGGACTGACCAAGACGCAATTGTCTCCATTGTTTGATCTGTTAAAGGGAGACCCCGATTTGAGATCACCACGCACCCTGACTCCTGAAGCGAAAAAAGCACTGGAGGAGGTTCAGCAAGCTGTTTCCGCTTGCCAAGTCCATCGTATTGATCCTTCCGTTGATATCACTGTGTTCATTACCATTCCAGATTTCCATCCCACAGGCATCATTGGCCAATGGAGTGACAAATGGTCTGATTCCTTGCACATTTTGGAATGGGTCTTTTTGCCCCATCAGCCGCGGAAGACGGCAACATCACTATTTGAATTGATCGCGCACCTGATCATCAAATGCCGGCAACGGTGTTTGCAGTTGACGGGAGCAGATCCTGCACAAATAGTGATTCCCGTAGAACGGGGGAATTTTGACTGGAGCCTCGCAAATGATGTGTCCCTACAGAGTGCTCTAGCAAACTTTTCCGGGCAGATCACGTATCATCTGCCCAGCCATGAGCTACTAAAAGTGGCGAAATTGGCTGAACTTTTTCTGCGACCAAAAAATAGTCCAGAGCCAGTGCAAGGACCCACCGTCTTTACTGACGGTTCAGGAAAAACAGGGAAAGCCATTGTCACTTGGCGGGATGGATCTGAATGGCAAGAGCTGAAGGGTCATGAGGCTGGCTCGGCCCAGTTGGCTGAATTGAGAGCTGCTGTCATGGCATTTCAGCGATTTTCCCAGGTTCCTTTCAATCTGGTCACGGACTCCGCCTATGTGGCAGATATAACTGAACGACTGGGCTATTCGGTTTTGAAAGAAGTCAGTAACCCTGCTTTGTTTCAATTACTGAAAGCCTTGTGGTGTGCTATTCAGGCCCGAGTTCATCCCTACTTTGTTCTGCATGTAAGGAGCCCTACCAATTTGCCAGGTTTCATAGCGGAAGACAACGCGAGGGCTGACAAGTTGGCTAACCCCGCGTGGGTAGCACCTCAGCCTGACATACTCGCGCAAGCCAAGGCATCGCATGAGTTCCTTCATCAGAATGCGCATACCTTGGAGAAGCAGTTTCACTTGACACCAACTGAGACTCGTCACATTGTCAATTCTTGTGATGACTGTCACGCACTGGCTGCGCCCTTGCCGGCAGGGGTGAACCCCAGAGGCCTTAAGGCCTTGCAGATTTGGCAGACTGATGTCACCCAAATTGCTGAATTTGGCCAGCTCAAGTATGTGCATGTATCTGTTGAGACCTTCTCCTCTGCTATGTGGGCTTCTGCTCACACTGGAGAAAAGGCTCGCGATGTCATTGCCCACTGGAGGCAGGCTTTTGTCTTTTTAGGCGTACCTTCTACTGTGAAGACCGACAATGGTCCTGCTTACGCCTCGCAGAAGGTGCAGCAGTTCCTACGAGCGTGGGGTGTGTCACATAAGTTTGGCATACCACATTCCCTAACCGGTCAAGCTATTGTAGAACGTGCTCATGGTACTCTGAAGCAGGTTCTCCAGAAACAAAAATGGGGAATGCAGGGTGAATCCCCGCAGAGTCGGTTGGCAAAGGCCTTGTACACCATCAATCGCCTTACAGTGCCGCAGAACTCAAACAATCCGGTCATTTTGAATCATGACCTTTCGATGCTGGGTCCGGACGGGACGTGTCAGCCTTGAGCGAAGGTTCGGGTGAGGAACCTGATCACAGCTGGGAGGGCCCATTCGAGCTTGTCGTGTGGGGTCGCGGGTACGCACGTGTAGTCACAGATACTGGGGAACAATGGGTACCTGCAAAGTGTGTTCGTCCTGATCTGCAACCGCAAAGGCAGAACCGGGCCAACGGGCAACCTGGAGACCGTGACCAGAGTGAAAGTCATCAAGCGGAGGAATCTCCGAGTGATGACTCCGATGTAGATGATGCGAGTGATCACTTGGATGGCCCCTCCACAAGTAGGCATTGAAAACTGCGTTTTTCTTTTTTCTTTTTCTTTTTTTTAAAACTAAAAGGATGAAATGTAGCCACAGTTTGTGCCTGCCATGTTTTGACCTCAGAAAATTCTTTTCCCAGAGACACCTGTTGTAAACAAGTGCATGTTATTGTAAACTATCTTGTTTTTCTACATTCTTTCCCAGAGGAGGGAATTTGTTTGATGGTCCCTTGGTGTGACCAATGGGCCCAAGGATCCCACCTCTTAGGTGGGCTCATTGTGAAAAAGTATAAAAGTCAGGTTTTTGATAATAAAGCTAGATTTTGAATCTCCAGCCTTCGGAAAGAGTCTGTGTCCTGATTTCGTGCTCTACAGCGACACTGCACGGCCCTCAGCGTTTATTCCACAGCCCGGGTGCGGCTCCCAGGAGAGGCACACACCATCGGATGCCTCGGGTCAGGCCAGGAAAAGAGGCACGGCACCGAGAAATCTCTGCCCGGCTGCCACAACCCCCCCGGGCCCTTGGAAACAGCTCCCACCAGCCCGGTGCCAGCGTGGAAAATCCCCCCTCCCCCAGTCCTCTCCTGGCCCGGGGGCCACCGAGACCCCCCCGGGGACCTGTCCTGGCTGGGAATGTCCTGCAAAGCCGCAGGGATGGACTCGGCTCTCCCGGATCCTGGCGAGGAGGGCGCTGCTGTCCCAAGCCACGAGTCCCCGGGCACCCCTGCAAGAGACGGTCCCTGGGTTCCTCATCTGCCTCACAATCATCGCCAAGGATGGAGACTGAAGACTCCAAAAAGGACTGGGACTGGAACCCAAGACCCCAATACAGGAGTTCTGGCCTGGCTGAGGTGGGATGTTTGCTGCCTGCAGGTGCACTGGCTGGACCATTGCATCTCCATGGGAACCCGGTGAAGACAATGGGCACGACACGATAGATGGGTTTCGGCCTGGTTTCGGACTGGTCTGTCCTGCTCTTGCCCTGTACCGTTCCCTGAGTGGACATTTGCTCTGAGCGTCAGAGCACTTCGCCCTGCTCTCAGCGCACCTGCTGATGCTGAACTCACCTCTTGGCCAGCTGCCTGTCGCTTCGGAAAGGACTATAAGAGACCCCTTGAGATGGCCCAAATTCTGAGATCTCCCCACGGACAAAGACGTGTCTCTTGGTCATCCTGCACCACGAGGACTCCGTCTCTCCGTTGGTAGCTATACCCCTCTTCTCTCTCTCTCTCTCTCCTTATCCCTCTCCCTCTCCCCTTCTCTCTTCTCTCTCCCTCTATCGCGTAGAGTGCTGTGTGCACTTCATAAAGTGTACTGCTGTTGAGCAAATTATACTTCTCCCCTGCTGTGTCTTTAGCGCTCTGAGATCACTCAAACCATCACGGTGCCCGCCTGCATTAGCGGGTCATGAGAACCCCAGATCCAAGCTCCCCCTCTGCTGAGCCCTCTGGGGAGGGCGGTTCTTAAAGAAAGGTTGGATTCGAGCGGGCTGGGGCACAATGACAGCACGTTTGACTCAGCTCTTGAAATACGATCAACACCAGCTGATATGGGAGTTAAAGATTTAGGTGATGCTTATGAATTTTTCTTTTCTCTTGGATTCCTGCTTTTGTTGTCATTTTCTGGCAATGTCACCATTGGTGTCCCCCATACCTGTAAACCTGGACAAACTCACTTTGCCTTTCATTTCCCCATTCAGTAGGGGAGGATAAAAATGCTGCTAATTTTTTCCTAAGTCTATTCTCAATGAAGGAAGAGTGAATGAAAGACAAAGCAGGTGCACGGAATAAACTGTCATTGATGTCACCTGCACAGCTCCCACCGTGGGCACCGTGTGGGTGGGTGGGTGTGGGAGAGGCTGGACATGACCCCCAAGGTGGCCTGGGCTGAGCCCCAGCGTGGGCAGCAGCAGCTCCGGGGGTTCCCGGCCCTGGGCCCCGCTCAGGTGAGACCCCACCTGCAGAGCCGGGAGCCCCCCTGCAGGATGGGGAGCTGCTGGGGCGAGCCCCGAGGAACTGGAGCCCCTGCGGAGCCGGGCTGGGAGAGCTGGGAATGTTCACCTGGGGAAGGGAAGGGTGCAGGGAGAGCTGCGAGCCCCTGGCAGGGCCTGAAGGGGCTCCGGGAGCTGCAGAGGGAGCGGGAGCACCCGGAGCTGCCGCCAAAAGCGCGGGGTGACCTCGGCCCCGCCCCGCCCCAGCCCGGCCAATCAGATGGCTTCGTGTTGTTGTCTCCGCCTATGGATTGTGATGTCACAAAGGGCGGTGATGCTCCGCCCTGGGCGTCACTGCGCTCCCATTGGCTGTCGCTGAGAGGGCGGGGCTTGCCCCGAGTATAAAAGGCGCGCAGCCGCGGGGCTCGGGCGGCACCTGCGATGGGAGCCCGGCACCGGAGCCCCGGGGCCGCCCCCGCTGCGCCCCCGGCCCGGCGGGAGCTGCGGGTGCCCGGGAGGGAGGGAGGGAGGTCCGAGCGGCGCCCGCGCGTCTGCGCCCGATGGTGTCGTGGGCATGTGGAGGGGGAGGGACGGACACCGGCCGGAGCATCCCCCGGGGTGAAGACGGTGAGGACAGCAAGCCCCCCGGGCAAGGAGGACGGACACCACCCGGAGCATCCCCCGGGGTGAAGACGGCGAGGACAGCAAGCCCCCCGGGCGAGGAGGACGGACACCGGCCGGAGCATCCCCCGGGGCAACGATGACGGAGACAGCCCCGGGCTGAGGCGGATGGACAGCGGGGCGAGCAGCTGGCAGGGGAGGAGAACAACGGATACCGGCGGAGCATCCCCCGGGGCGAAGACAACGGAGGCGGCGCACCCCCCGTGCCAGCAGTAGGGCGAGGAGGACGGACACCGACAGGAGCAGCCCCCGCGGGGAAGAGGACGGACACCGACAGAGCATCCCCCCGGGGCGACGAGGACGGTGCCGGCATCGGGCGCAGACGACAAGCGACACCCGCCGGAGCATCCTCCTGGAGGCGCGGACGGCGGACACGGACAGAGCATCTCCCCGGAGCAACAACGACGGACAGCAGCTAAAGGTAAGGACAAAATAAAATCGGCAAAAATCCCATGAAATGCTGTCAGCGATCTTTGCTTGCCCAGCGACGCCGACAAATGACAAAGCCCCCACCCTGGCCATGGCAGAGGAGCACAGAGACCCCCGGGTCCTCAGGTGGGGCCGGGAGCACAGAGGGCTCGGGGTTGTCTCCGTCGTCCTCCTCCCGGGGCACTCCTGGGGGGTCTTCAGCCTCTCCTGGCGGGGAACGATCGGGGTTGGGGGCTCTGTGTCCGTGTCACAGCGGGGGATGCTCTGGAGTTCCCTGGAATCCACGGAATCTGCCCTCATCCCGGTGTCAGTGGAGCTCCCAGCCGCAGCCGGGCCAGCGGGTTTCTGCCGGGCTGCTGCCTTTGGCTGCGGCCGGACGGGGCTCGGAGCGTCCCAGGGCAGGGGGAGGTGTCCCTGCTGTGGCAGGGCTGGCACTGGATGGGCCTGAAGGTCCCTTGCAAGCCAAAGTGTTCCCGGACTCTCAGCCTGAGGAGCCCCACAAGAGTGGGACACAGCCCCCAGCTGCAGGGAATCCGTCTGGGCAGGGAATGGCCCGAGGGACAAGGGCCAGGGTGGCCACATCCCGCACTGTAGCCACAGTTTGTGCCTGCCATGTTTTGACCTCAGAAAATTCTTTTCCCAGAGACACCTGTTGTAAACAAGTGCATGTTATTGTAAGCTATCTTGTTTTTCTACATTCTTTCCCAGAGGAGGGAATTTGTTTGATGGTCCCTTGGTGTGACCAATGGGCCCAAGGATCCCACCTCTTAGGTGGGCTCGTTGTAAAAATGTATAAAGGGCAGGTCTTAATAATAAAGCCAGACTTCGAATCTCTAGCCTTCTGAAAAGAGTCCGTGTCCTGCTTTCGTGTTGTACAGCGACATAGCATGGGGGTCTTGGGGACAGGGACACCTCGGTCACACAGGGCTGAGGCAGGACATGGACACCTCATGCTGAGGTCACCTCCACCAGTCTCACATCTCCTGTCCCCACAGCCACATCCCCATGGCCCTGTGCCCGTGATCCCATTCCGATGGCACCCGTCCCCATAACCCACCCACATGGTGGCCCTTGTCCCTGTCCCTGCATCCCTGTGCCCCTGTCCATGTCCCCACAGCTGTACCAGCCCCAAGGTTCCTTTTGCCACATCCTTGTCCCCACATCTCCACCCCCCTGATCCTGTCCCCATTTCCCAGTTCCCTGTTCCTGCCCCCCCTCTCCTGTCCCCACAGCCACCCCACAGCCCCGGTCACCTCATGCACTGGCTCTGCTGCCCTTGGGGACCTCAGGGGACCCTGCAGCCCCCCTGGGCCCCCTCCCCACCGCATTCTGCCCACCCCCATGCCCGGGGCACTCACTCCACAGGAGCAGCAGTGCCACCTTCCCGGCCATCCCCGTGTCCCCGGCCACCCAGGGCTGGCTGTCACTCGCTGCTGTGGCCACCGGTGCCCTGGGTGGCGGCTCTTGGGATGAAGAGGAAGAAAGAAAGGTCACACCTCGTCCCCACGCGTAGGTGGCCCTTGGTGGGGGCAGGGTGGGGGAAAGGTGGAGACACAGCAGGGGACAGGCTGGGGACATGATGGGGCCGCCTGGGGGCTCGGTGGGGGATGGTGTTCCCAGGAGTGGGGGGGCTCAGGGGTTCTGGGGAACCAAGGATGGGTGTCCAGGAGAATGGGGGTGCAGGGGGATTGGTGTCTCCATGCCTGGGGGGATTCAGGGAGGGGGGTCCTGGGGGAACATGGTCCCCAGGGATTTTGGGTCAGGGGATGGGGGTCCCAGGGTTGGAGGGTGCAGGGGGGAAAAGGAGACTCTTGGGAAGAGGGGTTCTGGGGGAAGAAGCAGCCCATGGATGGGAGCAAGGCAATGCTGGTCCTGGGCAATGGGAGTCCTGGGAGGGGGGTCCCAGGGAGGAGAGACCAAGGGAATGGGGGTCCCATGGTTGGGTTCCCAAGGGAACTTGGGCTGGGTGGGCATGGGGGTCGCAGCTCCTTCCCCGGGTGCCTCAGATGTTGGGGTGACCCAGAGCCCAGCACAGCCCCCACAGGGTGCTCATGGCCGGGGGGGCACCCCAGGGTTGAGGCTCTGGGTCTGTGCCCCACACACCCTGGGGATTTTTCCCATCCCATCCCTCCCCCATTTCCTGGCTCAGCGACCCCAGGGAACACCTGAGCAGGTAACGCTGGGGGGATCCCAGGAAGGGGAAAAGGGATCTGGGGGGTTCAGGCAGTGCTTGGGGGGCTGTGAGGGATGAAAGATTTTCACTTTCTCTTTCCTGCAGCAGGGGGAAGAGGCCGTTCATGCTGAGCTGAGGATGTGGGTTCTGTCCTGAGGGGGCACATCCAGAGGGTCCTGCCCTGAGGGAAAAGGGCTCCTCTGCTGTGGTGACACCTGGGCCTGGTCCCAGGGTCTTCTCCCAGGTGGGATCCTCCTTCTGGGGGTGCCACATCCTTGAGGATTCCTGTCCCACAAGGTGGCACATCCTGGGGACCTCTGTCCTGGGAGGGCCCTGAGCCTTCCTGCTGTGCCCAGTGGGGCCCTGTGACCTCTGGGCTGCCCAAACTAAAGGGGGACCTGATACGACCTTGCCCTGATGATGGCCAATGCCAGGCTAAATTTGGCTCAGGTTCCCTGATGGTTGAGGAACAATTTTACATCCACAGAATAACGGCAAAAATCTTTTCCCACTCCACTTTTTTTTTACCCAACAAAAAAGAAACTCAGCAAAAATCAAACTGGCAGAGTACAAAATGGTCTGGTCAATAGAATCCTTTTAATCCTTGCTCTGCCAAGAAGACTCTGACAAGGAAAACACAAACAAATCACAGAGAAAGGAGTTTTTGGTTCCCTTTAGG
Organism: Phylloscopus whistleri; assembly: GCA_017589585.1. Lineage (NCBI taxonomy): Eukaryota > Metazoa > Chordata > Aves > Passeriformes > Phylloscopidae > Phylloscopus > Phylloscopus whistleri. Next base: position 42,232 of record JADMLD010000812.1, read on the forward strand.
AGCCCCTTGGTGCATCCCACAGCTTGTGGGTAACACAGAGCGTGGAATCCCCATGAGTGCCCAGCAGGTCCGTGGGGTTGTTCCCTGCCTGTGGGCAGCACCCCAGCCCATGGGGAAGGCTTTGCTTGGGCCATGTTCAGGAACTCTTCCCATTTTTCTCATTCTCACCCTGAAATTTGATTTCCTTCCCGTGGCTCCTGCTCCCAACAGGGGAGGAACTCTGTCTGTCCTTGGAGCAGAGCACAGGGATCCATGGAAATGCCCGTGTGTCCCTCAGGGGCTGCTGCCCTGGGAAATGCCCTCCACCCTGCCCTGAATTCCCCTGCCTGGGCACTCCCTGCTCCTGCTGGGACACCCCTGTCCCCCAGAACCAGGGCTGGAGCCCCTGCTCGATATTTCCACACTTTTCCCTCTCTACTGGTGTCCACCCCAGAAGCCAAAGGTTCTCTCTGGGTTGTTCCAGAGGGCTGCAGGTTTGAGACAGGAAGGTGGAGTGTCCTAGTCACGTTGTTGTTGTCTTTGCAGTGGTTCTGGGGCTCTCTCAGCCCCTTGGGCAGAGAGATCAAAGCACCAATTGCTGCATTTCCGGCCTGGTTCCCTCAGCGCTGCCCCTGTAGGGGCGGTTTCCAGCCAGCCCTGCTCTGAAAAACCATCCAAGGCCCTGGCAGAGCCACTGCTGGGGCTGCCATTGGCTTCTGTGCTTCTGGCAGGGCTGAGCAAACCACAGCCAGGCCTTTTTCATCCCCTCACAGAATTCTCACCTTTGCAGCAGCTCCAAAGCTGCCAGAACCAAAGCCGAGGGGGCGGGGGGGACCCTCAGGTGCTGGCTGCCACCTGGGGCTGGCCAGAGCAGGGCTGGCCAGTGCCCATCCCTGGGCAGCGGGGCCGGGCCCCACACTTGGGTGGCCACTGGCTCCAAGGAGGAGGAGGAGGAGTTGGGGAGCTCCTTCCTGCCCGGGGCTCCATCCCCAGGAGCTCAGATCCTGCAGGGCACCGGTGAGAAAGGAGAAGTCTGGAGCCCTCCCGGAGCTGCCATCCCCCAGGACAGGACCCCCCTGGCCAGCATGTGTCCCCACCCCCGGGACAGGACCCCCCAGGACAGGGCCCCCCTAGCCAGCATGTGTCCCCCCTTCCCCAGGACAGGATCCCCCCAGGACAGGACCCCCCTGGATGTGCCCCCCCAGGACAGAACCCGCCCCCCGTGTGAGGCTCAGCACAAACGGCCTCTTCCTTCTGCTGCAGGAGAGAGAAAGTGAAAGTGTTGGGGGAGGGGGGGGCACAGCCGGACACCCCCAGCCCCCACAGCCTCCCAAACCCCCCCCTGCAGACCCCTCACCCCTGCTTCCCCCAGCCTGGGGTCCCCCCAACCCCATTCCTGCCCAGCTCGCTCCCCCAGGGTCACCAAGGCAAAAACTGGGGGTGGGCTGTGAAATTGAGGGTAAAAGGGAGGAAATGGAAATGAAGAGAGGAAAATGTCACTGGGGTTTGGGGGGGG
>JADMLD010000811.1:0-43704 GCA_017589585.1 Phylloscopus whistleri
AAAACTCACCAAAAAAAGCCCCAGAAAACCCCAAAAACTCACAAAAAACCCCAAAAACTCACCCAGAAAACCCCAAAAATTCCCCCCAAAAACCCAAAATGCCCCTAAACCCCCAACCCACCCCCAAAAACCCCCAAAAGTCCCCCAAACTGCCCCCCAAAAAACCCCAGAAACTCCTAAAACCCTCCTAAAAACCCCCAAAAATTCACCCAAAAAAAGCCCAGAAAACCCCAAAAAGTCACCCAAAAAACCCCTAAAACTCCCTAACCCCCCCCCAAAAAAACCCAAAAAATCACCCAAAAAAAGCCTCAGAAAACCCAAAAACTCACAAAAAACCCCAAAAAGTCACCCCAGAAAACCCCCCAAAAAACCCAAAAACTCACCAAAAAAACCCAACCCCCCCAAAAAAACCCTAAACCCCCAAACCACCCCCCCCGATGCTTTGTCCCCAAGTGTCCCCGCTGTCCCCTGCTGCTGTGGCCGGGGCTTGTCCCCTGGAACCCCCTGGAAGGTGACAAATGCCACCCCCTGTCCCCCTGAGCCCCCTCCCCGTGCTCCCCTCGTGTCCCCGGGCAGTGTCCCCAGCTGTCCCCAGTGTCCCCAGTGTCCCCAGTATCCCAATGTCCCCAGTGTCCCCGGGCAGTGTCCCCAGCTGTCCCCAGTGTCCCCAGGTGTCCCCCATATCCCAATGTCCCCAGTGTCCCCGGGCAGTGTCCCCAGTGTCCCCAGCTGTCCCCAGTGTCCCCAGGTGTCCCCCATATCCCAATGTCCCCAGTTGTCCCCAGTTGTCCCCAGGTGTCCCCAGTGTCCCCAGTGTCCCCAATGTCCCCAGTGTCCCCAGCGTCCCCAATGTCCCCAATGTCCCCAATGTCCCCAATGTCCCAGATCCAGGCGCAGCTGCTCCACTCTCTCCGCGTGTCCCCAATGTCCCCAGGTGTCCCCAGTGTCCCCAATGTCCCCAGGTGTCCCCAATGTCCCCAGTGTCCCCAGTGTCCCCAATGTCCCCAATGTCCCAGATCCAGGCGCAGCTGCCCCGCTCTCTCCGCGTGTCCCCAATGTCCCCAGTGTCCCCAGTGTCCCCAATCCCCCCAATGTCCCCAATGTCCCCGATGTCCCCAATGTCCCAGATCCAGGCGCAGCTGCTCCGCTCTCTCCGCGTGTCCGTGGAGCCCCCGGAGCCGCTGGGGGAGCTGAAATTCCACTGGGACCGGCAGGGCTGGACACGGAGCGCCGGGAGATTCGGTCAGGGGACAGGGGACAGACGGACAGGGGGCAGGGGACAGACGGACAGGGGACAGACAGGGGACAGACAGACAGGGGTGGCACTGCGGGGACAGACAGGGGACAGACGGGACAGGGGGAAATCCGGTCAGGGGACGGACAGACAGACAGGGGACAGACAGGGGACAAGGAACAGAGGGGACAGCGGGAAATTCGGTCAGGGGACGGGGGGGATGGCACTGCGGGGACAGCGGGGACAGACATGGGACAGCAGGGACAGGGGACAGCGGGAGACAAGGGGTGGCACTGCAGGGACAGACAGGGGACAGGGGACAGAGGGGACAGCGGGAAATTCAGTCGGGACAGCAGAGGGGGGACGGGGGGGACAGGGGGGATGGCACTGCGGGGACAGACAGGGGACGGGGGGGACAGGGGACAGACAGGGGACAGGGGGGGTGGCACTGCGGGGACAGACAGGGGACAGGGGGGACAGGGGACAGACAGGGGACGGGGGGACAGTGGGGACAGACGGGACAGCGGGGACGGGGGGGTGGCACTGCGGGGACGGGACAGACAGGGGACAGGGGACAGACAGGGGACAGGGGGGACAGGGGACAGACAGGGGACAGCGGGGGTGGCACTGCAGGGACGGGACAGACAGGGGACAGGGGACAGACGGGACAGCGGGGGTGGTACTGCAGGGACGGGACAGACAGGGGACAGGGGACAGACAGGGGACAGCGGGGGTGGCACTGCGGGGACAGACAGGGGACAGGGGGGACAGTGGGGGACAGACGGGACAGCGGGGACGGGGGGGGTGGCACTGCGGGGACAGACGGGACAGCAGGGACAGCAGGGGTGGCACCACGGGGACAGCTGGGGTGGCACCACGGGGACAGCCTGGGGGGACAGGGGACACCGGGAGTGGCACCTTGGGGACAGCGGGGACAGGGGACAGGCAGGGGACAGAAGGGGTGGCACTGCGGGGACAGACAGGGGACAGTGGGGACAGCGGGGGTGGCACCTTGGGGACAGGGGACAGACGGGACAGAGGGGACAGCCTGGGGTGACACCACAGGGGACAGGGACCGAAGGGACGAGGGTGTCGTGTGACCTGGACAGAGTGACAGGGGACAGGATGTCCCTGTCTGGGGGGTGACAGGGGACACCAGGGAGGGGGTGGCGGGCTCCGGGGTGTGACAAGGGACAGGATGTCCCCGGTTTGGGGGTGACAAAGCCACCCAAGGGTGTCACGGCCGCCCCAGGGCCACCCTGACACCCCTCCCCCTCCCCCCCCAGGCGCCATCATCTCGGAGCAGCCCCTCCCCCCCTCGCTGAGCCCCCCCGCCGCCAGCCCCCGGGACCCCTCCCCCACCGCGCAGGTACCTGGGGGGGGAGGGGACAACTCTGGGGGTCCCCTGTGATGTCCCCAATGTCCCCCAGGGTCACCCCCAGGCCACCAGGGTGGTCAGCAGGGGGGTCCTGCAGGGTCACCCCCCTTGGTGATGTCCCCAATGTCCCCAGGGTCACCCCCAGGCCACCAGGGTGGTCAGCGATGGGGGGAGGGGACAATTCTGGGGGTGCCATCCCCCCGGTGATGTCCCCTCACCTCGATGTCCCCCAGGCCACCAGGGTGGCCAGCAGGGGGGGAGGGGACAATTTTGGGGGTGCCACCCCTCCCGCAGTGATGTCCCCAGTGTCCCCCAGGCCACCACGGTGGTCAGTGGAGGGGGGAGGGGACAATTTTGGGGGGTCCCACCCCCCTTGGTGATGTCCCCGATGTCCCCCAGGCCACCACAGCGGTCAGTGGGGGGGACAATTCTGGGGGTGCCACCCCCCTTGGTGATGTCCACAATGTCCCCAGGGTCACCCCCAGGCCACCACGGTGGTCAGCGGGGGGGGGGAGAGGACAATTTTGGGGGTGCCACCCCCTTTGGTGATGTCCCTAATGTCCCCAGAGTCCCCAGGGTCACCCCCAGGCCACCAGGGTGGTCAGTGGGGGGGTCCTGCAGGGCCACCCCCCCTGTGATGTCCCCGATGTCCCCAGGGTCACCCCCAGGCCACCACGGTGGTCAGCGGGGGCCAGGTGACCCCCGAGCTGCTGGAGCCCCCCTGGGCCCCCCCGTGTCCCCCCGAGTGTCCCCCCGAGCTGTCCCCGCCACACCTGGAGCCGCAGCCGGCCCGGACCCCCGAGCTGGGTGAGTGCAGGGGGGGGACACGGGGGGGGCGGCCCTGAGGTGGCTTTTGTCACCTTTGGCACCTTTGTCACCTTTTTGTCACCGGCAGCCACCGGCCCCCCCGAGAGCGGAGCCAGGAGGTGAGCGGGGGGTGGGGTCCTGTCCCTTGTCACCCCCCTGTCCCCTGTCACCCCCTGTCCCTTGTCACCCTGTCACCCCCCTGTCCCCTGTCACCCCCTGTCCTTTGTCACCTCCTGTCCCATCACCCCCTGTCCCCTGTCACCCCCTGTGTCACCCCCATCCCTTGTCACCCCCCCATCACCCCCCGTCCCTTGTCACCTCCCGTCCCTTGTCACCCCCTGTCCTTTGTCACCCCCTGTCCGCTGTGTCACCCCTGTCCGCTGTCACCCCTGTCCCTTGTCACCCCCTGTCCCCTGTCACCCCCCGTGTCACCCCCTGTCACCTCCTGTGTCTCCCCCCTGTCCCTTGTCACCCCCCTGTCCTTTGTCACCCCCTGTCCCCTGTCACCCCGTCCTTTGTCAACCCCTGTGTCACCCTGTCCCCTGTCACCCTGTCCCCTGTCACCCCCTGTCCCCTGTCACCCTGTCCCTTGTCACCCCTTGTCCCCTGTCCCCCCCTCCTGTCCCTTGTCACCCCCTGTCCCTCCCTGTGTCCCCAGGGTGACATTTGGCGCTCTCTGTTCTCCAGGAGGAAGCCCGGGAGCTCTCCCAGGGAGGAGAAGTTCGTTAAGAAGCTGCTCATTAAGAGGTAATTAGGGGGTGGGGGAGGGGAGGATGGGCCCTCGGTGCTGCTCTGTCCTTTGTCACCTCTGTCACCTCTGTCCTTTGTTACCTCTGTCACCTCTGTCCTGTGTCACCTGTGTCCTTTGTCACCTCTGTCCGCGTGTCACCTCTGTCCTTTGTCACCTCTGCCCGGGTGTCACCTCTGCCCGGGTGTCACCTCTGTCCTTTGTCACCTCTGTCACCTCTGTCCTTTGTCACCTCTGTCCGCGTGTCACCTCTGTCCTCTGTCACCTCTGTCCTCTGTCACCTCTGTCCTGTGTCACCTCTGTCCTTTGTCACCTCTGTCCTTGTCCCCTCTGTCCTCTGTCACCTCTGTCCTTTGTCGCCTTTGTCACCTGTGTCCTTTGTCACCTCTGTCACCTCTGTCCTGTGTCACCTGCAGCCCCTCCCCTGGCCAGGACGTCCCTGTCCCCTGTTCCTGGGGTTGGCCAGGAGCCCCTGTCCCTTGTCCCCCTGTCCCCAACCCTCCCTGTCCCTGTCCCCTGTCCCCTGTCCCCAAGCCCCCCGGCACTCCCAGCCCCCTGCTCTCCCATCCTCTCTCCCCTGGCACTCTGGGGGTCTCTCCTCCCCTCCCTGACTCCTCTGTCCCCCTGTCCCCAGCCTTGTCACTCTGTCCCTTACCCCCCTGTCCCTTGTCCCTCTTCCCTGGCACTTCGGGGGTCTCTCCCCCCCATCCCTGACTCCTCTGTCCCCCTGTCCCTTGTCCCCCTGTCCTTCTTCCCTGGCACTCTGGGGGTCTCTCCCCCCCCCGTCCCCGACCCCTGTGTCCCCCCGTCCCTGACCCCTCTCTCCCCTCCCTGACCCCTGTGTCCCCTCCCTGACCCCTCTGTCCCCCCGTCCCTGACCCCTGTGTCCCCTCCCTGACCCCTCTGTCCCCCTGTCCCTTGTCCCCCTGTCCCTCTTCCCTGGCACTCTAGGGGTCTCTCCCTCCCCGTCCCTGACCCCTCTGCCCCCCGTCCCTGACCCCTCTGCCCCCCCTCCCTGACCCCTGTGTCCCCCCCTCCCTGACCCCTCTGTCCCCCTGTCCCTGTCCCCCTGTCCCTGTCCCCCTGTCCCTGTCCCCCTGTCCCTGTCCCTTGTCCCTCTCCCCTGGCACTCTGGGGGTCTGTCCCCCCCGTCCCTGACCCCCCTGTCCCTGTGTCCCCAGGAGGGGCCCGGCGGGGTCCCCGGGCAGCCCCCGGCCCCCCCGGGTGCCGCGGGTCAGCCTGGAGCGGCTGCAGCTGGACCTGGAGCTGGACCCGGCCCGGCCCCCGCCCGTCTTCCGCATCTTCCCGGGGCCCTCGGCCGAGGAGTTCAGCGTCATCGTCATCGAGCAGGGGACGCCGGGGACGCCGCCGGGGACACCGCCGGGGACACCGCCGGGGACGGAGGGGACAGAGGGGACAGCGGGGACGGCGCAGCCACACGGTGCCGTCCCTGTCAAGGTGAGCGTTCCCCGTGTCCCCCCTCCCTGTCCCGTTCCTCCTTCAGTGTCCCCTTCCCCACACGGTGCCATCCCCATCAAGGTGAGTGTCCCCTCTGTCCCCCTCCACCCTCACCTGTTCCAGGTGAGCATCCCCTGTGTCCCCCTCCACCCTCACCTGTTCCAGGTGAGTGTCCCCCGTGTCCCCCTCCAGCCTCACCTGTCCCAGGTGAGTGTCCCCTGTGTCCCCCTCCCTGTCCTGTCCCCCCTCAGTGTCCCCTTCCCCACACGGTGCCCTCCCCGTCAAGGTCAGTGTCCCCCGTGTCCCCAGTGTCCCCAGTGTCCCCAGTGTCCCCAGTGTCCCCTCCCCCTTTCCCCACCCAGCTCAGTGTCCCCAGTGTCCCCAGTGTCCCCAGTGTCCCCAGTGTCCCCTCCCCCTTTCCCCACCCAGCTCAGTGTCCCCAGTGTCCCCAGTGTCCCCAGTGTCCCCAGTGTCCCTGACCGTGTCCCCCCTCCCCCGCAGGAGGAGCCCGTTGGTGACACCGGCGACACCGGGGACACCAAACCCGTGGGGCTGCCACCCCCTCCCCCAGGGGAGCCGGGCCCTGCCCTGGGCCCCTCCCCCGGCCCCGGGGGGATCCCTGGGGTGCTCCCGGGGGGGATCCCGGGGGGGATCCCGGGGGGGATCCCGGGGGGGATCCCGGGGGTCTCGTGCTGCCGAGTGTGCGGCCAGGCCGGGGCCGTGGTGATGTGCGACCGCTGCCAGCACTGCTTCCACCTGCACTGCCACCTGCCCGCCCTGCAGGACGTGCCCAGGTAGGGGATCCGTTGGGATCTGTTGGGATCTGTTGGGATCTGCTGGGATCCGCCGGGATCTGCTGCCCCTCCGCGCCTCCCTGTGTCCTGGGATCCACTGCCCCAGTGTCCCTGGGATCCACTGCCCCAGTGTCCCTGGGATCCCCTGCCCCCGAGTCCCTGGGATCCACTGCCCAGTGTCCCTGGGATCCAGTGCCCCCGAGTCCCTGGGATCCACTGCCCCCGAGTCCCTGGGATCCACTGCCCCCAGTCCCTGGGATCCACTGCCCCGAGTCCCTGGGATCCATTGCCCCGAGCCCCTGGGATCCACTGCCCCAGTGTCCCTGGGATCCACGGCCCCGAGTCCCTGGGATCCACGGCCCCGAGTCCCTGGGATCCATTTCCCCGAGTCCCTGGGATCCACTGCCCCGAGTCCCTGGGATCCACTGCCCCGAGTCCCTGGGATCCACGGCCCCAGTGTCCCTGGGATCCACTGCCCCGAGTCCCTGGGATCCACTGCCCCGAGTCCCTGGGATCCATTGCCCCCGAGTCCCTGGGATCCACTGCCCCCGAGTCCCTGGGATCCACTGCCCCCGAGTCCCTGGGATCCACTGCCCCGAGTCCCTGGGATCCACTGCCCCAGTGTCCCTGGGATCCACTGTCCCAGTGTCCCTGGGATCCACTGCCCCGAGTCCCTGGGATCCACTGCCCCGAGTCCCTGGGATCCATTGCCCCCGAGTTCCTGGGATCCATTTCCCCGAGTCCCTGGGATCCACTGCCCCGAGTCCCTGGGATCCACGGCCCCAGTGTCCCTGGGATCCATTGGCCCCGAGACCCTGGGATCCATTGGCCCCGAGACCCTGGGATCCACTGCCCCCGAGTCCCTGGGATCCACTGCCCCGAGTCCCTGGGATCCACTGCCCCCGAGTCCCTGGGATCCACTGTCCCAGTGTCCCTGGGATCCACTGCCCCCAGTCCCTGGGATCCACTGCCCCCAGTCCCTGGGATCCACTGCCCCGAGTCCCTGGGATCCATTGCCCCGAGCCCCTGGGATCCACGGCCCCAGTGTCCCTGGGATCCACGGCCCCGAGTTCCTGGGATCCACTGCCCTGGTGTCCCTGGGATCCACTGCCCTGAGTTCCTGGGATCCATTGCCCTGAGTTCCTGGGATCCATTGCCCCGAGTCCCTGGGATCCACTGCCCCAGTATCCCTGGGATCCACTGCCACGAATCCCTGGGATCCACTGCCCCAGTGTCCTTGGGATCCACTGCCCCAGTGTCCCTGGGATCCACCGCCCCAAGTCCCTGGGATCCACCGCCCCAGTGTCCCTGGGATCCACCGCCCCAGTGTCCCTGGGATCCACCGCCCCAGTGTCCCTGGGATCCACCGCCCCAGTGTCCCTGGGATCCACGGCCCCGAGTCCCTGGGATCCACTGCCCCTGAGTCCCTGGGATCCACTGCCCCGAGTCCCTGGGATCCACGGCCCCTGAGTCCCTGGGATCCACGGCCCCGCGTCCCTGGGATCCACTGCCCCCGAGTTCCTGGGATCCATTGCCCCGAGTTCCTGGGATCCACTGCCCCCGAGTCCCTGGGATCCACTGCCCCCGAGTTCCTGGGATCCATTGCCCCGAGTTCCTGGGATCCATGGCCCTGATGTCCCTGGGATCCATGGCCCCGATGTCCCTGGGATCCATTGCCCCGAGTCCCTGGGATCCATGGCCCCGATGTCCCTGGGATCCATTGCCCTGAGTTCCTGGGATCCACTGCCCCCGAGTTCCTGGGATCCACGGCCCCGAGTCCCTGGGATCCACTGCCCTGTGTCACCTCCCTGTGGATTTGCTGGGATCCGCTGGGATCCGCTGTCCCCGATCCCTCTGGGAATCCCCCCCGCCGAGCCCAAATCTCAGGGGATCCCCCCCTCCCCACCCCCAGCAGCCGCTCCCCTCGATCCCAGAGCCCCGGGGGTCTCTGGGCACTGATCCCATGGGATCCCATTTCAGTCCCATGGGATCCCATTCCTGATCCCGTTCCCAATCCCTAAATCCCAGACCCCAGAGGGTCTCCAGGCGCCAATCCCATGGGATCCCGTCCCCAATCCCACGGGATCCCATCCCCAATCCCACGGGATCCCATTCCCAATCCCACGGGATCCCGTCCCCAATCCCACGGGATCCCATCCCCAATCCCACGGGATCCCGTCCCCAATCCCACGGGATCCCGTCCCCAATCCCATGGGATCCCGTCCCCAATCCCATGGGATCCCGTCCCCAATCCCATCGGATCCCGTCCCCAATCCCACGGGATCCCATCCCCGATCCCACGGGATCCCATCCCCAATCCCACGGGATCCCATCCCCAGTCCCACGGGATCCCATCCCCAATCCCACGGGATCCCATCCCCAGTCCCACGGGATCCCATCCCCAATCCCACGGGATCCCGTCCCCGATCCCACGGGATCCCGTCCCCAATCCCACGGGATCCCATCCCCAATCCCACGGGATCCCATCCCCAGTCCCACGGGATCCCGTCCCCGATCCCACGGGATCCCAATCCCGATCCCGCGGGATCCCGTCCCCGCAGCCCCGAGTGGATCTGCCTGCTGTGCCAGGAGCTCCCCCCGCCCGGCCCCGAGGCTGAGCCGGGACCCCCGGACAGGCTGAGCCCCCAGGAGCAGCAGGTGAGAGCGGGGGGTGGTCCTGGGTGATCTGGGGTGATCCCAGGGGTGATCCCAGGGAGTGATCCCAGGGTGATCCTGGGGGGCGATCCCGGGGGATCCCGGGAGGTGATCCTGGGGTGATCCCAGGGGTGATCCCAGGGTGATCCTGGGGGGCGATCCCAGGGGATCCCGGGGAGTGATCCTGGAGTTATTCTGGGGGGCGATCCCAGGGTGATCCCAGGGGGTGATCCCAAGGGCGATCCTGGGGTGATCCCAGGGGCGATCCTGGGGCGATCCCAGGGGTGATCCCAGGGTGATCCTGGGGGGCAATCCCGGGGGATCCCGGGAGGTGATCCTGGGGTGATCCCAGGGGTGATCCAAGGGTTATTCTGGGGGGTGATCCCAGGGGGCAATCCCAGGGAGTGATCCCAGGGTGATCCTGGAGTTATTCTGGGGGGCGATCCCGGGACGATCCCAGGGGGTGATCCCAGGAGGTGATCCCAAGGGCGATCCTGGGGTGATCCCAAGGGCGATCCTGGGTGATCCCAGAGTGATCCTGGGGATGATCTGGGGTGATCTGGGGGGGGTGATCCTGGGGGTGATCCCAGGGGGTGATTTTGAGGTGATCCTGGGGTGATGCCGGGGGGTGATCCCAGGGTGACCCCAGGTTGATCCTGGGGTGATCCCAGGGGGCGATCCCGGGGAGTGATCCCAGGGGGTGATCCTGGGGCAATCCTGGGCTGATCCCAGGGCGATCCCGGGGTGATCCCAGGGGGCGATCCCAGGGCCAGGGTGATCCTGGGGCAATCCTGGGCTGATCCCAGGGTGATCCCGGGGTGATCCTGAGGGGCGATCCCAGGGTGATCCCGGGTTGATCCTGGGCCGATCCCGGGTCGATCCCGGCGCTGTCTGAGCGCCCCGGTCCCGCAGAGGTGCGAATTCGTCCTGCTGGAGCTGCTGTGCCACGAGCCCTGCCGGCCCCTGCAGCGCTTCTCCAGCTCCCCGGTGAGCCCCGGGATCCAATGGGATCCGCTGGGATCCGCTGTCCCCAATCCCTCTGGGAATCCCCCCCCCCCGCTGAGCCCAAATCTCAGGGGATCCCCCCTCCCCACCCCCAGCAGCCGCTCCCCTCGATCCCAGAGCCCCGGGGGTGTCCAGGTGCTGATCCCATGGGATCCCGTTCCTGATCCCATAGGATTGCGATCCACGTCCCGTTCCTGATCCCATAGGATTGCGATCCACGTCCCGTTCCTGATCCCTCAGTCCCAGAGCCCCGGGGCTCTGTGGGTGCTGATCCCATGGGATCCCATTCCCAACCCCGCGGGATCCCCTTCCCAATCCCGTGGGATCCCGTTCCTGATCCCTCGATCCCAGCTCCCCCCCAGGTGCCCCTGGGTGACCCCCTGCCCCCCGAGTGACCCCCTGCCCCCCGAGTGACCCCTGAGTGACCCCCTGCCCCCCGAGTGACCCCTGAGTGACCCCCTGCCCCCCCGGAGCCCCCCTGCCCCCCGAGTGACCCCCTGCCCCCTGAGTGACCCCCCTGCCCCCCGAGTGACCCCCTGCCCCTTGAGTCACCTCCTGAGTGACCCCCTGAGTGACCCCCTGACCCTTGAGTGACCCCCAAGTGACCCCCTGCCCCCCCGGAGCCCCCCTGCCCCCCGAGTGACCCCCTGAGTGACCCCCCTGCCCTTGAGTCACCTCCTGAGTGACCCCCTGACCCCCTTGTGACCCCAACCCCCCGAGTGACCCCCTGACCCCTGAGTGACCCCCAAGTGACCCCCTGCCCCCCGAGTGACCCCCTGAGTGACTCCCCTGCCCCTGAGTGACCCCCTGCCCCCCGAGTGACCCCTCTGTGACCCCCTGCCCCCCGAGTGACCCCTCTGTGACCCCCTGCCCCCCGAGTGACCCCTCTGAGTGACCCCCTGCCCCCCGAGTGACCCCCAAGTGACCCCCTGCCCCCCCAGTGACCCCTCACCCCACCCCCCAGGAGGGCAGTGGCGATGGCGCCCTGGACCTGACGCTGATGCGGGCGCGGCTGCAGGAGAAGCTGAGCCCGCGGTACCGCCGCCCCGAGGAGTTCGCCCGCGACGCCTGGCGCCTGCTGCGCCGCTTCCACCGCCTCGCCGAGGTCTGGGGAGGGTTTGGGGGGCTCCCCCCGCCCCCCCCAGCCCCTCTGGAACCCTCTGGAATTCCCGGTTTTTCCCACCCCCCCCCCAGGACAAGGCGGACGTGCAGTCCCTGCTGGGGCTGCAGCGCTTCCTGGAGAGCCGACTCAGCGCCGCCTTCGGGGAGCAGAAATTCTGCCGGCTGCTGCTGGAGCCCGAGGAGCCCCCCGAGGGGTCCCCGGGGTGCTGAGAGCCCTCCCGGGGGGCTGGGACCCCTCCTGGGGGGCTGAGACCCCTCCTGGGACCCCCATTTCCCTCCTGGGGGGCTGGGACCCCTCCTGGGGGGCTGAGACCCCTCCTGGGGGGCTGAGACCCCATCCTGGGACCCCCCATTTCCCTCCTGGGGGGCTGAGACCCCATCCTGGGACCCCCATTTCCCTCCTGGGGGGCTGAGACCCCATCCTGGGACCCCCATTTCCCTCCTGGGGTGCAGAGACCCCATCCTGGGACCCCCATTTCCCTCCTGGGGGGCTGGGACCCATCCTGGGACCCCCATTTCCCTCCTGGATCCTGCCCCAGAGCCTCCTCAGACGTGGGGCTGTCCCTGTCCCCCGTTAAATTGGGGTCACCTGGAGGAAAACAATAAAAGTTCTCCCTGATTTCCCTCATTTTGGGGCTGGTTTGACCGGGATTTCCTGGATTTCCCCCATTCCAGGGCCGGATCGACCCCCCCGTGCCCCCCGTTTTCCCTTGTGCCGCCCCCCCCCCCCGATCTGAACTGGGAGCCGGGCCCAGTCTGGGACTGGGAGGAGAAACTGGTCCCAGTACGGCCCCCGGGCCCGGTAAAGATGGCGGCGGCCGTGAGGAACACGGCGGCGCCCATTGGGGAGTAAGGGCCTCAAGCTCCGCCCCGCCCCCGGCGCGGGATTGGCTGCTGGGAGCCGGGAAGAGCCGAAGCGTTCCGGAAAGAGCCGAGTGCGAGGCGCGGGAGAGAGAGGTCCGGGCAGACACGAAGCGGCTGCCGGAATCAGTCGAAGTGTTCCGGAAACAGCCGAAGGGCCGAAATCGTTGCTTTTCGGAGCGCCTCGCTCCGCCTCTTTTTTTCCGGAAGAACCCGAAGCGTTCCGGAAAGCGCCGAAGGGAGGGGTGGGGGGGTCGAAGCACCGGAACGAGTCGATTTCTTCCGGAGGAAGCCGAAGCGCCCTCGGGCCCGCCCGAGTCTTTCCAAAACGTCCCGAGGGGCCCCGAACCGCCCCTTCCGGAGATCCCCGAAGCGATTCCGGAAGCGGCTCCAAAGCGGCGCCTGCCGAGCCCGGGGCCGCCCCGAAACGGTTCCCAAGCGGTTCCGGACGTTGCCAAGGCGACTCCGGAGTTTGCCGAGAGGTTCCGAAGCCGTCCGGAGGCTCTCAGAGTGATCCCAGAGAGCCGCGAAGCGGCCCCCGGAGATCGCCCAGCGGTTCCGGAGAGTCCCGAACCACCTCCCCCCCCCCCCGCCTTCCGGAAATCTCCGGAAGGTTTCGAGCGGCTCCGGACATCCCCGAGACCGTTCCGCAAAGTCCCGAAACGGTTCCGAAGCGGTTCCGGAGATCCCCGAGGCGGTTCCGGAAGTCGCCAAGCGACTCCGGAGGTTGCCGAAGCGATCCCGGAAACTCCCGAAGCGCTTCCGTCGCCATCCCGGAGCTTCCCGAACCCTCTCCCGGAGCCGCGCGAAGCGCTCCTCCCGGAAGTTGCCGAGCGGTCGCGAAGCGGTTCCGGCGAGGTCCCCGAGCCGCTCCGGAAGTTGCCGAGCGGCTCCGGAAGTTGCCGAGCCGGCCGGCCCTCAGCGCTCGCCCCCCCGGCCCCCGTCGCCCCCCGGACCCCCCGAACCGGAGCCGCCCCCGGCCCGGCCCCGCTCCCTCGGCCCCGGGGGGGGGCCCCGGACCCGCCCCCGGCCCCGCCGCCGCCCCGGCCCGGCAGGATGATCAAGCTCTTCTCGCTGAAGCAGCAGAAGAAGGAGGAGGAATCGGCGGGCGGCACCAAGAGCTCCAGCAAAAAGGCCTCGGCCGCGCAGCTCCGCATCCAGAAAGGTCTGAGGGGAGGCGGCGGCGGGACCGGCCCGGGGTCCAGGGGAGGCGGCGGGACCGGCCCGGGGCCCCGGGGAGAGGCGGCGGGACCGGCCCGGGGCCCCGGGGAGAGGCGGCGGGACCGGCCCGGGGCCCTGAGCGAGGCGGCGGGACCGGCCCGGGGCCCCGGGGGGAGGCGGCGGGACCGGCCCGGGGCCCTGAGCGAGGCGGCGGGACCGGCCCGGGGCCCCGGGGGGAGGCGGCGGGACCGGTCCGGGGCCCTGAGGGAGGCGGCGGGACCGGCCCGGGGCCCCGGGGAGAGGCGGCGGGACCGGCCCGGGGCCCCGGGGAGAGGCGGCGGGACCGGCCCGGGGGGAGGCGGCGGGACCGGCCCGGGGTCCGGGGGGAGGCGGCGGGACCGGCCCGGGGTCCGGGGGGAGGCGGCGGGACCGGCCCGGGGCCCTGAGGGAGGCGGCGGGACCGGCCCGGGGTCCGGGGAGAGGCGGCGGGACCGGCCCGGGGTCCGGGGAGAGGCGGCGGGACCGGCCCGGGGTCCGGGGGGAGGCGGCGGGACCGGCCCGGGGGG
This sequence comes from Phylloscopus whistleri, assembly GCA_017589585.1. Lineage (NCBI taxonomy): Eukaryota > Metazoa > Chordata > Aves > Passeriformes > Phylloscopidae > Phylloscopus > Phylloscopus whistleri. Next base: position 13,790 of record JADMLD010000811.1, read on the forward strand.
AGGCGGCAGGACCGGCCCGGGGCCCCGGGGAGAGGCGGCGGGACCGGCCCGGGGTCCGGGGGAGAGGCGGCGGGACCGGCCTGGGGCCCCGGGGAGAGGCGGCGGGACCGGCCCGGGGTCCGGGGGAGGCGGCGGGACCGGCCCGGGGTCCCGGGGGGAGGCGGCGGGACCGGCCCGGGGGGAGGCGGCGGGACCGGCCCGGGGTCCGGGGGGAGGCGGCGGGACCGGCCCGGGGCCCTCAGGGCCGCGCTCCGGGCTCGGTGCGGCCTCGTGGCCGGGCACGGACCGGGCTCGTTAACGGCCCCTGGGAGGGTTCGGTACCGGGGGTGGTGGGGCCGCGATGGGGGCCCGGGAGTGGGAGCCACAGGGCGCGGGGACTGGTCCCAGTAAGGGTCACACACTGGTCCCAGTAAGGCCTTGCAGAGGGGCAGATACTGGTCCCAGTAGGGGTCCCGTACTGGTTCCAGTAAGGGTCATGTACTGGTCCCAGTTGGGGTCCCAGTATGGTCCCCGTAGGGGTCACGTACTGGTCCCAGTAAGGGTCACAGACTGGTCCCAGTAAGGCCTTGGGGAGGGTCATGTACTGGTCCCAGTAGGGGTCACACACTGGTCCCAGTAAGGGTCACATATTGGTCCCAGTAGGGGTCATGTACTGGTCCCAGTAGGGGTCCCGTCCTGGTCCCAGTAGGGGTCATGTACTGGTCCCAGTGGGAGTCACACACTGGTCCCAGTTAAGCCCCAGTAGGGGTTACGTACTGGTTCCAGTAAGGGTCATGTACTGGCCCCAGTAGGGGTCCTGTACTGGTCCCAGTTAGGCCCCAGTAGGGGTCCCAGTGTGGTCACAGTACGGTCCCAGTAAGGGTCATGTACTGGTCCCAGTAAGGGTCACACACTGGTCCCAGTTAGGCTGCAGTTGGGGTCCCAGTAGGGGTCATGTACTGGTCCCAGTTAGGCTGCAGTTGGGGTCCCAGTTAGGGTACATACTGGTCCCAGTAAGGGTCCCAGTATGGTGCCAGTAAGGGTCATGTACTGGTCCCAGTAAGGGTCATGTACTGGTCCCAGTTAAGCCCCAGTAGGGGTTACATAGTGGTTCCAGTAAGGGTCACAGACTGGTCCCAGTAAGGATCGCATACTGGTCCCAGTAAGGCCTTGGGGAGGGGCAGGTGCTGGTCCCAGTAAGGGTCACGTACTGGTCAGTACTGGTCCCAGTTAGGCCCCAGTAAGGATGATATATTGGTCCCAGGTAGAGTCACGTACTGGTCCCAGTAAGGGTCATGTACTGGTCCCAGTGGGAGTCACACACTGGTCCCAGTTAGGCTCCAGTAGGGGTCCCAGTAGGGGTCCCGTACTGGTCCCAGTAAGGCCCCAGTAAGGGCCACCTACTGGTCCCAGTAGGGGTCACGGACTGGTCCCAGTTAGGCCCCAGTAGGGGTCACACACTGGTCCCAGTTAGGCCCCAGTAGGGGTCACACACTGGTCCCAGTTAGGCCCCAGTAAGGGGTCACACACTGGTCCCAGTTAGGCCCCAGTAGGGGTCACGGACTGGTCCCAGTTAGGCCCCAGTAGGGGTCACACACTGGTCCCAGTTAGGCCCCAGTAGGGGTCACACACTGGTCCCAGTTAGGCCCCAGTAAGGGGTCACACACTGGTCCCAGTTAGGCCCCAGTAGGGGTCACACACTGGTCCCAGTTAGGCCCCAGTAGGGGTCACACACTGGTCCCAGTTAGGCCCCAGTAGGGGTCACACACTGGTCCCAGTTAGGCCCCAGTAAGGGGTCACACACTGGTCCCAGTTAGGCCCCAGTAAGGGGTTGGGCTTGTGGGGTTGTCATGGCTGTGTCACCTGTGTGTGTCACCTGTGTGTGTCACCTGTGTGTCACCTGTGTGTCACCTGTGTGTGTCACCTGTGTGTCTGTGTGTGTCACCTGTGCCACCCCATCACGCCCATCTCCATGTCCCTGTGTCCCCGCCTGTCCCACCTGTCCCACCTGTCCCACCTGTCTCCTCTCACCTGTCCCACCTGTCCCACCTGTCCCCTCCCCTGTCCCCTCACCTGTCCGTAGCTGTCCCCTCACCTGTCCCCTCTCACCTGTCCCTCACCTGTCCATACCTGTCCACAATGTCCCACCTGTCCCATCTCACCTGTCGCACCTGTCCTGTCCCACCTGTCCCCTCACCTGTCCCCTCACCTGTCCCCTCACCTGTCCCCCGTGTCCCCACAGACATCAACGAGCTGAACCTGCCCAAGACGTGCGAGATCGACTTCTCGGACCAGGACGATCTCCTGCACTTCCGCCTGCTCATCTGCCCCGACGAGGTGGGGACACCTGGGACACACCTGGGGACACACCTGGGGACAGCTGGGACACACCTGGGGACACACCTGGGGACACCTGGGACACACCTGGGGTACCTGTGTGACCTTTCTGTCACCTGGGGACAGCTGGGACACACCTGGGGTACCTGTGTGACACCTGGGCACAGCTGGGACACACCTGGGGACACACCTGGGGACAGCTGGGACACACCTGGGGACACACCTGGGGACAGCTGGGCACACCTGTGTTACATCACTGTCACCCGTGGGACACCTGGGGGGCACCTGGGGACACCTGGGACACCTGGGGGGCACCTGGGGACACCTGAGATACCTGTGTGACCTTCCTTTCACCTGAGGGACACCTGGGCACACCTGGGGACACCTGGGGCACCTGTGTGACACACCTGGGACACACCTGGGGACAGCTGGGCACACCTGTGTTACATCCCTGTCACCCGTGGGACACCTGGGGGGGCACCTGGGACACACCTGTGGGACACACTTGGGGCACACCTGGGGGCACCTTCCTGTCACCTGTGTGTGACACCTGTGTCACCTCCCTGGGGCCCTCCTGCTCAGTCTGCCCCCCCCGAGATGGGCACTGTCCCCAATGTCCCCAATGTCCCCAGGTGTCCCCAATGTCCGCAGGTGTCCCCAATGTCCCCTTAATGTCCGCAGGTGTCCCCAATGTCCCCTCAGTGTCCCCTCAGTGTCCCCAGTGTCCCCAGGTGTCCCCAATGTCCCCTCAGTGTCCCCGCTGTCCCCAATGTCCCCAGGTGTCCCCAATGTCCCCAGGTGTCCCCAGGTGTCCCCAATGTCCCCAGGTGTCCCCAATGTCCCCAGGTGTCCCCGCTGTCCCCTCACTGACGTTTCTTTCTCTCTCTCCCCAGGGTTTCTACAAGGGCGGCAAATTCGTCTTCAGCTTCAAGGTCAGTGCTGGGCCACCAACCCCACCCCCCCTGTGGCCACCAACCCCACCCCCCCTGTGGCCACCAACTCCTGGTGACCCCGGTGTGACCCCGGTGGCCCCGATGTCACCCTGGTGGCCCCGGGGTGGTGTTGGTGGCCCTGAGGTGCCGTTGGTGGTCCTGGTGGCCTTGATGTGATCTTGGTGGCCCCATGGTGCCGTTGGTGGCCCCATGGTGCCGTTGGTGGCCCCAGTGTCACCCCGGTGGCCCTGAGGTGCCGTTGGTGGCCCTGGTGTCACCTTGCTGTCACTCTGGTGTCCCCATGGTGACATTGGTGGCCCTGGTGGCCCCATCGTGGCCCTGGGGTGCCATTGGTGGTCGTGGTGGCCCCGATGTGACCTTGGTGGCCCCATGGTGCCGTTGGTGGCCCTGATGTCACTCTGGTGGCCCCGTGGTGACATCGGTGACCCTTGGGTGCGGTTGGTGGTCCCGGTGGCCCCAATGTGACCTTGGTGGCCCCATGGTGCCGTTGGTGACCCTTGGGTGACGTTGGTGGTCCTGGTGGCCCCATGGTGACATTGGTGGCCGCTGGTGGGGCAGGGTTGACGTTGGTGGCCTCATGGTGACCCTGGTGTCACCCTGGTGGCCCCGTGGTGGCCCCGTGGTGACGTTGGTGGCCCTGATGTCACCCTGTTGTCCCCAGGTGGGGCAGGGGTACCCGCACGACCCCCCCAAGGTGAAGTGTGAGACGATGGTGTACCACCCCAACATCGACCTGGAGGGGAACGTCTGCCTCAACATCCTCAGGTGAGCGGGGGGCACACCTGGGGGACACACCTGGGGGGCTGGGACACACCTGGGCACACCTGGGGGGCTGGGACACACCTGGGCACACCTGGGGGGCACACCTGGGCACACCTGGGGGGCTAAAAACACACCTGGGCACACCTGGGGGACACACCTGGGGGGCTAAAAACACACCTGGGGAGCTGTGGCCACCTGCTGGTGGCTGTGGTGGCCATAGTGACCGCTGGCCGTGGTGACTGCTGACCACGGTGACCACTGACCGCTGGCCATGGTGAGCACTGACCATGGTGGCCATGATGCCCACACTGAGCACTGGCCATGGTGAGCACTGACCGCTGGCCATGGTGAGCACTGGCCATGCTAACCACTGACCATGGTGAGCACTGGCCATGGTGAGCACTGACCACTGACCATGGTGAGCACTGACCATGGTGAGCACTGGCCATGGTGACCACTGGCCATGGTGAGCACTGGCCATGGTGAGCACTGACCATGGTGAGCACTGACCATGGTGAGCACTGACCATGGTGAGCACTGGCCATGGTGACCACTGGCCATGGTGAGCACTGGCCATGGTGACCACTGACCACTGGCCATGGTGGCCACTGGCCATGGTGAGCACTGACTGCTGTCCGTGGTGGCCATGGTGAGCACTGGCCATGGTGGCCACTGGCCATGGTGGCCATGGTGAGCACTGGCCATGGTGGCCACTGGCCATGGTGAGCACTGGCCATGGTGGCCATGATGCCCACACTGACCGCTGGCCATGGTGACCACTGGCCATGGTGAGCACTGGCCATGGTGGCCACTGGCCATGGTGAGCACTGGCCATGGTGGCCATGATGCCCACACTGACCGCTGGCCATGGTGACCACTGGCCATGGTGAGCACTGGCCATGGTGGCCACTGGCCATGGTGAGCACTGGCCATGGTGGCCACTGGCCATGGTGAGCACTGGCCATGGTGGCCATGATGCCCACACTGACCGCTGGCCATGGTGACCACTGGCCATGGTGAGCACTGGCCATGGTGGCCACTGGCCATGGTGAGCACTGACTGCTGTCCGTGGTGGCCGTGGTGGCCATGGTGGCCACCGGCCATGGTGGCCACTGTCGGTGGTTCCCACGCTGACCGCTGTCCGTGGTGGCCCAGGGAGGACTGGAAGCCGGTGCTGACCATCAACTCCATCATCTACGGCCTCCAGTACCTGTTCCTGGTGAGAGCACCTGGGGGGACACACCTGGGGACACCTTGGGGTCACACCTGGGGGGCTTGGGGGCAGACCTGGGGACACACCTGGTGACATTGGGACACACCTGGGGGGGTTGGGGACATGCAGGGTGGGCACCCGGGGGTGTTGGGGGACACCTTGGGGGGCACCTGGGGGGGCCTGGGGACACCTGGGGACACCTGGGGACAGCTGGGGGGACCTCGGGGGGCCTGGGGACACCTTGGGGGGCACCTGGGGACCTGCATGGGGGCATCTGGGAGGTGTTTGGGGACACCTTGGGGGCATTCCTGGGGACACCTGGGGGTACCTGGAGAGGGTGGGGACACACCTGGGGACACGGGGACATGCAGGGGGGCACCTGGGGGTGTGTGGGGACACACCTGGGGGTGTCTGAGGTCACACCTCAGGGGGGTTGGGGGCACCTTGGGGACCTGGGGACAGCGGGGGACACACCTGGGGGGGCCTGGAGGGGGCTTGGGGACCTGCATGGGGGCACCTGGGGACACCTTGGGGACATTCCTGGGGACACTGGGGACACACCTGGAGGGGGTTGGGGGCACCTTGGGGACCTGGGGACACACCTGGGGACACGGGGACATGCAGGGGGGCACCTGGGGGTGTTTGGGGACACCTTGGGGTCCCACCTGGTGACCTTGGGGACACGGAGACATGGGGACACACCTGGGGGACACCTTGGGGACACCTGGGGACGCACCTGGGGACATTGGGACACACCTGAGGGGGGTTGGGGACACGCAGAGGGGCACCTGGGGGTGTTTGGGGGCACCTTGGGGTCACACCTGGAGGGGGTTGGGGGCACCTTGGGGACGTGGGGGACACACCTGGGGACACACCTGGGGACACACCTGGGGGCTTGGGGACACCTTGGGGACGTGGGGTTTGGGGGGATGTCGAGGGGTTTTGGGGTCTCCCATGGGGTTTGGGGTTGGTTAAAGGGTTTTGGGCGTCTGCCGCCATATTTGGGACCCCCCAAAAAACCCCAAATTTCCCCCAAAAGGAACCCAACCCCGAGGACCCCAAAAAAGGGTTCTGGAGACCCCAAAACAGGAACCAAACCCATGGGATTTGGGGTGGGTTTAGGGGGTTTTGGGGTCTCCCATGGTGTTTGGGGTTGGCTAAAGGGTTTGGGGGTCTGCCCCCATATTTGGGACCCCCCAAAAAACCCCAAATTTCCCCCGAAACAGGAACCCAACCCCGAGGACCCCAAAAAGGGTTCTGGAGACCCCAAAACAGGAACCAAACCCATGGGATTTGGGGGGATTTAAACGGGTTTTGGGGTCTCCCATGGGGTTTGGGGTTGGTTAAAGGGTTTTGGGGGTCTCCCCCCATATTTGGGACCCCCCAAAAAACCCCAAATTTCCCCCAAAACAGCAACCCAACCCCGAGGACCCCAAAAAAGGGTTCTGGAGACCCCAAAACAGGAGCCAAACCCATGGGATTTGGGGGGATTTTAAAGGGTTTTGGGGTCTCCCATGGGGTTTGGGGTTGGCTGAAGGGTTTTGGGGTCTGCCCCCATATTTGGGACCCCCCAAAAAACCCCAAATTTCCCCTAAAAAGGAGCTGAACCCCAAACAAAAGGGTTCGGGATTTGGGGTGGGTTTAGGGGGTTTTGGGGTCTCCCATGGGATTTGGGGGGTTTAGGGTGGGCATTAAAGGGTTTTGGGGTCTCCCATGGGGTTTAGGGTTGGTTAAAGGGTTTTGGGGTCTCCCCCCATATTTGGGACCCCCCAAAAAACCCCAAATTTCCCCCAAAAGGAGCCAAACCCCGAGGACCCCAAAAAGGGTTCTGGAGACCCCAAAACAGGAACCAAACCCATGGGATTTGGGGGGCTTTTAACGGGTTTGGGGTCTCCCATGGGGTTTGGGGTTGGCTAAAGGGTTTGGGGGTCTCCCCCCATATTTGGGACCCCCCGAATTTCCCCCGAAACAGGAACCCAACCCCGAGGACCCCCTGAACAAGGAGGCGGCCGAGGTCCTGCAGAGCAACCGGCGCCTGTTCGAGCAGAACGTGCAGCGCTCGCTGCGGGGCGGCTACGTGGGGGCCACCTACTTCGAGCGCTGCCTCAAGTGACCCCCCCAAAAAAAAAACAACCCCCCCCAAAAAAAACAACCCCATAAAACAAAAAAAAACCCTAAAAAAAAACCCCATTAAAAAAAAAACAAAAAAACCCCAAAAAAATCCGCCCCGAAAAACCCCCAAAAACGGCCCCGCAAACCTTCCCTGATTTGGGGTAAAATTTGTGGGGGGGTGTGGGTTTTGGGGTCCCCCCCCCCCTAAAAAAAAAAATCTCGACCCCCAAAAAGGGGCCTGAGCGACCCCCGAGGGATTCCCCCGACTCTCTCCCCACACCCCCCCCCAAAAAATCCTGAAATCTCAAAAAAAAAAAAAAAATCGCCCCGAAATTGGGGTTTTTTTTGGGGGGGGAAAAAAGAAAATCCCAAAAGTTCAGCCCCCCACCACCCCAAAAATGTAAACCCCAAAGAAACCCCAAATTTGGGGGGTTTTTCTCGGGGTGGGGTTTGTGGGGTTTTTGTGGGATTGACCCCCCCCCAAAAAAAAAACCCCAAAAGTTCGGCCACAGCCCCAAAAAAAATCCCGAAATTTCACCCCAAAAACCCCAAATTGGGATTTTTCTTGGGGTGGGGTTTGGGGGGTTTGTGAGGTGACTCCCCCCCAAAAAAAAACCCCCAAAAATCCCAAATCCCCCCCCCAAAAAACCCCCAAATTCCCTTGGGGGGCTGTTGGGGTCGCTGCCTTGAGGGATTCCCCAAAAAAAAACCCCCAAAATCCCAAACTCCCCCCAAAAAATCCCCCCCAAAAATCCCAAAAATTCAGAAAATCCCCCCAAAAATATCCCCAAAAAATCCCCCAAAAAATTCAAAAAAATCCCCTCAAAAATTCCCCAAAAAATCCCAAATTTCTTGGGGGTCGCTGCCTTGGGGGATTGCCCCCCAAAAAATCCCCAAAAATCCCCCCAAAAATCCCGGAAAATTCCAAAAATCCCCCCCAAAACTTCCCAAAAAATTCCAAATTCCCCCCCCAAAAAACCCCAAATTCCCCTGGGGGGGTGTTGGGGTCGCTGCCTTGAGGGATTCCCAAAAAAATCCCCAAAAAACCCCAAAAATCCCAAAAAATCCCAAAAATCCCCCCAAAACCCCAAAAATCCCAAAAAAACCCAAAAATCCCCAAAAAATCCCAAAAAACCCCAAAATCCCCTCCCCCCCCCCTATTTATTCCCCCCCCCCGGGGGTGGGGGGCCCCTCCCCCCCCGCCCCTCCCCCACCCCCCCAGCGCCGCTCGGGCCCCGATTAAAGAGCCAAGGGACTGGTTTGCACTGGTTTGAACTGGTTTGGACTGGTTTGGACTGGTTTGGGTTGGTTTGGACTGGTTTGGGTTGGTTTGGGCTGGTTTGGACTGGTTTGGGCTGGTTTGGACTGGTTTGGACTGGTTTGGGCTGGTTTGGACTGGTTTGGACTGGTTTGGGCTGGTTTGGACTGGTTTGGGTTGGTTTGGACTGGGAGGGGGGTGGGACTGGTTGTACTGGTTTATACTGGGTTACACTGGGTTACACTGGTTATACCGGTTTATACTGGTTTATACTGGTTTATACTGGTTATACCGGGTTATACTGGTTTATACTGGGTTATGCTGGGAGGGCGGCGTGGGTGTCACTGGTTAAACTGGGATGGGCCCAGTTCCGCATCCCAGCACTCCCAGTATCCCCAGTTCCCATTCCCAGCGCTCCCAGTATCCCCAGTTCCCATTCCCAGCACTCCCAGTATCCCCAGTTCCCATTCCCAGCATTCCCAGTATCCCCAGTATCCATTCCCAGTATTCCCAGTTCCCATTCCCAGTATTCCCAGTATCCCCAGTTCCCATTCCCAGTATTCCCAGTATCCATTCCCAGTATCCCCAGTTCCCATTCCCAGTATCCCCATTATCCATTCCCAGTATCCCCAGTTCCCATTCCCAGTATCCCCATTATCCATTCCCAGTATCCCCAGTTCCCATTCCCTCATTCCCAGTATCCCCAGTTCCCATTCCCAGCACTCCCAGTATCCCCAGTTCCCGCTCCCAGCACTCCCAGCACTCCCAGTATCCCCAGTATCCATTCCCAGTATTCCCAGTATTCCCAGTTTCCGCTCCCAGTAGCGCCCAGCCCGCCCGATACCTCCGCGCCGCTAGGTGTCGCTGTCCCCGGCCGTAGCCGCTCTGGCCGCCGTTCTCGCTGGCCCCGCCCCCCGGAAGTGGCCGCTCCGCCCTCTCCCCCCGCTCTCTGTGGTTCGTCCCCCCCGCCCTCCCGGCGCCGCCGCCGTCACGTGACCGAAACCCGCGCGGCCTCACCTGATCGGAACCGCGCGCGTGACGTCACTGTTTGCGGAAGTGCCCGAACGGAGCCGGGTGAGGGCCGGGGGCCTCCGGGGGGGCTTTGGGGACAATTCGGGGACATTCGGGGGGAATTAACGGGTCCGGCCGGCGCTCGGGGGGGATTCCGGGGGATTGGGGCGGATTGGCGGGCGGGAGCGGCTCCGGGCGGGGCCCCGCGGGGGCGGCGGGCGCCGTGGGACCGGGCCGGGGGTCCCCGGGTCCCGGGTCCGGGTGCCCCCCGGGTCCGGGTGTCCGGGGGTCCGGGTGTCCTCGGGTCCGGGGGTCCCCCCTCCCTGGATGTCCCCGGGTGTCGCCCCCCGGTGTCCTCGTGTCCCCTTCCTGTCCCCTCCCCGGGTGTCCCCGTGTCCCCCCGTGTCCCTCACGGGTCCCCGGTGTCCGTGTCCCCTCCCTGCCCCCGCCCTGTCCCCGTGTCCCCAATCTCCAGGTGCCACCGTGTCCCGGTGTCCCCACAGGTGTCCCCACCATCCCATCAGCGTCACGTGAGTGTCCGCAGTGTCCCATCGGTGTCCCCAGTGTCCCCAGAGCTGCTCTTTGGCCACCGGGGGAGCCGCTGCGACAGAGCCAGGAGGAGCTGGGCTGTGTCACATCGGTGTCCCCAGTGTCCCCAGTGTCCCCAGTCTGCCATCAGTGTCCCCAGTGTCCCCCCAGTGTCCCCAGTCTGCCATCAGTGTCCCCAGTGTCCCCGTGATGTCCCCAAGGTTCCCATGGAGCTGCTGTTGGGGCACCAAAGGAGCTGCTGCGGCAGAGACGGTGCACCCTGGGCCGTGTCCCCATCGCTGTCACAGTGTCACTGCGGTGTCCCCAATGTCCCGTCAGTGTCCCCAGTGTCACACTGGTGTCCCCAGGTGTCCCCATGGAGCCGCTGGTGGGGCACCAAAGGAGCTGCTCTGGCAGAACCAGCGCGCCCTGGGCCGTGTGCCATCAGTGTCACAGTGTCACAGCCGTGTCCCCAATGTCCCCAATGTCCCCAATGTCACACTGATGTCACTGTGGTGTCCCCAGGTGTCCCCAGGTCCCCATGGAGCTGCTGTTGGGGCGGCGGCGCACGCCGGAGGAGCTGCTGCGGCAGAACCAGCGCGCCCTGGGCAGGGTCACACCGGTGTCACAGTGTCACAGCCGTGTCCCCAATGTCCCCAATGTCACACTGATGTCACTGTGGTGTCCCCAGGTGTCCCCAGTGTCCCCATGGAGCCGCTGGTGGGGCACCAAAGGAGCTGCTGCGGCAGAACCAGCGCGCCCTGGGCAGTGTGCTATCAGTGTCACAGTGTCACAGCCGTGTCCCCAGTGTCCCATCAGTGTCCCCAGTGTCACACTGATGTCCCCAGTGTCCCCATGGAGCTGCTGTTGGGGCACCAAAGGAGCTGCTCTGGCAGAACCAGCGCGCCCTGGGCCGTGTGCCGTCAGTGTCACAGTGTCACAGCCGTGTCCCCAGTGTCCCCAGTGTCCCCAGTGTCACACTGATGTCACTGTGGTGTCCCCAGGTCCCCATGGAGCTGCTGTTCGGGCGGCGGCGCACGCCGGAGGAGCTGCTGCGGCAGAACCAGCGCGCCCTGGGCCGCGCCGTGCGCGAGCTGGACCGCGAGCGGCAGAAGCTGGAGGCGCAGGAGAAGAAAATCATCGTGGACATCAAGAAGATGGCCAAGCAGGGACAGATGGTCAGCGGGGACACGGGGGACACCAGGACACCGGGGGGACACGGGGGGACACGGGGGGACACGGGGACATGGGGAGGTGGGGGGCGGGGAGGGGGTCAGGGGACATGGAGGGGACAAGGGGACAGACAGGGACTGGGGACACGGGGCATGGGACATGGGAGGGGACAGAGGGACAGTCAGGGACACAGGACAGGGGACACGGAGGGGACAGAAGGACAGACAGGGACTGGAGACACAGGACGTGAGACAAAAGGACGTGGAGGGGACAAGGGGACAGACAAGGGGACATGGAGGGGTCTGAGGGACACGGAGGGGACAAGGGGACACAGGGACATGTGGGGACACAGGACAAAGGACACAGGACAGGGGACACGGAGGGGACAAAAGGGCAGTCAGGGACCAGGGGACAAAGGACACAGTTCAGAGGTCATGGAGGGGACAAGGGGACGGGCGGGGACTGGGGACACAGGGACATGTGGGGACAAGAGACAGGGATTGGGGACACGGGACATGGAGGGGACAAAGGGGACAGGGACTGGGGACATGGAGGGGTCTGGGGGACACAGAGGAGACAGGGGGACAGACAGGGACACAGGACAGGGGACACAGGACAGGGGACATGGAGGGGACAAGGGACAGGGACTGGGGACACAGGACATGAGACAAAAGGACGTGGAGGGGACAAGGGGACAGACAGGGATTAAGGACAAGGGACATGGAGGGGACAAGAGACAGGGACTGGGGACACAGGGACATGGAGGGGACAGGGGGACAGACAGGGACACAGGACAAAGGACACAGGACAGGGAACATGGAGGGATCTGGGGGACACGGAGGGGACAGGGGGACAGACGGGGGCTGGGGGCACGGGACACAGGGCAAGGGACATAGAGGGGACAGACAGGGACACAGGACAAAGGACACAGGGCAGGGGACATGGAGACATGGAGGGGTCTGGGGGACATGGAGGGGACAAGGGGACAGGCAGGGATTGGGGACAGAGGACACAGCACTTGGAAGTGCCTGGAGAACATGGAGGGGACAAAGGGACAGACAAGGACAGGGGACATGGAGGGGTCTGGGGGACATGGAGGGGACAGGGGACACTGTGGGGCACAAGGAGTGTCCCCTGTCTGTCCCTGCTGTCCCCTCTGTCCCTGTTTGTCCTTCCCTGCCCCTGTCCCCACTGTCTCTGTCCATCCCTGTGATGTCCCTGCTGTCCCCACTGTCCCCTGTGTGTCCCCTCTGTCCCTGACACTGTCCCTGCTGCCCCCTGTCCCTGGCACTGTCCCTGTCACTGTCCCTTGTCCCTGTCACTGTCCCCACTGTCCCCTGTGTGTCCCTGTGTCCCTGTCCATCCCTGCTGTCCTTGATGCTGTCCCTGACACTGTCCCTGCTGTCCCTGTCCCTGTCCCTGCTGTCCCTGACACTGTCCCCTCTGTCCCCACAGGACGCGGTCCGTGTGATGGCCAAGGACCTGTCCCTGTCCCTGTCCCTGCTGTCCCCTGACACTGTTCCCTCTGTCCCCACAGGACGCGGTCCGTGTCATGGCCAAGGACCTGTCCCTGTCCCTGTCCCTGCTGTCCCCTGTGTCCCTGACACTGTCCCCTCTGTCCCCGCAGGACGCGGTCCGTGTCATGGCCAAGGACCTGTCCCTGTCCCTGCTGTCCCCTGACACTGTCCCCTCTGTCCCCACAGGACGCGGTCCGTGTCATGGCCAAGGACCTGTCCCTGTCCCTGTCCCTGCTGTCCCCTGTGTCCCTGACACTGTCCCCTCTGTCCCCGCAGGACGCGGTCCGTGTCATGGCCAAGGACCTGTCCCTGTCCCTGTCCCTGCTGTCCCCTGTGTCCCTGACACTGTCCCCTCTGTCCCCACAGGACGCGGTCCGTGTCATGGCCAAGGACCTGGTCCGCACGCGCCGCTACATCCGCAAGTTCATCGCCATGAGGGCCAACGTCCAGGGGGTGGCGCTGCGGGTGCAGACGCTGAAATCCAACAGCGCCATGGCCAGCGCCATGCGGGGCGTGACCCGGGCCATGGCCACCATGAACCGACAGGTACGGACACCTGGGGACACCTGTGTGTGTGTCACCTGTGTCACCTGTGTGTCACCTGTGTCACTGTGTGTGTGTGTGACCCGGCAATCCAACAGCGCCATGGCCAGCGCCATGCGGGGCGTGACCCGGGCCATGGCCACCATGAACCGACAGGTACGGACACCTGGGGACACCCGTGTGTGTCACCTGTGTCACCTGTGTGTCACCTGTGTGTGCCACTGTGTGTGTCACCTGGCCATGGCCACCATGAACCGACAGGTACGGACACCTGGGGACACCTGTGTGTGTGTCACCTGTGTCACCTGTGTGTCACCTGTGTGTGTCACCTGTGTCACCTGGGTACACCTGTGTGTGTCACTGTGTGTGTCACCTGGCCATGGCCACCATGAACCGACAGGTACGGACACCTGGGGACACCCGTGTGTGTCACCTGTGTCACCTGGGTACACCTGTGTGTGTCACCTGTGTCACCTGTGTGTGCCACTGTGTGTGTCACCCGGCCATGGCCACCATGAACCGACAGGTGAGCTCACCTGTGTCACCCGTGTCACATGGGGTATCACCTGTGTGTGTCACCTGTGTCACCAGGCCACGCCCACCATGGACAGACAGCTGTCACCCGGGTCACAGTGACACCCCAGACGCAGACGGCGTCACCGGTGTCACCCTGGTGTCCCCTGGGTGTCCCCGGGGTGTCCCCTCAGTATCTCCAGTGTCCCCATTGTCCCCTCCTTGGCACTGATGTCCCCAATGTCCCTGTGTGTCCTTGGGTGTCCCCAATGATGTCCCCAATGTCCCCAATGATGCCCCCAATGTCCCCATGTCCCCCCAGCTGAAGCTGCCGCAGATCCAGAGGATCCTGCTGGAGTTCCAGAAGCAGTCGGAGCCGTGTGTCCCCGTGTGTCCCCAATGTCCCCAATGTCCCCAGTGATGTCCCCAATGTCCCTGTGTCCCTGCTGTCCCTGCAATGTCCCCAATGTCCCCAATGTCTCTGTGTCCCTGTGTCCCCTCAGTGTCCCCAATGTCCCCATGTCCCCAGTGATGTCCCCAATGTCCCTGTGTCCCTGTGTCCCTGCTGTCCCTGCAATGTCCCCAATGTCCCCGATGTCCCCGATGTCCCCAATGATGTCCCCAATGTCCCCAATGTCCCTGTGTCCCTGCTGTCCCTGCAATGTCCCCAATGTCCCCGATGTCCCCAGTGATGTCCCCAATGTCCCCGTGTCCCTGCTGTCCCCGCAGTGTCCCCAATGTCCCCAATGTCCCTGTGTCCCTGTGTCCCCTCAGTGTCCCCAATGTCCCCAATGTCCCCAGTGATGTCCCCAATGTCCCCGATGTCCCCAATGATGTCCCCAATGTCCCTGTGTCCCTGCTGTCCCCGCAATGTCCCCAATGTCCCCAATGTCCCCGTGTCCCTGCTGTCCCCTCAGTGTCCCCGATGTCCCCAGTGTCCCCCCAGCTGAAGCTGCCCCGGATCCAGCTGTCTTGGTTTGACAAGACAGGTGTCTGCCAGGGAAACTGGGGTTTCCCTTAGAATAGAGAATGCAAACCCCCCACCCCTGCCAAATTATAAATTTTCAATTAAGGGCTCTCAGGCAAAGATTTGGGAATAGGAATAACAGTTCTTTACTAGGAATATCAATAATACAAATGTGGTAGGAAACAAAACTACCCCACCAAACCAGCAAACAAACAACAACAATTTGGGAAAGCCCTGACAGAATCAGAGCTGCCACCTGGCACCCTGTTAGTCAGGGTGTTGGAAGCAGTCCAGAAGTGAGTCCTGGGATGACAGACGTGGCTCTGTTGGAGCAGGGACGATCCTGTAGCCAAAAAGGGTCTAGGAGTGATGAGGAGGGGTCCAGGGGTGATGAGGAGGGGTCCAGGGGTGAGGTGATGGTGAGATGGGGTCCGGCGAAGATGAGATGGGGTCTGGCGAAGATGAGATGGGGTCTGGTGATGGTGAGATGGGGTCTGGCGATGGTGAGATGGGGTCTGGTGAAGATGAGATGGGTTCTGGCAATGGTGAGATGGGGTCTGGTGATGGTGAGATGGGGTCTGGTGATGGTGAGATGGGGTCTGGTGAAGATGAGATGGGGTCTGGCGATGGTGAGATGGGGTCTGGCGATGGTGAGATGGGGTCTGGTGATGGTGAGATGGGGTCTGGTGAAGATCAGATGGGGTCTGGCGATGGTGAGATGGGGTCTGGCGATGGTGAGATGGGGTCTGGTGATGGTGAGATGGGGTCTGGTGAAGATCAGATGGGGTCTGGTGATGGTGAGATGGGGTCTGGTGATGGTGAGATGGGGTCTGGTGAAGATCAGATGGGGTCTGGCGATGGTGAGATGGGGTCTGGTGATGGTGAGATGGGGTCTGGTGATGGTGAGATGGGGTCTGGTGATGATGAGATGGGGTCTGTCGATGGTGAGATGGGGTCTGTCGATGGTGAGATGGGGTCTGGTGAAGATGAGATGGGGTCTGGTGAAGATGAGATGGGGTCTGGTGATGGTGAGATGGGGTCTGGTGAAGATGAGATGGGGTCTGGTGATGGTGAGATGGGGTCTAGCGATGGTGAGATGGGGTCTGGTGATGATGAGATGGGGTCTGGCGATGGTGAGATGGGGTCTGGCGATGGTGAGATGGGGTCTGGCGATGGTGAGATGGGGTCTGGTGATGGTGAGATGGGGTCTGGCGATGGTGAGATGGGGTCTGGCGATGGTGAGATGGGGTCTGGTGATGGTGAGATGGGGTCTGGTGAAGGTGAGATGGGGTCTGGCGATGACAGTCCGTTAATGTCCCATTACCCCGCCCCTCCCCGTCCCCCCTTCCAAAGTTACAGAAACAAAGAACGATTCCCCAGCTGCTTTCAGCAGATGAGAACAGAACACACAGTTTTGATTCCATAACCCAGGACACCAGCGGATCCTGCTGGAGTTCCAGAAGCCGTCGGAGCCGTGTGTCCCCTCAGTGTCCCCAGTGTCCCCAATGATGTCCCTGTCACTGTCCCCAGCTGAAGCTGCCGCAGATCCAGCGGATCCTGCTGGAGTTCCAGAAGCAGTCGGAGCTGATGGACATGAAGGAGGAGCTGATGGGCGACGCCATCGACGACGCTCTGGGGGACGAGGACGACGAGGACGAGAGGTGGGGACACCCTGGGGACACCTGGGGACAGCTGGGGACAGCCAGGGGTACTCAGGAGACACTTGGGGACAGTTGGGGACACCCAGGGGACACCTTGGGACACGCTGGGGACACTCAGCAGACACTTGGGGACACCCTGGGGACAGTTTGGGGCACCCAGGGGACACCCAGAGTCACCCTGGGGACACCCAGGGGCCACCTGGGGACACTTGGGGACACCCTGGGGACACTTGAGGACGCTGATGGGACACCTGGGGACACCTGGGGACAGGGAGGGGACACGAGGATGGAGCGGGTCCCAGCGGGTCCCAGTGTCCCTGATGTCCCCAGCATCCCCAACATCCCCTCTGTCCCCAATGTCCCCCCAATGTCCCCAATGCCCCAACACCCCCAACGTCCCACTGTCTCTCCTGCTGTCCCCAATGTCCCCAATGTCCCCTGCTGTCCCCAACACCCCCAGTGTCCCCTCAGTGTCCCCAATGATGTCCCCAATGTCCCCACTGTCCTCCATGTCCCCAATGTGTCCCCAGTGTCCCCTGCTGTCCCCAATGTCCCCAATGTCCCCAATGTCCCCTCAGTGTCGCCAATGTCCTCAACATCCCGCGTCCCTGATGTCCCCAACGTCGCCATTGTCCCCAATGTCCCCAATATCCCCTCCTGTCCCCAATGTCCCCCAATGTCCCCAACACCCCCAATGTCCCCTCAGTGTCCCCAACACCCCCAATGTCCCCAACGTCCCCAGTGTCCCCCAATGTCCCCCAATGTCCCTGCTGTCCCCAATGTCCCCTCTGTCCCCAGTGTCGCCAACATCCCCGACGTCCCCTCTGTCCCCGACGTCCCCAGTGATGTCCCCAATGATGTCCCCAATCCCCCCAACACCCCCAATGTCCCCTCCTGTCCCCAACGCCCCCAATGTCCCCGACATCCCCAATCCCCCCACTGTCCCCAGTGTCCCCTCAGTGTCCCCACTGTCCCCAATGTCCCCAGTGATGTCCCCTCAATGTCCCCAATGTCCCCTCTGTCCCCGCAGTGACGCTGTGGTGTCCCAGGTCCCCAATGTCCCCAATGTCCCCGCAGTGACGCTGTGGTGTCCCAGGTCCCCAATGTCCCCAATGTCCCCAGTGATGTCCCCAATGTCCCCAGTGATGTCCCCTCAATGTCCCCAATGTCCCCGCAATGTCCCCAATGTCCCCAATGTCCCCAATGTCCCCGCAGTGACGCTGTGGTGTCCCAGGTCCCCAATGTCCCCAGTGTCCCCAGTGATGTCCCCAATGTCCCCTCTGTCCCCGCAGTGACGCTGTGGTGTCCCAGGTCCTGGACGAGCTGGGGCTGAACCTGACGGACGAACTGGCCAGTGAGCGGGGCTGGGAGCGGGGATTGGGAATTTTGGGGAATTTTGGGGGATTTAGGGGATTTTTGGGGGATTTTTTGTGGGATTTGGGGTCATTTTGGGGGTAATTTTTGGGTGATTTGGGTGGGATTTGCGGTATTTGGGGGTGATTTTTTGGGGATTTGGGGTACTTTTGGGTGATTTTTTGGGGTGGATTTGGGGGATTTTTGGGGGATTTTTGGGGGGATTTTTTGGGGATTTGGGATATTTTTTGGAGTGGTTTTGGGGTATGTTTTGGGGGATTTTTTGGAGGATTTGTGGGATTTTTTGGGTGATTTTTTTGGGATTTGGGGGATTTTTGGGGGGGTATTTTTTGGGTGGTTTTTTGGGGATTTTGGGGTCATTCGGGCGGGATTTGGGGGTTTTTTGGGAGGATTTGGGGTCGTTCAGATGGGATTTTTCGGGGATTTGGGGTATTTTTTGGGGTAATTTTGGGTGATTTTTTGTGGGGGTTTGGGGTATTTTTGGGGGATTTTTTGGGGTGGATTTGGGGGATTTTTTGGGTGATTTGGGTGGGATTTGGTGTATTTTTGGGGGATTTTTTTGGGGTTTGGGGTACTTTTTGGGTGATTTTTTGGGGGGGATTTGGGGGATTTGGGGGGGATTTTCTGTGGGATTTGGGATATTTTTTGGTGGGATTTGGGGTATTTTTGGGGGAATTGGGGGTATTTTTGGGTGATTTTTTGGGTGATTTTTTGTGGGATTTGGGGTGTTTTTTGGGGTATTTTGGGGTCATTCAGACGGGATTTTTCGGGGATTTGGGGCATTTTTTGGGTGATTTTTTGGGGTGGACTTGGGGTCATTCAGACGGGATTTTTGGGCGGATTTTTTGTGGGATTTGGGGGATTTTGGGGGGGATTTGGGGGTCATTTGGGCAGGATTGTTTGGGAGATTTTGGGATGGATTTGGGGGATTTTTGCGGGTGGATTTGGGTGGAATTTGGGCTATTTTGGGTGATTTTGGGGGGATTTGGGGTATTTTTTGGGGATTTTTGGGTGATTTTTTGGGGTGGATTTGGGGTATTTTGGGGGGATTTTTTGTGGGATTTGGGGTGTTTTGGGGGGATTTTGGGGTCATTCGGGCGGGATTTTTTGGGTGATTTTTTGGGGTGATTTGTGTGGAATTTGGGCTATTTTGGGGGTATTTTTGGGGTGGATTTGGGGTATTTTTGGGGGTGGATTTGGGCTATTTTTTGGGGATTTTGGGGTCATTCAGGCAGGATTTTTTGGGTGATTTTGGGGTGGATTTGGGATGGATTTGGGGTGTTTTTTGGGATATTTTTGGGGTGGATGTGGGGTATTTTGGGGGATATTTTTGGGTGACTTTTCGGGGTGGATTTGGGGTATTTTGGGGGGTATTTTTCGGGGTGGATTTGGGGTATTTTTTGGGTGATTTGGGTGGGATTTGGGGTATTTTTGGGGGTGGGATTTGGGGTATTTTGGGGTCATTTGGGCAGGATTTTTTGGGGGATTTTGGGGTCATTCAGATGGGATTTTTGGGGGATTGGGGATTTTTGGGGGATTTTTGGGGGGTGGATTTGGGGTATTTTTTGGGGTGGATTTGGGGTATTTTTTGTGTGGTTTTTTGGGGTGGAATTTGGGGTATTTTTTGTGTGGTTTTTTGGGGTGGGATTTGGGGTGTTTTTTTGGGTGGATTTGAGGTATTTTTTGGGTGATTTTTTGGGGGGATTGGAGGTATCTTGGGGGGATTTTTTGGGGTGGATTTGGGGTATTTTTGGGGGGGATTTTTTTGTGGGATTTGGGTGATTTCGGGGTGGATTTGGGATATTTTCTGGGTGATTTGGGGTATTTTTTGGGTGATTTTTTTGGGATTTGGGCGATTGGGGATTTTTTGGGGGATTTTTGCGGGATTTGGGGGATTTTTTCGGGATGGGTTTGGGGTATTTTTTCGATGATTTGGGTGGAATTGGGGCTATTTTTTGGGGTGTTTTTTGGGGTGTTTTTTTGGGGATTTTTTTGGGATTTTCGGGGTGGATTTGGGCTCTGTTTTGTGGTTCCCCCGCTGACTGTCCATCCCTCTGTCCGTCCGTCCGTCCGCCCGCAGCGCTGCCGGCCCCGGGGGGCTCCCTGGCGGCGGGGGAGGGGCGCGGCGGGGCCGAGGCGGCCGCGGCCGCTCTGAGCGACGCCGACGCCGACCTGGAGGAGCGGCTCAAGAACCTGCGGCGGGATTGACCTCGGGTTTGGGATTTCCAACCTGGATTTGGGGTTTCCGACCTGGATTTGGGATTTTTCACCTTTTTTTGGGGGATTTTTACCCCTTTATTTGGGATTTTTCGCCTTTTTTGGGGGGAATTTCCACCCATTTTTTGGGATTTTCTCGCCCGTTTTTTGGGATTTCCAACCCTTGGATTTGGGATTTCCAACCCTTGGATTTGGGATTTTTCACACCTTTATTTGGGATTTCCACCCTTTTCTGTGGGATTTCCACCCTTTTCTGTGGGATTTCCCCCTTTATTTGGGATTTTTCACCTTTTTTTTGCAATTTTCTCCCCATTTTTTGGGATTTTCTCGCCCGTTTTTTGGGAATTCCAACCCTTTGATTTGGGATTTCCAACCCTTGGATTTGGGGTTTCCGACCTTTATTTGAGATTTCTGACCCTTTATTTGGGATTTTTCACCTTTTTGGGGGGATTTTCTCACCAATTTTGGGATTTCCACCCATTTTTTGGGATTTCTGACCTTTATTTGGGATTTTTCACCTTTTTTGGGGATTTCCCATCATTTTGGGGGGATTTTTCACCTTTATTTGGGATTTTTCCCCCCATTTTTTTGAGATTTCTCGCCATTTTTGGGATTTTCTCACCCATTTTTTGGGATTTCCAACCCTTTGATTTGGGATTTCCAACCCTTGGATTTGGGATTTCTGACCTTTATTTGGGGTTTCTGACCTTGATTTGGGATTTACCCCTTTATTTGGGATTTTTTCCCCCATTTTTTTGAGATTTTTCACTTTTTGGGAGAATTTTTCACCTTTTTTGGAGGATTTCTTGGGATTTTCCTCCCATTTTGGGATGTCTTGGGGATTTTCCTCCCATTTTTTTTTGGAATTTTCTCCCCATTTTTTGGGATTTCCAACCTTTATTTGGGATTTTGCCCCATTTTTGGGGGGATTTCCCCCCTTTTTTGGGGGATTTTTCACCTCATTTTTTGGGATTTCCCCCCACTTTTGGGATTTCCCCCCTTTTTTTTTGGGGATTTCCCCCCTTTTTTTTGGGATTTCCCTCTCACTTTTTGGGATTTTCTCCTTTATTTGGGATTTTCCCCACTTTTTTTAGGATTTCCCCCTCATTTTTTGGGATTTCCCCTTTATTTGGGATTTTCCTCCTTTATTTGGGATTTTCCAGCCATCCCAGGGTGGATTTCCCTTTTTTATTTAGGATTTCCCCCTTTTTTCGGGATTTCCCCCCTTTTTTGGGATTTCCCCCTCATTTTTTGGGATTTCCCCCTTTTATTTAAGATTTTCCCCATTTTTTGGGATTTTCCCCCTTTATTTGGGATTTCTCCCCCTTTCTTTAGGATTTTTCAGCCATCCCAGGGTGGATTTCCCCAATTTTTTTGGGATTTCCCCCTCATTTTTTGGGATTTCCCCCTTTTATTTAAGATTTCCCCTCTTTTTTGGGATTTTCCCCCTTTATTTGGGATTTCTCCCCCTTTATTTGGGATTTTCCAGCCATCCCAGGGTGGATTTCCCCAATTTTTTTGGGATTTCCCCCTCATTTTTTGGGATTTTCCTCCCTTTTTGGGAGAATTTTTTCCTGGTTTTTTTGGGATTTTTCCCTCCTTTATTTGGAATTCCCCCTATTTTTTTTGGGATTTCCCCCCTTTTTTTTTGAGATTTCCACCTCATTTTTTGGGATTTCCCCCTTTTTGGGGGGCCTTTTCCCCCATTTTTTGGGAGGACACCGACACTAATTCGGGGTAAATTCCCCTTTTTTTGGGTCTTTCTCCCAATTTTGGGGTTTTTTCCCCGATTTTGGGGTTTTTTCCCCGATTTTGGGGTTTCCCCCCCTCCCCCCCAATAAAATTTCCTTGGATCTGCGGCGGCTCCGGTTCCTTCCCAGTTTGGGGTCAATTTGGGAATTTTGGGGGTCAATTTGGGAATTTTGGGGGTCAATTTGGGATTTTTTGGGGTCAATTTGGGATTTCTTGGGGTCAATTTGGGATTTTTTTGGGAGGGATTTTTTGTGGGATTTTGGGTATTTTTGGGGTGATTTTTTTGTGAGATTTGGGGTGGATTTGGGGATTTTTGGGGGAATTTTTCGGGGATTTGGGGGATTTTTTTGGGGGGAATTTTTTGGGGTGGATTTGGGGGATTTTGGGGGATTTTTTGGGTGATTTGGGTGGAATTTGGGGTATTTTTTCAGTGATTTTTTGGGAGATTTGGGGGATTTTTTGGGGATTTTGGGGTCATTTGGGCGGGATTTGGGCTATTTTTTGGGGTGGATTTGGGGTATTTTCGGGTGGTTTTGGGGTCATTCAGATGGGATTTTTTGGAGGATTTTTCGGGGATTTGGGGATTTTTGGGGGGATTTCTTGTGGGATTTGGGGTGTTTTGGGGGGATTTTGGGGTCATTCAGGCGAGATTTTTGGGGGGGATTTGGGGGATTTTTGGGATCAATTCGGGGTTTTTGGGGGGCGGGGCTTGGTCGTTTCAGGGTGGGAAGGGAGAAAAAAACCCCAAAATTTGGGAATTTTTGGAATTTCCTGGGGGCGGATTTGGGGTCGTTTTGTGGGGTTTGGGTCATTTTGGGGGAATTTTGGGTTTTGGGGGGGATTTGTCTCATTTTGGGGTTGTTTTGGTTCATTTTTGGGGGATTTGGGGTCATTTTTGGGTGGTTTTGGTTCATTTTTGGGTTTTTTGGGGGGATTTTGGGGGATTTTGGTTCGTTTTTTGGGGTTTTGTGTTTCATTTTGGGGTGTTTTGGGTGATTTTTGATGGGTTTGGGGTCATTTGGGGGGGTTGGCTCATTTTGGGGCTTTTTGTGTCATTTTTGTGTCTTTTGTCTCATTTCGGGGTGTTTGGGCTCATTTGGGGAGATTTGGGTTCATTTTTGGGTTTTTTTGTGTCATTTTTGGGGTTTTTTTGGTTCATTTTTGGTTTTTTTTTAATTTTTGGGATTTTGGTTCATTTTGGGGATGTTTTGCTTCATTTTGGGGGTGTTTTGTCTCCTTTTTGGGGTGTTTTGGTTCATTTTGGGTGTTTTGTCTCATTTTTGGAGTTTTGGTTCATTTTGGGGGGTTTTGGTTCATTTTTGTGGTTTTTTGGGTCATTTTTGGGTGTTTTGTCTCATTTTTGGGGGGTTTTGGGTCATTTTGGGGTTATTTGGTTCATTTTGGGTTGTTTTCGTTCATTTTTGATGGGTTTTGGGTCATTTTGGGGGGGTTGGTTCATTTTTGTAGTGTTTTGGTTCATTTTTGGGATTTTGGTTCATTTTGGTTTGTTTTGGTTCATTTTGGTTTGTTTTGGTTCATTTCGTAATGTTTTGTCCCATTTTTGGGTGTTTTGGTTCATTTTGGGGGGTTTTTGTCTCGTTTTTGTGTGGTTTTGGTTCATTTTGGGATATTTTGTCTCATTTTTGGGGCTTTTTGGATCATTTTTAGGGATTTTGGTTCATTTGGGGGGATTGGTTCATTTTTGGGTGGTTTTGTCCCATTTTGGGGATGTTTTGGTTCATTTTGGGAGGTTTTGGTTCATTTTCGGGTATTTTGGGTCATTTTTGGGATGTTTTATCCCATTTTTGGGTTGTTTTGGTTCATTTTGGGCTGGTTTGTCTCATTTTGGGGTGTTTTGTCTCATTTTGGTCTGTTTTAGTTCATTTTTTGAATCTCTCCCCAAATCCCCCATTCCCTGACCGATTTTTTGGGACCCTTTCCGACCTTTTCGTGACTCGAATTTCAAAAAACAAAACCCGAAAAAAGCGAAGTGAAAAATCCCCAAAAAGCAGAAAAATCCCCCACAAAAAAAAACCCAAAAAATTCCCACTTCCCCTTTTTTGGGTTGGTTTTTTTTTGGGTTTTTTTGGGTTTTTTTTGCATTTTTGACGTTTTTCCTGGGGGGTTTTGGGGGCGGGGATTGAGTGAAAAATCCCAAAATCGCCCAAAAAAGGGACCGAGGCGGCCAGGGGAGCGCGGGTGAGGCGGGACCCAAAATTTGGGGGGTGGGGGAGCCCCAAAATTCGGATTTTGGGGAGGAAAAGCCCAAAATTTGGCTCTGGGAACTCCGGGAGCCCCAAAATTCGGAGTTTGGGATTTGGGGAACCCCAAAATTTGGAGCTTTGGCATCCCAAAAAATGGGGAATTTGGGGGAAAACCCCAAAATTTGCAGAGAGGAACCCAAAAATGTGAATTTAAGGAAGGGAGGAGCCCAAAATTTGGAGATTTGGGATCCCAAAATTCGGATTTGGGGCTTGGGAACCCCAAATTTGGAGTTTGGGATTTGGGGAACCCCAAATTTGCAGCCGGGGAGCCCCAAAAATGGGAAATTTTGGAGGGAAACCCCAAAATTTGAAGGGAGGAACCCAAAAATGGGAATTTTGGGAAGGGAGGAGCCCAAATTTTGGAGCTTGGGATCCCAAAATTTGGATTTGGGGAGGGAGGAGCCCCAAAATTTGGGTCTGGGAACTCTGAGAGCCCCAAAATTTGGAGTTTGGGATTCGGGGAACCCCAAATTTTCAGCCGGGGAGCCCCAAAAATGGGAAATTTGGGAAGGAAAAACCCCAAAATTTGAGGGGAGAAACCCAAAAAATGTGAATTTTGGGAAGGGAGGACCCTAAAATTTGGAGTTTGGGATCCCAAAATTTGGATTTGGGGATGGGGAAAACCCCAAAATTTGGAGTTTGGGAACTCTGGGAGCCCCAAAATTTGGAGTTTGGGATTTGGGGAACCCCAAATTTTCAGCCGGGGAGCCCCAAAAATGGGGAAATTTGGAGGGGGGACCCCAAAATTTGAAGGGAGGAACCCAAAAATGGGAATTTTGGGAAGGGAGGAGCCCAAAATTCGGATTTTGGAGGAAAATCCCCAAATTTCTCCGCAGCCTCGGCAGCGATGGCGCCGCTCCAGGTGAGCTCGGGTCCTTTTGGGGAAGATTTTGGGAATTTTTAACCAAAAAACCCCAAAATTGGGGATTTTTTACACCCCCCCCCCAGAGCCCAAAAATCGCGAATTTTGGGGGAAAACCCCAAAATTTCTGTTAAAAAACCCCAGAAATGAGGGGATTGGGGGATTTCAGCCCAAAAATTTGGTGGGAAAAGGGGAATTTTGGGGATTTTTGGGGGATTTGGGGAATTTGGGGATTTTGAGGATTTGGGGAATTTGGGGGATTTTGGGGAAATTTGGAGGGTTTGGGGAATTTGGAGATTTTGGGGGATTTGGGGGATTTTTTGGGGATTTTGGGGAATTTTGGGGCATTTTGGGGATTTTGGGTTTTTTGGGGATTTTGGGTTTTTGGGGGATTTGGGGAATTTGGGGGATTTGGGGAATTTTGGGGGAATTTGGAAATTTTGGGGATTTTGGGGGAATTTTGGGAAATTTTGAAAATTTTGGGGAATTTTGAGAATTTGGGGAAATTTGGGGGATTTGGAGAATTTTTTGGGGATTTTTTTTTTTTTATTTTTGGGAATTTTGGGGATTTGGGGGATTTTGAGGATTTGGGGATTTGAGGAATTTGGGGAATTTTGGGGAAGTTTTGGGAATTTGGGGGTTTTGGAAATTTTGGGGAAATTTTGGGGATTTTGGGGATTTGGGGAATTTTGGGGAATTTTGGGGGAAGGTGATGCCCCCCGGGCCCTTCCCCCCCTCCCCAGTTTCTGGCGCTCCTGGCGCTCGGTGCGGGAATTTCGGGAATTTCGGGAATTTCGGGAATCCCGGGGCGGAGCCGCGCGGAGCCGCCCGGTGAGTCCCGGCCCAGTATGGCCCAGTATGGACCAGTATGGACCAATCATATCCCAGTCCCTCCCAATCCCCTCCCAGTCCATCCCAGTCCCTCCCAGTCCATCCCAGTCCATCCCAGTCCCTCCCAATCCCCTCCCAGTCCATCCCAGTCCCTCCCAGTCCATCCCAGTCCGTCCCAGTCCCTCTCAGTTCCATCCCAGTCCCTCCCAGTCCATCCCAGTCCCTCCCAGTCCATCCCAGTCCCTCCCAGTCCCTCCCAGTCCCTCCCAATCCCCTCCCAGTCCATCCCAGTCCCTCCCAGTCCATCCCAATCCCCTCCCAGTCCCTCCCAGTTCCCTCCCAGTCCATCCCAGTCCCTCCCAATCCCCTCCCAGTCCCTCCCAGTCCCTCCCAGTTCCCTCCCAATCCCCTCCCAGTCCATGCCATTTCCCTCCCAATCCCCTCCCAGTCCCTCCCAGTCCCTCCCAATCCCCCCCCCAGTCCCTCCCAGTCCATCCCAGTCCATCCCAGTCCCCTCCCAATCCCATCTCAGTCCCCCCCAATCCCTTCCAATCCCCTCCCAGTCCATGCCATTTCCCTCCCAGTCCCTCCCAGTCCATCCCAGTTCCATCCCAGTTCCTCCCCCCAGCTCCCTCCCGCTCCCTCCGCCGCCGCCCTCGCTCCGAGCCCGCCCCTTCCTGGCTCCGCTGGGTCCCATTCCGGGGTCGCCTCCCGCCCGACGCCGTCTCCAGCGACCCCGGCGACCCCTCGGACCCCTCGGGCCCCTCCTCGGGCCGCCCCCGTCAGTTCATCTGCTCCACCCGCGCCCTGGGCTGCAATTTGGGCTCCTTCGAGCCCCGGCGCGGCCCCTTCTGCTCCTTCCCCTGGGCGGGCGAGGAGCGGAGCAGCTCCGACTCCCAACTCCTGGTGAGCCCGGGGGGGTTCGAGGCGCTGGAGCGGGCGCGGGGCTCGTTCGGGAGCGTCCCGGCCGGGGCGGTGCGGGGCTGCCCGCGGAGGGACCTCTGGGTGGGCCGGAGCCTGCGGGGGAGCTGGGGAAGGTGTCCCGGGAGCAGCGGGCGCTGCTCGTGCTCAGCCGGGGCCGGGAGCTCTGGGTGCTGGTGGTGCGGGCAGGAGCGGGGGATGTCAGCATCGACCGCGTCACCTACGGGATGGAGCTCGAGGGGCAGGTGAGGAAAAAAATCGCACAAATTCAACGAAAAAACTCGAAATTCAAGGAAAACCCTCCCCCCAAATTGGAGGAAAATAGCCCCAAAATTCGAGGGAAAAAATGTCGAAATTACGGGAAAAAAAATTCCGAAAGTTCAAGGAAAAAAATCACGAAATCTGAGGAAAAAAAATTCCAAAATTCAAGGGAAAAAAATCACAAAAATTCGAGGGAAGAAGTCCCAAAATTTGAGGAAAATGCACCCAAAATTGGAGGAAAAAAATCCCAACATTTCAGGAAAAAAAACCCCCAAAATTTA
Organism: Phylloscopus whistleri; assembly: GCA_017589585.1. NCBI lineage: Eukaryota > Metazoa > Chordata > Aves > Passeriformes > Phylloscopidae > Phylloscopus > Phylloscopus whistleri. The sequence goes on from JADMLD010000811.1 coordinate 41,080, forward strand.
AGGAAAAAGAACCCCAAATAGGAGGAAAATACCCCCAAAATTCAAGGGAAAAATCGCAAAAATTCGAGGAAAAAAACCCCCAAAATTGGAGGAAAAAGCCCCAAAATTGGAGTTAAATCCCGGCAGCAGGGGGCGCTGTGCAGGGAGGAGCGGGAAAAAAAAATCTCAAAATTCGCAGAAAAAAACCCCCAAAATTGGAAGGAAACAAACCCAAAATTCGAGAAAAAAAAAAATCTCAAAATTCAAAGAAAAAAATCCCCAAAATTCGAGGAAAAAAATCGCAAAATTCGCAGAACACCCCCCCCCCAAATTGGAAGAAAATACCCCCAAAATTCGAGGAAAAAAATCCCAAAATTTAAGGGAAAGAACCCCCAAAATAAGAGGAAAAGACCCCAAAGTTTGAGGAAAACCCCAAAATTCGAGTAAAAAATCCCCAGAATTCGAGGAAGAAACTCCAAAATTCAAGGAAAAAAACCCCTAATATTTGAGGAAAAATTGCAAAATTTGAGGAAAAACCCCTCAGAATTCCAGAAAATAAATCCCGGAATTCGAGGAAAAAAAATCACAAAATTCCAGGAAAAAAAAAAATCGCAAAATTTGAAAAAAAAATCCCAAATTCAAGGAAAAATAAAAAGCCCAAAATTCAAGGAAAAATCCTCAAAATTCGAGCAAAAAATCCCCAAATTCCAACCCCATTCCCTACCCCAGGTGTCCCAGAACGGCAGCGCCGAGGTGGAGAATGGGGAGGAGGCTGAGCTGGTGCAGGTGAGGAAAAAATCCCAAAATTCGAGGAAAAAATCCCCAAAATTCCAGGAAAAAAATCTCGAAATTCCAGGAAAAAAAACCCCAAAATTCAAGGAAAAATCCTCAAAATTCTAAGAAAAAAATCCCAAGATTCGAGGAAAAAAAAATCACAAAATTCGAAGAAAAAACCCCCCAAATTCGAGGAAAAAATCCTCAAAAATTAAGGGAAAAAAAATCCCAAAATTCCAGAAAAAAACCCCAAAACTCACGGAACAAAATCCCAAAATTTGTGGGAAAATCCACAAAATTCGAGGGAAAAAATCCCAAAATTTGTGAAAAAAACCCCCAAATTTCGAGGAAAAAAATCCCAAAATTTGTGAAAAAAACCCCCAAATTTCGAGGGGAAAAAATCCCAAAATTTGTGAAAAAAAATCCCAAATTTCAGGAAAAAAACCCCAAATTCGAGCGAAAAAACCCCCCAAAATTCCAGGAAAAAAAACCCCAAAATTCGAGAAAAAAACCCCCAAAATTCCAGAAAAAAATCCCAAAATTCCGGGGAAAAATCCCAAAATTCCAGGAAAAAAAATCCAAAAAATCAACGAAAAAACCTCCAAAATTCCCGGAACAAACCCCCAAAATTCCTGGAAAAACCCTCAAAATTCCTGGAAAAATCCCCAAAATTCAAGGAAAAAAACCCCCAAAATTTGTGGGAAAACTCACAAAATTCGAGGAAAAAAACCCCAAAATTTCTGGAAAAAAACTCCAAAATTCACGGAAAAAAACCCAAAATTCGAGGAAAAAAATCCCAAGACTCGAGGAAAAAAAATCCAAAAAATTCCAGGAAAAACCCCCAAAATTTATGTAAAAAAACCCCAAATATTCGAGAAACAACCCAAAATTCCGGGAAAAAATAATCCCAAAATCCAGGAACAAACCCCGAAAATTCGAGGAAAAAACCGAAAAACTTCAAGGAAAAATCCCCAAAATTCCCAGAAAAACCCCAAAATTCTTGAAAAGAACCCCAAATTTCCAGTAAAAAACCCCAAGTTCAAGAGAAAAAAACCCAAAAATTTGAGGAAAACCCCCCAAAATTTGAGGAAAAAAAATCCCAAAATTTGAGCGAAAAACCCCCCTAACATTTGAGGAAAAAATCGCAAAATTTGAGGAAAAAAACCCCAAAATTCCAGGAAAAAACCCCCTAAGATTCGAGGAAAGAAACACAAAATTCAAGGGAAAAATCCCAAAATTTGAGGAAAAAGATCCCAAAATTCAAGGGAAAAAAATCCCAAATTTTGGAGGAAAAAGCCCTCAAAATTCGAGGGAAAAAATCCCAAAATTCGAGGGGAAAAAATCCCAAAATTCGAGGGAAAAAAATCCCAAAATTCGAGCGAAAAAAACCCCAACATTTGAGGAAAAAATTGCAAAATTCCAGGAAAAAAACCCCAAAAATTCGAGGAAAAAAAATCCCAAAATTTGAGGAAAAAACCCCCAAAATTCCAGGAAAAAACCCTAAGATTCGAGGAAAGAAACACAAAATTCAAGGGAAAAATCCCAAAATTCAAGGGAAAAAATCCCAAAATTCGAAGAAGCGTCCAAGTTGTATAAGCGTTGGGGGATTCAATGTTGTGCTGGTTTGAAAGAAAAACCAGTGAGGCTCCCAGTCGGAGATACAATTTAATAGGAGAAGAGAGGGGGAAAAAAAAGAAAAAAAAAAGTAAAATAAAATCAAATCAATGGAATAATACAACCTGACACCCTGTTGGCCAGGGTGTTTGAAGCAGTCCAAAGGTTAAGTCGTCCTGGAGTGGCGGACGTGGTTCTGCTGGAGCAGAGATGATCCTGAGAGAGAAGGGTCCAGGGATGGTGAGAAGGGTCCAGTTA
>JADMLD010000351.1:640000-875806 GCA_017589585.1 Phylloscopus whistleri
TTAAAAAAAAAATGTGATTTGAAATTAGGGGGGTGTTTGAAGCCGCTGATTCTGCTGGGAGGACACCCAGGGAGGGTCTCTGTAACGCCCAGGCATGGGAGAGGTGGTGATGGAGAGGGACTGGGGGACATCCAGAGCACCGGGCAGGGGGGAGATGGGGATGGAGAGGGATTGGGGGGACACCCAGAGCCCTGAGCAGGGAGAGATGGTGATGGAGAAGGACTGGGGAAACTCCTAGAGCACCGGGCAGGGGGAAGACGGTGATGGAGAGGGATTGGGGGGACACCCAGGGTCCTGAGCAGGGAGAGAAGGTGACAGAGAGGGACTGGGGGGACACCCAGAGCTCTGGACAGGGGAGAGATGGGGATGGAGAGGGACTGGGGAAACCCCTAGAGCACCGGGCAGGGGGAAGATGGTGATGGAGAGGGACTGGGGGACATCCAGAGCTCTGGACAGGGGAGAGATGGGGATGGAGAGGGACTGGGGGGACACCCAGAGCCCCGAGCAGGGAGAGATGGGGATGGAGAGGGACTGAGGGACACCCAGAGCCCCGAGCAGGGAGCGATGCTGATGGAGAGGGGGTGGAGGAACATCCAAAGCGTCGGTGACTCCCAGGAAAGGGAGAGATGATGATGGAGAGAGACCGGGGACACCCCCAGAGCTCTGGACAGGGGAGAGACGGTGATGGAGAGGGACTGGGGGGTGCTGGGCTCAGAGCAGCGGGCAGGGCAGGGCTGGTAATCCAGGGGCCGGGCTGTTGTCACCCCTGAAACAAAAGCGCTCTTAGGGAGCGCGCAGATCGGCAGCAGCCGGAGCTCTGGCACGGCAGGGCTCTCGCTATGGGGTTACAACAGCGGCGTTAATCTTCTCCGCGGTGTTTGCAGAGCCAGCTCATCCGTGGGGCGGGCGGAAGGCGGCCAGAGATCGCTCTTTATTAAAAAAAAACACCGGCTTGTGGCGCTTTTAGCAGCCACCCCGCATTTTTGGGGGAGGGCGGCTCCCAGCCCCGCACCCTCCGCGGATGGGAGGGCCCCGGCCGCCCTCAGCAGCACCTGGGGGTCCCCGCTTGGGGGGAAATCCCTTGCGGGGTTCAGGGGATGATTTTCAGCCGGACGGGAGCCCAAAGGAGCCCCCGCAACCCGCGAGGCTGCGCTGCCCGCGGAGCGCAGGGCGGGACAGGGCAGCTCCGCTCCGCGCAGCTCCGCGGAACTGCCAGGGATGCTCCTCTCTGTGTTTTACCCAAGGAAGGCACGCACGGGGATGTGAGAGCCGCTCCGCAGCGGAGGGCAGAGAGCGCCGTTCCGGGATGAGGGAGGAACGGGTGGATTTGTAGAAAAATTAGGAAAAGTCGGGACTATAGCTGTAAAATTAAAAAAAAAAAAAATTAAAAAAAAAAAAACCAAACAAAAAACAAACCAAACTCCTCCCCCCCAAAAAACAACACAAAAACAAAAAACACACACACACACACACACACACAAAAAAAAAAACCACAAAAAAACCCCCAACAACAACAACAACAAAAAAACAACAACAAAAAAACCTCATCTCAAAGCTCTCCTCGCTACCCTCGTCCTTGTACAAACTGCACTTGTGGCAGAAATACCAACACGGAGCTCGCTCATTTCTCCATCCTGCCTATCCCAGCCCGTGGGAAGGGAAGATAATTCCTGGGAAACAGATCCGCATCCCTTTGCGGGCAGATGTGGGTGATCCTGCCGGGGCTGCGGGGCACCCGAGCCCGTCCCTGCCCCGCACCCGCGGGAGAGGCCGGGGGTGGGTTTACCCCAGGCACAGAACGGGTTAATAAAATAAAATAAAATAAAATAAAATAAAATAAAATAAAATAAAATAAAATAAAATAAAATAAAATAAAATAAAATAAAACGCAGGGATGTGAGGGAATTGCGCCTCCGAGCCCTGGGAGCGGCGCGCAGCTCCCCGCGCTGCCTGCGCTCCCTGCCCGCCCCCGCTCTGCCCCCCACCCCCGCCAAAGCGAACTCGTTGCATTTCCTCAATTGATTGTTTAGCCGGAGGTTTTGCCAACTTCCTGATGGTTCGCTTTCTGATTCCGAAAAAAAAAAAAAAAAAAAAAAAAAAGGACAGCATTTCCTTTTTGACTTAAGAGGGAGAGAGAGAGAGGAGCGCAGGCTGGGGGCTGGTGGACGCATCGAGCTGTATGTACTGGACCTTTTCTCTTCCCTCTCCCCGTCCCCAAACCCTCCTCCTCTTCCTCTTCCTCCTCCTCTTCCTCCCCTGCGAGCCCGGGCTTTGCACCGTCCCCTTCCCCGCTCTGGCAGCTCCGGCCCCGCCGAGCTCCGCCGGCTCCAGGGACGGAGCCCGAGCAGGGGAAGCGGCTCTGCAGAGCTGCTGCTCCGAGCTCTTGCCTTTGCTTCCTCCTCCTTAAATTGCTTGGGTTTTGTTTTATTTTATTTTTTTTAAATTCTTTGTTTCTTTTCCCTGTCTTTTATTTCGCATTCCGTACCCTATCCTCGCAGTTCTTGTGGCTACGACAAGGGATCCAACGAGCAGAAAGAAAAGTAAACACGGAAATCTGTTCCACTCGCCTTTATTTGCTTCGGGTTTTCTGTTGTGGGGTTTGTCTGAGTTTGGTTTACTATTATTTCAAATTTTTTTTTTGGTTTTTTTTCGAGAGCAGCGAAGCTCCCTTTGCGTTTTATTCCCAGCTCTACTGTCTTTAACCCCGCTGCTTAAAGTGTAGAAAGCGCACAAGAACTGTGCAGTGAAAAACCTGTAAATGTTAAATCCGTGTCTTTCTCACAGTTAATTTTTATCCCTAATCTTGCCATGACAGAATATATTTAAAATCGGTGGTGATGGGGTGTAAAGCTTGGCATAAGCAGAGCAAGCTTTAGGGAAAATTATTGTCTTTTCCCCCACTCCAAGCCCCTTTTCTAAATTATTTTCGTGCTGGCCGATATTTATCATTCAAACCAGCACGGATTCAGCCCCGGCTGGAGCTGCACAAGTGCAGGGGCCTGCCCCAAATCTCCCAAAATCAGAGGGAACTTTGGATCCAGCCCTACAGGAATAAACCAGAGGGAAATCCTCGGCACGGTGAAAAGGAAAATATATTCGGGTCGGGGAGATTTGGGCTTTGTGCAGCTGCGAGGGGGACAGGGGAGAGCAAAATCCCGCCTGCTTGCTTCATTCCGGGCGTGTTTAACCGGGAAATCTCCAACCATCTCCGGTGGGAAATCTTCAACCATCTTCCAAATCAGGGCCTGGTTTGGGAGCCAGCCCTAAAAGCTGGTCCTGGGAGGGGTTCAGCCCCACATTTGTGTGTGTGCGCGGGTCCCCGTGCGCGTCCCCGCGGGGGTGGGAGCGCTCCCGGGAATGTGCGGGCACGGAGAGATGTTGGGATGCCCTGCAGGAATCAGATATGAGACGGAAAGGGCACTTTGAGGCCAGGACAGATCTCTCCTCGGTCTCTGTCCCCGCTCTCGGTGTCTGTCCCCGCTCTCGGTGTCCCCACGCGGGGGGAAGATGCCCAAGCGCCCCCACCGCGCCTCGGGGAGGGGGATTCGCGCACCCCGGGGTCCCTCCGCACCCCATCCGCACCGCCTCTCCGCGCTTTCTGTGCAGATCCCAAACCAGAAATAAACCCCCAACCCCCTCTTTAGGGACCGTGACACCGGCACGGCTCCGGCCGGCGAGGCAACCCCGATATTTGCGCTGCCTCTGCCGCGGGGTTTGGTTACTCTGCCACCGCTGCCATCGCTTCCATCGCTTCTTCCATCGCTTCTTCCATCGCTTCCATCGCTTCTGGATTTTGCTCAGCCCGGAGCGCCGCTGCGAGGTGCGGGCTCTCCATTAGGTGGCATTGGAAGTTTGGGGCTGGGATGGGTTGAGCGCGGCTCAGCCCGGCCGTCGGGAGCGTATTTATCTTTTCAGCACTTCGCTGGATGCTCGCGGCGCGATTTGCTTTATCGACAGGCGGCTCGATGGCTTTTATCGCTCCGCTTTTCTGTGCCGGCGGGGAAAAGCCGCCCTCCCCCGTCCCCTCGGCGCTTTTTAACCGATTAAAGGCGTGATCAAAATAATTGGTTGCTGTACATGTATTTTTTTTTTAATTTAAAAAAAACCCATAACAAGCCAAGCTACAATGTAGACCAGGTTATACACAGCCCTGTACAATTCTTTATTATTATTATTATTAAAAAAAAAAACAAACAGAACAAGCCAAAGTACAATGTAGAGCAGGTTACACACAGCCCTGTGCAATTTTTTTAATTTATTTTTTTATTTAAAAAAACCCATAACAAGCCAAGGTACAATGTAGAGCAGGTTATACACAGCCCTGTACAATTTTTTTTATTTATTTTTTTTTTTATTTTAAAAAAACCCATAACAAGCCAAGGTATAATGTAGAGCAGGTTATACACAGCCCTGTACAATTTTTTTTATTATTATTTTAAAAAAACCCATAACAAGACAAGGTGTAATGTAGAGCAGGTTATACACAGCCCTGTACATTTTTTATTATTATTATTTTTAAAAAACCCCTAACAAGCCAAGGTACAATGTAGAGCAGGTTATACACAGCCCTGTGCAAATTTTTTTATTTATTTATTTTTTATTTAAAAAAACCCATAACAAGCCAAGGTACAATGTAGAGCAGTTTATATACAACCCTGTACAATTTCTTTTATTATTATTATTTTAAAAACCCCATAACAAGCCAAGGTACAATGTAGAGCAGATTATACACAGCCCTGTACAATTTTTTTAATTATTATTATTATTTTAAAAACCCCATAACAAGCCAAGGTACAATGTAGAGCAGGTTACACACAGCCCTTTCCTGTTTTCTAGAGGTTCAGACACCTGAGAACTCAGCCGTGTCTTGCTGCACTCACCGGCAAAGGAGTTTTACTCACGTCTTGTGGGGGTGTTTGTCTGCTGAGCAAAGAAAAGATGAAAATAAGAAAAAAAAAAAAAACAATTTTTTAATGTGTATAGCACGAAGTTGTTTTGTTTTGGCGGATCGTGGATGCAGTTTTAAATAAATTATTATTTTAAATATAAATATAAATAATTATTTTAACAATAATTAAAAATCCTTTAAAAATAAAATTCGATATTAATCAATCAGGAAAAGTATCTTTTCACATGAACTTTGTGGGATTTCTGCTTTAACATCTCATTCCAGCAGTTTTTGTTTAACTAGAAAAAAAAAAGTCATTAAACTGATTTTTTAAATCTTTTTGCAAAGATAGAGATCGTTTTAATGATAGGATAATGAACGTAATTCAATTTACACTGGTGAAATCTCATTAACTAAATTAGAGCCAGCCCCTTACTTACAATGATCAGAATCAATCTCAAACTGTTTGCTATTGTTTGGTTTGTTTTGGTTTTTGGTTTTTTCCCCCTGACTTCTTGCTGTCACTTAATTTAAAGGGCAGACTGCACATTTATCCTCATTTGGGGAAAACGTTCTGCAGAATTAAATCTGGGTTTTAATTTCCAGGCATCATGTTTGAATGGCTTTAAAACCTCCTGGTTCACAGAGGTTTAATAATAATAACAACCATTATTTGTCAGAATTGTGACTGGCAGGCTGTATCACAAATGTTACCTGAAGATATATATATATATATAATTAAATATATACAGGCACTAATGGCAAAATACATGTTAAAGCATTTATTTTGTTTTATCTAGTAAAAAAGAATATATTTTACTTCCTCACAATACAATTTTCACCCATTTTTACATTTTTACCATGCCTTTCTTTACCTGCATCAATTTTCAGAGCAAATGTTCGAAGCCTGACGTGTTGAACTTCTTTTAATGACCCTCCCTCTGCTCCCATGGGAGGGAATATTCTGCTTATTTTGACGAGTGATGTTTTCAAACCTCTTTTCAATTTTTTTTTTTTTAAAGTGATGGGCACATAGTTTTATTTCAGCATGTGACTCGATGATAATTAGCAAAAATTCATCATTTTAACAGCTCAGTTTTCTAGGCTCCAGCAAAAACAAAATGAATGTCCATGCCCCCAGATATATTTTAAAAAGTAAGTTTTAAATACGGTCCCTGTAATATCCACAAGAGCTCAAGAGGGTCAATTAATGCCAACATTTATGTTGATATATCTAAAAAAAAAAAAAAAAAAACAACCAAAAAACTGATTCAACTCTTGGGAGCCCATTGGGAACATCCCAATCCAGTTCTGCAGCAATTAACAACCATGACAACAAAAATTTTGGCTTTCCAAAGGTCATTTTTGCCCCCTGCAGAACTGGGGCACACACACACACACAAAACTATAAATTTCCATGGCTCATTCCATCCATTTTTGATGGAAAGCTGGAGAAATCCAAGCCATTTTTTCCACCCTCGCCTCCCTTTGCAGCTGAGAGCAGAAGGGCTGAGGCCACGGAGCCGAACCCAACCCCGCCAGGGCGAGGTGGGATTCCCAAAAAATCACATTTCTAATTAAACTCTGCTTAATTCTGTCACCCTGAGCTCCTTATTCTCCTCTGCACAAAGGCACGGGCACATTCCCATTCCCAGATTTCTCAATTTTTTATTTTTTTTTCCTCTCCTTTTTCCTGTTCCTCAAGGTGGGTTTACTCCAGGGCTTTGTTTGGGTTTTTTTGTTGTTTTTTTTTTCTGAGGTAGCCCCTGTCATTCAGCACCAATGGGATTTTGCCTTGTGCTCCGTGCCCTAAAAACGATCTCAACCATCCCGAGCTGAAACAAAGCCGGGCTTCATCTGGGGGGCACAGGGATATGATAATCAGGGAGAAATCAGAGAGCAGATCTTCAACTGGGAGAAATTGGTGAATTTCCATGAAAAATCAATGAGGAGCTGGAATGATTTTTTTTCCCCCTTTTATTTTTTTTTCCCCCCCGCGGTGGAAGAAAACTGATATCAAAGTCAACAAGCTCCGAGCTTACCCCGTTCTGTGGAAATTTCGACATCCATCACCTGCCTTTGACCTTTAGCAGAAAATGCAGCGCTCAAACACCCGGGGGTAGCACAGCACCCACACGGAGTTTCCCCTTCACACAGGAAAATCAGAGGGGAAAAATTCAAATAAATTATTTTTCACCCCCTCTTAAAAACCACGTACACGAATGAGGGACGTGGTTGTAGAAATTAAAACGTTTTCATGGTTTTTTGTTTTGGAGGTTTGTGGTTTTGTTTTGTTTTTTTTTTTTTTGTGGGTTTGTTTGTTTGTTAGTTTGGGGGTTTTTTGTGGTTTTTTGTTGGTTTTTTGTGTGTTTGTTTGTTTGTTTGTTTGTTTTTGGGGTGTTTGTTTTTTTGGTTTTTTTTGGAGGGTTTTTTTGTGTGGGTTTTTTTGTTTGTTTTTTGTTGGTTTGGTTTGGTTTGGTTTGGTTTTTTGTGTGTGTGTGTGGTTTTTTTGTTTGTTTGTTTTTGGGTGGGTTTTTTTGTTGTTGTTGTTTTGTTTTGTTTTGTTTTGTTTTTGGTTTTTGGGTTTTTTTAAGGCCCCCAGGTTTGCTCTCGGCTGAATCTCCTGGAAAGCTCAGGAGAAAAAAACAAACAACCAAACAAAAAGGGGATGTGTAAGCCCTGGGGGTCGGGTTACTCTGCTTGCCTATTCATCACCTCCGGGAATGTTTAACCGCATTTTAGGTTAAGGCTTCGGGTTGCTTGGTTCGGCTCCTCTCGGTGACGGCATCGAAAAACGCTCAGCGTTTTGGGGAGGAAAAGATCGTGGGATGAGGCTTGGGACATTCAAGTTGTGGTCTCGGGCAGCGGTGCAAGTCTAAATAAATACTGAAAACACTGCAGGAAAAGTTCTGCACGGGCTTCTAGTTAAAGTAAAACCGTAATAATAATAATAATAATAATAATAATAATAATAATAAGGGAGTAAAACCTAGGAAGGGCCAAACTGCCTCAAGCAACCCTAACGATAATTACATTGTGGTAATGAGTGTGCAGGCCAGTTTTAAATAACATAAAGACAGTGGCTCTGTGCTTTTGCCTTCACAGGGTGTCAGCAGGAATAGATCCCTTGTGTAATCCTGTAGAAACTCCTATGGATCTCATCTGATCCTTTATTTAGGTGGATCAGGGCTTTGGGGTGGCTCTTGCCCATCACTCCCGGCCACCTTGAGGCATTTTCCTGCCTTATCCCTGGTTTTGTTAAAAGGTGATAGAAACCACGGGCTGGCTGTGATGCCATCCCAGGCTCACATCCACCTTCCAGCCTTGGGAAGGTTTCAATTCAAAGCCTCCAAATCAAAAATCCCATCACAGGCAAACCTCTCCACGCAAACATGGGGGGAGCGAAGCATTTACCTGATGAATGGAAGCAAGGAAAAGCGTTCCTTGCCCAGGATTAAAAAAAAAAAAATAAATTGGTTTCAAAAGAGCGCATTCTATTTATTCAGTTTTGAGTTTGGCTGAGGTTTGTTGTAAAAATAGAGCCGTAATTTTTTAAGAAACATTTTCTGTTTGGATAGATTAACTGTACACGCAGGCACTTTAGCTTTTGATTCCTTGCAGTAATAGAGTAATATTCATTGCTGGCCTACAAAACTCCTCTTAATAAAAACAGCTTGGGAAACCTTCCATGCCAGACAGATAAAAATCTCTCTGAAATGTGGGGGGAGTGATGAGCAAGAGTCAGAAAATGGGATTTTCTTTGCCCCCAGGTTCCAGCACTGCAAAGGCATCATCACCACTGGCAGGAGTGCATCTCTCCAGTGCTCTACTGCAAATTCCCAGGTTGAAAAAAGGCATTTGGGACTGGTATTATTCCTAGCTGATTGCAATAGCCAGCTTTTTGTGTATTTAGGACAAAAATAATGCAGGAGTCACATCACTGTGGGGGCCTCCCTCCCTCCCTGTACTCTGCGTCTGGGGCAGCATGGTGGTACCAAGCAGGATCCTGGCACATCCTTCCCAGCCCACCTTGTTCTTTGGGCTCCCTCAAGCTCCCAGAGAACTGTTTTGCTTCCCTTTAGGTGTGGGGAAAGGCTGAGTGAAGCAGCAGGGCTGGGGAGCCAGCACAAGGGATCCTCTCCCCTTTGCCTCTGCGCTCACCTTCCAGACAGCTCCTTGTGCCCATTGCCTTTAATCTCTCTGTCACAGGGGTTTTTTTCAATAATTCCTCTGCTGGCCTGAGAAGCTGAGAAGCTCCTTTCTGTCATTTTATGTCTGTTAAATCAGGGCAAGGTTCATCTGAGTTAAATTTTCACAGTCCTCTGAAAATCCCCACTTCCCTGAGCTGAGGCTGCGGCCCTGAACTCCCGCGCGGCTGCTGTCAACCCAACGTCAGCAGAAGCAAAAACTAAAACAGAGGAGGAAAATAGGAAAATACTGGAAGAAACAAATATTTCTCCCATTTTCTGTGTCAGTGAGTGAAGGCCAGCCTGGAGTCTGGCTGGGTCCATGTCTTTGGTACCCCCTCATCGATCCAGCAAACGGAATTCATCCCAACCCCAGCACATTTGCACATACGGGGCTGTTACTGGCCCAAGTTTTGTTTCTGCCTTGCAATTCTCTTCTGTAAATCCTGAACCATTTCTGTGCTGTTCACTTCAGTCCTTCTAAAAGTTGCATTTTGGGTGTTTTCTTTTTCATTTGCAGTGTTTTTACTTCAGTGTGTCCACAGATGCGCTGTCAGCACAACCGTGAACGCGCCCAAAACTGAAGGTTCAATTTAGCAGCTCACTGCTCTTTTGACATTTTAATTTCATCTCCTTTTTTTTTTTTTTTAAGAGAATTAGCTGTAACTTTATCTCTCATCAAATTCCAGGGTTTTGTCTAATTCAATTATGCCTATGGAGGCTCTTTTCTTCCTTCTTTGGCTTTACTGAAGTGACAGAGATGATTGTAGATCTGTTTCTGAGAAAATCCAAATTGCCCTGAAATTATCTGCATTTTTGTTTCTTTGTGCATGCCCAATAATATCTCTTATAATTCTTCAAGTCTAGAAAGTTCTGATCTATTTTTTTCTTTTTACATATTACTATTAAACCACTTTAATAATCACTTTCAGAGATTGGTAATTTTTTTTTTTCCCACAGCAGCGGTGATGATAATACAAAAAAATATTAGGAAGCAGCACCTCTGTGCTTTAGACTTCCTTGCCATGTTCCCTGTCAGCTTACATCCCCTTCTCCTCATCTGTGGGATAGAAATAACCTTGGGACTGGGAGAAAAGTGTGTTTCTCATAAGAGCACAGGACAGGAAAGCCTTTTCTTTAAATCAAAAGCAGTTGGCTGCTGCAAGAGCCCGGAGGGCAGAAACTCTGCTGCTGCTGTTGATGTCTGTCAGCCCCTCCACCTGCCCACAGGCAGAATTCTCTGGGGTTAACATCGACCCCGAAGTCCTTACTTTTAATACTGCTCTAATCTGAGACCTGCTGCAAAGCTCCAGCTTTCCGTGTGGGAACAGCCTGAGCTCTCCCTGGGGCTGCAGAGAGCTGCCTGTGGCAGGGGGAGCGCTCAGGGGATGTTCCCCAGCAAGCCCCTGACCTCCCGAGCTGGTTCTGCTGGGAAGTTGGGCTGGGCTTTGCCCAGAGCCCCTCTCCTGGGGCTACCTTGGGAGTTTTTAGGGGGTGTGTCCAGCCTGGATGTTCCACCACCACCCTCTCCTCCATCAAGGACAGCAGGGATGCCTGGATAGTCAGATCGTTTTGGCTTTTCCCTCTCGGCAGGGAATTTCACCAATTTTCCTTCTGAAACATCGTTTTCCTGTGGAACTGAGATTCTCTTCCCCTGCACAACTCTTTCTTTCCTGGGTAGGTGGGAAGTCTGTGTGCACCCCAAGGGAATAACAGGGATCATCCCCCCCTTCTTTGCCAGCCAGTGACCCTCGTGTGCCGAAATTCAGAATTTGGGTTGGGAAGGACACTGAGGATGATTTTGTTCCAGCCCCCAAGTGCTCCCACAGCATTTCTGGGGCTGCTGCCTTTCAGGGTGAAGCCACCCTGTGAAAACTGATGCTGTTGGTTTTACACAGCTCTGCTCCCAAGTTATCAAAGATGAGGACGGGTGTCAGCAGCCAGGGTTGGGAACGCCAGGAATTCCGGCGCTGGTGTGCTCCGCAGGTGGATTGGTGCGTGGAAAGGTCACACCTTAGCAACTTCTTAGGCCTCTGCCGTGAGAGATAAAGCCATCTGGTCACCATTTGACAGCTCGAGTTGTAATTACACCATTTGGCCGAGCGAGGAATTGCTGGCAGCCGCTGTTTGAAGCCGCCGTGGCTCAGCTGTCCCCGCTCCCAGACAGGGATCGCGCAATTCCGCGGGAGCCGGGGCCGCTGGAATTCACCTCTTTTCACCTTCCCTGGTTTATCTCCGCAGATCCCCCTGCCCCTCTTTGGCCTGGAGAGCCCCAAACCCCAGCGGGCACTGAGCAGGAACACCTGCCGGCCCCGCTACCCGGAACGGGAGGAGAAGGATGGGCATCTCCAGCGGAATTCCAGCGCGGAATATGGAAGCGTTTAAGGGAAGACCTGCCCCATCTCAGGGTAGCAGAGACCTGAACCTTTAAAATTGCAGCCATTCCCCCCCCCCGGCCCCCGGCCTGACGATAAGTAAATAAACAATTCACAGCTGCTAGGGCTAAACACAGAACACATCTATCTCTCCCGCCCGGGCCTGATTGCTGAACAAGTAATTAAGTGAGAAATGCGAGCCCTCGATGTCACCGGGAGACGATAAAGGTCTGCAGTTGTAAATTAACCGAGCTCCTCGATATTAACCCTTCGGGAGGCCCTGGGTGGCGCTGGGTGCCTCAGCCTGACTCCGGTGCAATTTGCGTGCAATTATTCCTGACATCTGCCCCCGGGAATACGGGGCTGTTATTTTAATAAATTAAAAAGACAAGGGAGGGAGTTGCTTTGTCTCTTCTCCCTGAGCTAGTGCAGGGCACCCTCTAAGGCCCAGCTCCTGGCTCTGCCCCGCTCGTCCATCACATTCCCGCTGTCGCTGTCCCTCCTGGGGACAGCAGAGGTGTCACAAACCCAAAATGCATTAAAGCCTCTGCTCAGGCTCCCAGATAAAGGGGGCTGCTGACTGGGATGGGCAGATACCCATCAGTGCCTCCAAACTGTATTCCTTCAGGATTCACCTTGAGAATCAGGATGCAATGAATGACCATAAACTGAAGTATCACCACTTGTTGAGTAATTCACTAAAGGGGTTGTGGGGTTTTGCTTTCTTTGGTTGTGGCTGTGGCTTTGGATTTTTCCCCTTTTTTTTTTTTTTTTTTTTTTTTTTTTTTTATGAATGAGAACTTTGCTTTGCATGGTATTTGATAATTTCTTTTAAGGGCTGAACTCCTGCAATTTTATGACTATGATCAATGCATTTTCAGATGCATAACTAATTATTTTAGCACACAATGAAAACTTCGTCAATGTCCAACAAGTGTCTAGTTTTCAACCCAAAGGGCTGCAAACTACAGGACAAATAAAAATAATTCAAAGTCGAATTTTTTTAAATTATTAATTCTTAAGCCATCCAATAATTTTTGAGTGCTAGATACCAACTTGGCAATCTCTAGGGTTGATTTAACTTACTGGAGTTTTGCTCCTTAGAAGAGTCACAGGCCTGGATGGCCTGTTTGATGCTGGAGCTGGATTTGATTTGAATCCTGGACTGTGAAGCCACAGAGAGGTGGATCTACAGATCTGGATCACACTCAGATCACTCCATAGTTAGTTTTTATGTGCACCAAATGAATTCTTGGACTCTCTGGTGAAGGGAGAAAAGTAGGGAGAGCAGGAGATGGTACCTCAGCTTCCTTCTCACTGAAGCATGAGGTTTGTTTGGGGCTGGTGTCATTATTGTGAAATTTCTTCAGATTTAACTCCCAGACTTTCACTCTTCTCCTGTTCTGAGCAGATGTTTGTATTTTACAGCTTTTCTTGAAGCCATGGCAGGAGCTGTGCTCGAAATGGTGCCGTGGGAGTCTGTATCCCAGGTCAGGAGCCCAGACACCGAATCCCTGGTGCATCTTGGCAGCTGGGAAAGCTCCAGCAAACCAGGAATGCTCCAGCACACCCTGCCAAAGCAGCTGCTGGGAGCTCATCACCAGCGGTGCAAATGGTAGGTGGGATCAGAGGACAACCAGCCAGGGATCTCCTCGCTGACCAGAAAAGCCTTATCTCTCCCCAGTCCCAGAGAATCCATAAAAACCCCTCAACTTCACACAGCTGCTTTGCTCAGAGGCCACGTGGAACACGGCTCATCCACTTCAGATCCTGCTTCCAGTGAGAGGCCCTGGGAACTGGGCAGGCAGACAGCGAACTTTCAAGCCCCAAGCTGTGAAGGAGCAGGAACACTCCTAAAATGTCCCTTCTAAAAGGGAGCCTCCCTTTTGGGTTTCAAATGCTATCTTTGTTACCACCCTCAGTAACCTCGCTAGCAAAGAGCTGAGTGCTATTAGAAAAGAGCTGAGCATGGGTGGGAAGACAAGAAAACAAAAGGAAATGGAAGTCCTGGAAATTGATTTTCCATTTGAATCTGGGTGTTTCTTTTTTTTTCCCCCTTCTAATTTTTAATAAGACGTTTTATGAAGTTTATTGCACTGCTATCTATTTTCTTTTAGGGCGTGTTATCTTTTGTGACTCAGTTTAGACTAAAATAAACCTCAGTTGCTAATTAAGGATAGAAATGGAAATCCAAAGATTTGCTTCTCATCAATGCCAAGCAGTAAATCCTTTAATGCTCTGGGATTTTGCTCTGTAGCTCTAAATTTCCCATTGGTATTTAGTAATCTGCTGATTGCATTTACTTTAATTCTTTGGTCTTCAGAGTGTTCGTGTTGAGGCACTCACTTACAGTAGCTCTGCGTGTTAAGGGCAATGAGTTAAAAGCTGTAGAGGTTTTCTTTTTTTTTATTAAATTCCAGCTCTGTTTTTCCTATTGAGTTCCCAACTACTGGGTTATATCACACTAATAGGAGTTGTACTCTGGCTGGACAAATGGCAGCGTGTTGCAGTGTCCTGGGGGAGCCATGACATCATTTTTAATTTGCTTATCTGGACTCAGGAAAGTAGGAGGGTGTTTGGTGAGAAAGTGGATTTGTTTTTGCTCCAGCTCACCTCTTCGTGCTGTGACGTTATGGGAACTCTGTCCCTGTGCAGGTTTCACCCACGGGCTGCTCCCTGGAGGTCTCAGGTGTCCCCATTCCACCACCTCTGAAGGAATGGAGGGGTTTAATGACCCATAAGCCCATTTTCCCATTCCCTACGCCACCATTTCCTCTAATGCATCCCTCAAGGTTTGCCTGCAGGCTGAGAGAAGCCAAGGAAACCTCCCAGGCAGTTTTGTGGTTGGGCTTCACAACCAACTTCACACTGGGATGGACAAGAATAGAGACTGGGGAAATCACTTGGAGCACCTTGGATACCCTTGGCTGTGTTTGGACTGCATTAGCTCAAACAGGATTTGATTTTTAATTTTTTTTTCATTTCCTCGTTCCAGCTAAGACTGGAAAAGGTGTTCTATTCCCATGGGAGCTGGAAAAACAGAGCTCCTAACAGAGCTCATCTAACCTTTGCTGTGGGTGTCTCTTTTCTCATGGAATTAGGAGGCAGGAATTTTAGAATGAGAGAGAGCTTTTAAGTCATATCATTCTGAGTAAACAGTTTACATGTAGATAATGCTGGATAAGTAGTTACTAAATCAATAAATGCCTTTCTAATTTGACCCAATTTTTTAGCATTTGCTGAAATCATGGCTGTGTCTTCTCCAGAAAGATAATCTTGACATAAAGCTTTTAATAACTCTGTAGAACTCAGCCCACTGGGATATTTTATTTTCCTTAAGTGAAGGTCTGGCCATTCTATCCACTTGTTTTGCAATGAGAACCTTCAAAACTGAAGTGCAACATTTTTTATCATTTATTTACTTATTGCATTTATTCCAGAGAATCACTTGTGAACTATAACTTGCACTTGCACTTTCCCACTCCTATCACAAACATACATTAATCTCACTGGTGCTCTTTTAAGCTTCAAGTCTCAAAATCTGGATATTTAAATTCTCTTTATCAATTTGGATAGACTAGCTTTGAAGAAGGGCACCAAAGCTGCGTTTTCTGAGCGATTTGGGAAGACAGAATCAGTCTCAGTAGCTTTCAGTCAAAGTCCTGGACACCTGGAACAGCCGACTTGGCATTCCAAGTGAGCGAGGACCGAAGGCTCCAGCTCCCTGCAGTGGGAATGACCTAACAGCACGAGGAAGACCTGATTACATCACGGAGATAACCTGTTCCCTTAAAAATAGCAGGGTCAGGGAGGCAATAAAGCTGTCAGCATGGCAATCACAGCTTGTGTTCCACCAGCTCCCCGTGCTGGGGACTAAGAGGGTGGGGACCTCCCAACGAGGATGGCCACGTTTGGGTAAACAAACCCATGGCAATACCCCCGTGCTATTGTCTGCTCAACAGCTCTATTTGTGCCAGTGATATTTCCAGGTTAGCTCCTCCTAGGCCCATAAAAATCTTCATTTTATTCTTTTGGCTGTTCTTTTTAATTTTTTCCTTTTTTTTTTTCTCTCCCTGGATGCAATGATAGATGGAGTGCCCATAAATCTTCCCAGGGCTCCGTGTGGGACATCCCCAAGCACGGAGCCAGGTGTGGAGCAACTGGTCATGGAACAGGCTTCCACCCAGGCCTGGGCTTGGCTGGGCTCCCTTGTCCAGTCACTGGGATGCCTCACTCTTTGTTCACATCCAGCTGTGGGAATATTTCACACCAGAGGCCAGGCCAAGAATGGAAAACCATCCAACCCTCTTCAGCTGAGCAGCCTTGGAAGGTGCTGGTGGTGCAGGTGGCAGCACAGCCCAACGTTTTCATTGTGCCGGGCCGATGGGTTTTCAGCAAAGGAAGATGTTGTGGAGGGTTCACATCCTGTTGGTGCCTCAGATGTGTTTCAGCTATTGATGTTTTCCTTTGGATAACGTGTCCCTTGGCTCAGCCTCCAGCTTAGCTGGCTTTGGACAATAGGTCAGAGTGATGCAACAGATTTGGGGGCGACTTTTGGACACAAGTGTCAGACTGTGCGGTTTTGATAAGGACTGAACACGTGCAAAGCAGTGTCTAGGGAAAAAAAACTTTTCTTATTATATCCAAAATTAAACATAAACTTGTGCCACTGGTAAGATATAGCGGGGCTTTGTCAGTTAAACACCAAGTCTTCAGCAAATTTTGGTGAAATTTTTAGTTTTTAAGGTGCTTTTCAGCTTAAAGCCAGGTCAGGGGTTGAGTTCAGAGATGAGAAAGACCAGCAGAGGCATTGGCCTCATGGGAGTGAAATCTGCTTGCAGTCAGAGCAGCTGCCATTGCCCTGCACAGCTTTTCCCTTCCTTTGGTGGTGGCTGAATGTGGCACTCAGAACAGCTCCAGGCAATTGTAACCCGAAATTCCTGACAATTACATCCACATTCTCCCATCCTGGCCAAGAAATCCCTTTGGAAATAAATCTTTAAATTCAAACTTCCATTGCTGTTGACAGGGGTTAGAGATGGGGTGAGATCATGAGCAATCAGATGGGATAAAATTGGGGTTGAGCAGAAGATTTAATTGCAATTCAGAGAAAACTTCCAGGGCTTTTTTAAAGTACATTTGCTACTCTGCATAATATTTTGCTATATTTTCACACTTACTGATTTTGATGGGGCCCAAAACCAGAAATAGTGTGAGATGAGGCTGTTTCCATCAGCCTGTACTGGAGGGGGAAAAAGCTGTTCTTGTAGGATTTTCATCCCAGAAAGAAATAAGAAAAAATAATTGGTGAGAGTTTTTCTAAATGGATTAATTAATCTGAAGCCTGCCTATCACCAGGTCCTGTTGATGACTTGGTGTTGATGTTAATTCCATTGATTGTCCATAGGTGAGTCAGAGTTCTAAGGCACTGGAGGAATTTAATTGGAATGATTTCTCAGTTTTTGGGTCTATTTACAGACTGTGGTATGTCCATTTGATCAAATGCCAGAATGTGAAACTGAAACCCCAGTGTTTTCTTCTTGCTATAATTGGAATCTTTTAAGACAAGATCCCAGCGTTTGAAGGTGCTCACTGCAAGGCTTTGGTTCTTTCCCATCCAGATTTCAATGCTAATACATAAAATATTAAACTCAGTGTTGGCCACCTTCCTCTTCCATTGAACTCAACGGGGATTTAACTCTTTGATTTCAACATTTAGCACTTTTGGCTGCCCAAAAGACACCGTGGTCCAGCCACCTGCTCTGGATCTGCAGGCTGAGCTCCACAGGTGTTACCAGCCCTCCCCAAGCCATCGCTTGTCTGGAAACAGGAATTTCTCTCTGGGTTGAACAAATTACAGTGACCCAAAACACTTGGGGCTTCTTGGGAGCAGCCCTGTCGGGGAGGAAGCTGAGGGCTGTTAATTTTTGGGATGATAAGGAGATGTTTTAATGACAGGGAGGGGTTTGGCCTGCCAGGGCTTTGCCTCGGGGAGCGGGTGTGAAGTGGAGCAGCCCCGGGTTTGCCATGCTGGCTGGGAGGGCGTGAGAAGAACGGTGCTTGTGCCTCTGCCAAGCCCTTCCCTGCTGCTCTTTGAGAAACCAAGCTGCAAAAAAGCTCTTTCCTGCAGAGTGTCACGGGGACTGTCTTGAATTCAACTGCAGGAAATGGCTCAATTCTTCTATTTTTATTTATTTATTTATTTTTAATCTCGCTTGCTCCACGTTATTAAAAAAAATAAAGATATGATTTATATGGATCTGTTGCATGGGGCAGGAGACGCACATCACCTGCAGGGATGGTGATGGGGTGGCGATTTCTCTGTGCTGGAGCAACCAGTCAGCCTTAGTTTAAATCCCTTCCTTCATCCACTGCAACAATAATATCTTTTGGACCAGGGGTTTTGGAAAAGTTGAAATGTTTGCTTTACAAAACAGACATAAAATTTCTCCTTCAAGGTGCTAAATTTGTGCTGAGCTGGTCCAAAACACGACTGCATCTGGCTGTGTCTCGTGTCTGCTACTAAAAAAATGTCCTAAATTCCAGACAACCTCTGGGGCTTTGAAATAAAACTCATTAATCCTGCATTTGAATTTAATATTTGAAATTTTATCCTAATCTTTTTTTTTTCTTCCACATGAATTAACTTTAGAATACTTGGAAAGGAACACAAGGGTGGGTTTTTTTTCCTTTTTTTTTTTTTTTTTTTTTTGAGAGAGAGAGCGAGAGGGAGAACATTCTTAACAAAGGGTATAAAATTAAACTAAATTTGACCTCTGCCTTTAGCAGATTTTCCACCTGGTCTGTGCAGGAAATCAACTTCTATATAGCAGCTCTTTCATAAGGAATAACATACATGAGTCTGTAAGTGACAGTTTTTCTTGGGTGGACAACAATGTTAGTTACTTTTTATGATTAATTGATAAATGTTTTGATATGGTGCCTGGGCTCGGAGTCAAAAATCACTCCAGTTAGATGATCCAACACTTGGGGAAGCTGAGCCAATTACAGCTCAGGCACAGTGAAAACAATTCTAAAATATTTGAGCCTAAAAATGTGCATAGTTGTTAAGGAATCTTACATGTGGGTGTATGGTGGTATCCTGAATTACAGCGACTTGGTGGGCCAATTTCTTCAGGAATGCAGGGAAGTGCAGGGATCCGAGACTCTTGCATCTATATTTCAAAAGACTTGGGAAAACAGAAGAACCACATGGGCTCTTGTGGCTGGGCACGTGCTGAGGAAAACCAGAGCATGGGCCAAAATGTACTTCTAGTCCCTTGGGTTGCACAAATCCCTTTGCTTTTTTGGGAAGGTTTTGGGTTTCAAGTCTCCTTCCCTTGACTCTTAACCTCCTCTGAGCTTGCTCTTTCCTTTTTATTCGGCTCCAGAACGAGCTTTCTACACCAGGGCTTCCAACTTCCATCCTCAGATTTGCACCCTGACTCTGCCCCTGGTGGATTTTGAAACCATCCATGAGGAACAGGATTTCATGTCTGTGATCAGGTTGCCCCTACCAGCAGGGTGGGCTGGACTCAGAGGTTTTGGGTACAGCCCAGCACCAAAAAAAACCTACATTAGACACAGCTCTTGGAGGTCCTCAAAAAGAATAAACTCCTTTGCAATTAGGGATTATTGGGAGATTATTGGGAGAAAGAAAAAAGAGCTGTATTTTTCTTTCTACAGGTAAGTGAACACAAAGACATTTTTGCAGTAGGATTTTGGGGTCATCAGCTCAAAGACCAATTGGAAAACTCCCTGTTGCAGGTTGCAGATGGCTCTGTGTGTGACAGAGCTGTTCCCAGCAAAGCCAGTGGAAATAAAATGCCTGTGTTCTTTTCTGGTCCCCCAGCCTTCAGTTCCTAAAATGCTACATGGAAATTTTGAGGGATGCGTGCCTGGAATTCAGTGCCACCAGAGGTCTGGAAACTGAGGGGCAAATCCTAAACTTCAGAAATCTCAGGGGTTTTTGGCTGCTCATCATTTTCCACTCAAGGATCTAATCCTAGCCCCAAGCATCTCATTGTCTTCAATGGATTTTTATTCCAAGGCCAAGCCTCACTTTAAAAAAATTAATGGATACAGCTTCTACTGGAGGCTGTTTGACATCACTAAGGCCATCAGCCCCTGAAAGGCTTCAAGATGTTTGAATAGAGTTAGATTTAGATATTACTCTTTTTATCTTTTTAGAGCCCTTGACTCTTGATATGTTGTGAAGGAAGTGAAGAGACCTGAAGAATATATTTTCAAATGGAAGATTGTTCTTTCCTACCCTTGTTTTCCACTGAAGATCCAGTCTGCTGCGTGGTTATAAATGCAATTTCCCCAGAAATTATCTCATTTCAGGTACGATTTGAATGGCAGGATACCCCCTTCCCAACCCTCCCTCCATCCCTGACACCCTGTTCTGATCCTGGCTGCTGGATCCAAACACACTCCTGCTTTCACTTTGCTTTAACACTGGAGGATTTCGTCGCTGTCGATCCAAAAGGAAAATTTCTAACAGCACACTGTAAGCTTTGCTGCTCGTGACTTCTTAATCATGCAGATTTTATTTCATGTTAAGCTAGCAACTGAACTCCTCTAATAAACAGAGTAAAATCTAATTAGGCTACTGGAGGGGAATAGAAGAATTTATACTCCTCCAGACACACAGACATTAGGAATTCTTCCTCAAACACACACTCAGGCTTCCTGGCAGCCGTCTCCCTCAAAAGAGTGGCTAATGATCCTGCTAATTTGCACTTAGCTGATACTGCGAGGAGTTCCTCACAGATGGAAAATATGCTTCTTCCATGAGATCATGCAGGGCAGCAGGGCCTCGTGGACTGTGCACAGAGAAAGAGAAATCCCAGCTCCTAATCCCACGGCTCCCACTCCTCGCTGTGTGGTCTCTCTCTCTCGGTTTCTCCGTGCACAATCTCGCCGTTCATTCATGGGGTTGTGGTGATTACTCACTCCCTTTGCCTGTGCTCCCAAAGCAGGAGGCACAATTAAAGCACTGAGACGCTGTGGTTAGAGACTCAACAGTACCTCCAGAACATCTGTGGAGAAGATTGACAGCACAGATGAATTTGGCTGATTTTTGGTCTTCACTAGGCTGGTAATTATTCAAGTATTGCCAGGGAGAAGGAGATCAGAAACCACCCGGCCTTGGGGAAGCTGACCCTCATGGAAGGCGACACATCTTCCCACAAGAGGCCACACAGCCAGGCTACACCCAGCCCCTCAGGGACATCTCCATGCACACGATCATCCCTGGCCTGCACACCCCTGGTCCCTCCAAAGGGGTGCTGCTCCCCAGAGAAGCGGTGGGGTCACCATCCCTGGACGTATTCAAAGAAGACATGCACGTGGCACTTTGGGGTATGGTGTAGTGGGCATGGTGGTGATAGGTCAAAGGTTGCACTGGATGGTCTGGGAGATCTTTTCCAACCTTGATTAGCCTGTGATTCTATGATGCTGCCTCAAGTTTTTGGCCTTTACCCCCAAACGCAGCTCGATCAGGCAGCAGGGTCAGGCTTGGTCTCTCTGCTGGTTTGGACTGGGGTTGGTGTATCATGCAAGGGGCAGGGAGTCGTCCAGCAAATCTCCTCACTGTTCCCTGCAAAGGACATCCCAGATGTCCCACAGCAGTCCCAGCTGTGACACTGGGAACCATGGGATAAGTGTCCAGAACTGACTGGGAGGGTGTGAGTACCATGGAAGCAACAGGTAAACCCAAGGCATGCAACCCTCCCCAGGAATTGGTGCTCAAGGCTTTTTCCCCAAGCCTGTGTTTTCCAGCAGTCTTTTCTCAGGTGGAGAGCTGTCATGTCCTTTTCCGAGACTGTTTAGCCCTTCCAGTTTCTTGTCAGGATTGTTCCTATAAAACCAGATTTTTTTTGGTTTGAATGAAGGGCAGGGAGAGAATATAGGAGTAAATGGTAATATAAAACCAGAATAAAAGCTGGGGGTTGTTCATAAGCAAATAGAATCATAAAATGATAGGATCACAGAACAGTTTGAGTTGGAAGGGTCTTTAAAGCTCATCTTGTTCCAACCCCCTGCCATGGCCAGGGACATCTTCCACTAGATCCAGGTTGTTCCAAGCCAAGTCCAACCTGGCCTTGGACACTTGCAGGGCTGGGGAAGTCAGATTCTTTGGATAAGGATGTAGGATGTGACCCAGCCCCTGGAAATCTCAGGAGACAACTTTCCATTGATGACATTAAGGCAGAGAGCCAACAGCTCTGGCCCCTGGAGATGTAAATGCTTCAGGAAGGATTCAGGTCCTGCTGAGCACAGGTTTGTCCAGGGAAGGGTGTAGCCCCAGGAGTGGGAGGAGAAGACCTTCCTCCTCGTATTTCAGATTTTTAAAAACCAAAACACAAGAAGTTCCAGAAAACAACAACCCTGCAGCAGGCTGAAGCTGATGTATCTTTTTCTAACACATGGAGCTTTTGTGAGATGAAATCCCTGGCCTGAAATCTGGAGGCATCGCTTACTTTTAAACTTTTACTTTATCCAGGCAGACCTCCAGCTGATGTGAGAGCACTGGGTCACATTAGGATTTGGCCCACAAGGGCAGAGCAGAGCCAAGCCCTGAATGTCACATAAACATATTAACTGGAGACTTGGCTTTCTCCAAGGTCCCAGGGATGGAACAGGGACGTGATCTGGTCTTCTGTGAGGCATTCGAGGAGGTTAAATCTCTCCTGCCTAGAGCACTGAGAGAACAGGATCCAAACATCTGCACAACCATCTGCATCATCTCCTCCTCCTCCTGGAGATGTCTGGAATATCATCTGTTCTGCGTGACAGGTAGAAACGAGTCAAAAACTGCTTAACCTGTTCTGTGTGGGTGAAAAAAAAAATTCAGAATTTGACCCCTGGGTTGCCCACGTCGAAGCGGGAAGCGTGTTCTCGCTGCTGCTGAGGTATGAAGAGGGCATATTGTTCATTTAAACCACACTCTATCGTTTTTGCAGCAGCAAAGCATTTCTGAAAGTTTACAGCTGTAGCAGAAATTCCCTGGAGCTCGCCCGTCAGTTTTCTGCCAATCAGAGGGCTGAAGGCGCTCGGGGTTCGGGCTCCAAAAGTGACATTTCGGCGTTACACGTCTGAAACGCGCGGCGGTTTCCAGAGAGCATCCTGACAGGTTTGGAACTCCAGAAGAAACGATTTTCCGGTGCCAAGCTACACAGTCTGGGAAAGGCTGCTGCACGCCACACTCGCTCCTGTCCCCCTGCCAGAACCCAAAATATCGATGCAAAAGAGAGCAAGAAATATGGCTCAGGACCCTGCTTTGTGGGTGCATTTTGAGCAGGAGCCCTCTCTAATATTTAATGTATGAGCTGCTCTCCCAGCCATAAGAATTCCATAGAAGAGGGGGTCCACGTTCAAGTGGATCACGTAGCAACGCCATGGAGAGAGGGAGAGATTCTGCAGGAAGGAAAATGTCCCAGGCTGACCAAAAAAACATCTCCAGCGCGGAGGAAATGGTAAAACTTGGGCCAACCCACTCTAAGCCCATTAATTTATAAATTTAAAAGTTGTTTCAGAGCGGTTTCTGAAAGGGAAAACACAGGCATCTGAGAAGGTGTGGATGCTAAAGCATTGATGTGGGAGCCATTCTTCAGGGAACAAGAATGCCAGGCTGTGCCTGTCTCCACAAAATAGTCAGAAAGTGGAGATTGAAAGACCTTAAGAATTATTGCTTCAAAATAAACCCAAAAGAATGGTTATGAGATGAAAAAAAAAAGTATTTGGTTTCTCAGTGTTATTTTATTTAAGTAGAGCAGAGAAGAGCTGGGAGAGGAACAGGCCACATTTTTGGTCTTAATTATTGGTTTCAAAATGTTCTTTAATAGGATGATAAGAACAGAGCATCTTTTAATTAAGGCCTGGGACGAATCACTTTGCAATAACTTATTTTAGCTGGTTAGGGAGGGAGCTGCACTGCCCTAGGCAGGTTTATCCACAGGAACATCCCTGGAATGCGATTGCTCCAATCCCAGCTAGGGTTGGAAGCAGCTCCTTGAAGGGGAACAGCTCAGACGTGGTTCTCATATCTCTCCTGAAGAGCCCTGCCAGGACACCAGGGGAGAGGATCTCTGAGCTCAGCCCCTTCTGGTGTCCTTGAATGTGGGAAGGTTCATATTTCCGAACGCTGTGTCACGGATCCGATGACTTTGGCCCAGCACCTTCTGTTTATTGTTAATGAAAGTCAATAGAAGTGTGGAAAAGTACAAAATGTCAACCTATGACCTTGTGAAATCCATGGCAGGAGGGAGCAAAGAAAGAAAACCACCCTTTGGTACAGGCTTTGTCCCTCCTGCCGTGTTGGGATCCAGGAGTAAAAGGCTTTTTTTTTTTTCCTCAGGACTGGGGTTTAGCAAGTCAGGAATTTTGTCTCTCCTTGTTTTCCTTGCAGTTAGTTAAATCCTTAGGCTCCTGTTAACACTGAACTCCAAGTTGATTTTTGTGTTAAAATGCTGAAGCCTAATTTTCGTTTAACCATTTTCTCTTGGAGGCCAACATCAAATTAGTGTGTTTTCCACTGGCAGCCCCCAGTAATTTGGTAGGCAGGAGGCTCACACATACTTAAGTCATTCAATACATTTTGTTTTACTCTGTACAAGAAACCCAGTCAGAAAAAGGCTGATTTATGATATTCCTCAGGTTTCCTGTTACTTTAAACCACCAGCATCCTATGGCCAAGCCCTTCACAGGCAGCCAGCACATCTGGCCCAGAGTGCTTCTGTCACCTATGGCCAAAATGCCATATTTATAATCAAGTCATCATAGAAAAGAAAGAATTGATTATGATGAAAAAAAAAAAAAAAAAAAAGGAGATCTAAAAAAGCAAATTCATCAGTGGACATTTTTAAATATGTTGGGGTGGGGTTTTTTTCCAAACATCCATCCCAGACAAAGAGGAGCCCACAGCACACCGAACAGGAATATTAGATGTGTGCAATCATCTCTCTTAGCCTAATTATAAATTACTGAAGGCTTTGATTTTCCCATTTCACCCATTTTTTAATGTCTGTTTTGTTTTCCATTTGTACAGACAGCCCACCCCTGGCTGAAGCCAAAGCTCCACGGTCCACGTGAAATCCCACCTGCACCTCTGCAGCTGCCTGTAAAGAAGTGAGTCTGCTCCTCACAAAATGTATTTTAGCTGCTCCCCTCAGGGATTTCAGGCTTATGCAGTCCCTGTGTCTGCGTTGTGTCTGTGTATCCATCTGTCAAACGGGATCAATGAGCCAAACTCTCCCTAAATATTAACTTCCTACATGTTTCATAAAATACTCAGAGGCAGAAATTTGGCTTAATGTCCTCCTTAAAGGGAAAGCTGGATTGCCTGTCTGTGCTGTAAAAATCATACACAAATCCACAGGGCATCAAATGAGGCTCACAGCACAAATCCTTAATTTTTCTCATAAAACTCCAGGTCTCGAATATGCTTTATAATAAAGGGAGTGAAAGACCTGCAGTGCTCAGGCTGTGAAGTCAGGCAGAGGTTTGGGGTTGCAGGACATATAAACTGGCATGAGCAGGGATTTGTGTGAACCCCAAAAGGGCACAGGCAAAGCTGTATTTTCTTCTCTGGAGAAGAATTTTCTTCTCTGGAAGATTCATTTACAGAGGTTCATTTTTAACAAGAGAGGCCTAAAAGAAACCTACAGATGATAACGAGCAGAGGCTCAGCTGGGTCAAACCCTGGAATGCTGCTATGGGAATGGGAAGAGCTGCAAAGGTTCAACATCTTTGAAAATCTGATCACTGAGTATTTCTAGGCAGCTTCCTCTGCCAAAGGAAAATGAAATTTTCCAAATCTGTGCCAAACTCTGACGTTCACGAACAGTTCCCCAAGTAGGTTTGGATGATGTAACCAACAATCATGAAACTCTCCTCCACTTTCTAAATTACATCTGGTTGGGATGAGTTTTTTATGTGGATAACACAACTAAAACCTGAAGGACTCTGTTTGTGCTAAACCTTATTAAGCAGTTGCATAACGACATACAAAATTCAGGAAAAAAGGGAAATCTGCCTCATGAGGATGGGGAGGACCTGGCACAGGGTGCCCAGAGAAGCTGTGGCTGCCCCTGGATCTCTGGAGGTGCCCAAGGCCAGGCTGGACAGGG
This sequence comes from Phylloscopus whistleri, assembly GCA_017589585.1. Taxonomy (NCBI): domain Eukaryota; kingdom Metazoa; phylum Chordata; class Aves; order Passeriformes; family Phylloscopidae; genus Phylloscopus; species Phylloscopus whistleri. The sequence continues at coordinate 665,586 of JADMLD010000351.1, forward strand.
CTTGGAGCAGCCTGGGACAGTGGGAGGTGTCCCTGCCCATGGCAGGGGTGGAACTGGATGAGCTTCAAGGTCCCTTCCAACCCAAACCACTCCGGCATTCTAAATGCAGAAAACTATTTAAGCATTTGTTTAACTCCAGGCAAATGGTTTAAACCTGTCTTTGAGCTTCAGATTTGTGCCTGAGAGCTGTCAAACCTTTGGGGGCAGCACCCAGCTGGGTTGGTGCTCGCTCAAAGGAGGTGAATTCTGCACGGCCCTCAAAGGTCTGAGCAGCTCCCAGCGATGACAACGCCTCTCTGCTTCTCCTGGCAGGAGCTCTGCAAGCCTCTCCCAGCAGAATCAGACCACAGCCAGCCCCACCTCAGCTGCATATTTGCTGGCTGAACAAAGAGGATGAAATGGGGCTCATGATCATCTCCCAAGCTGGCAGAGCCGGGTGCTGGCAGAGCTCTGAGTTTGGTTCCAGGGGTGCACAGCACCCAGCCTGTCCCTGCATCCCAGCTCCTGCCCCCTGCCCAAAATGGCATCCCAGCAAAGAATTCTGGTGCTGCCCTCATTACACCAAATCAGAAAGACAAGTTCATCCTCATCTTAAGCAGCAATACCAGAAATAACATTTGTTTGATAAAAAGTTATTTGCTTCCAGCAAGGAGCCAGCTGTTTGTTTGTGTACAATTCTGAGCCAGGCATCTTTAATTTGACATTAAAATTTTGACCAGATTTTGTTTTGTATCGAAGTGCCCAGTCACGTGGGGTTTTCTGAGCTGTTCAAACAGCTGTGAGAAATGCAGTCTCTGATATTCCACTGCACTCAACATAACTTTTCCCTACATAAGACAAAGTTTTATTGTTCCTTTACTGCATGGAAGTGCTCAAAATTTTGCTTTGGAAAGGTAAAGACAAAGTGAAAACATGGGATCAAAATGAATTTAGAAGATGGGTGACTTCATGAAGCAAGGATTCAGGTGGTGGTTTCATTTATAAATTATATTTATGCTGTGTGTTGATTATTCATTTATAAGTCTATTTTTGAGCTGAATTCCCTTCCTGGTAACTTCCAGTGTCCCAGTTCTCCCCCTGTGGAGTCATTTCACCTCTCTCCTTAGGCAAATACATGTTTAGGAGCAATAAGGGATTCAGACATTGCTGTAATGCACAGCTGGAAAGAAACCAAATCAAGTTATTCCTTAGGTTATTCAAGTTTCCATTTAACTCAGCAAAATGACAAAGAGGAGGTGGAGTCAGCCACTGCAGGACCCATATGATTCACTTTTATCTGAGGTTGTGTGACCCCATAAACAGCTGGAGAAATAAATAAAAATAAAATTCTCAAAGTTATTGTTGCAACCTTAGGTACTTTTTGCCCTGGAGCCCAAACACACATTTCTATCTACGAATTTCTGGGTGAGAATAAAGTTAAATCCAAAATTAATTATGCCATTCATGGAGGAAGGAGGCTTTGTGTTCTCTGTATGTGCCCAGCCAGGCATTTACAGATCATTGATAAATACAGAATGAGCATTTAAAAGCAAATATGGGGGTTACACACTCAGATTTAAAACTCTACGTTGTTTTTTGATGGAGGAGAGAGCAGACAATGAGGCCACGTTTTCCTGGCTGCAGAGCTAAAGGGAAAACTGGGAGAGAAACTCAAACCTACAGCCAGGCGTGGGCAACAGGAACCTGTCAGTGACCACTGGGAGATATCAGGGCAAGAGGAACTTGACTTAGGGGTTTAGAGAGGCTCTTATCGCCCAGGAGGGACTGATAGAGGAGGATTAATGGTGTTCAAAAACTTCCTGGCAATGACCTTCCTGCAGCCATTCCCTTTCCTTCACAAGGGCTTTGTTTGCCCAGCAATAGCAGGGATTAGAATTTATTTAGTTGTGATTTTACTTCTTCCTTTTATCAAAGGATTTGAAGGAAATCAGAGCTGGTGGCAGCTCTTGGATTGGCCGTGAAAGATGGCACAAGAAAGCAAAAATTCTATGAGATTTCTGCAATTGGATCAGGTTTTATAGCGTTGATTTCCTGCCATTACAGCAATAAATCTGGCCCTTACTTTATGAATCTTATTTTATTAATCTGGCCCTTTGTGTTCATGAAAGACTTTCAGAAATTCAGACTGCTGATGTTAATTAGAACATTCATTTTCTTTCTTTAGAGGAGTCTCTTGCTTTGCCTTTACATGACAGGTCTTTGTGAAAGTGTGTGTAAAATTCAGGAACGTGGAAGAAACTTCATAAAATTTTTGTGTGGAGTAAAGATTTCTGAAATCTCTGCTTCACCCAGGGCCACCAAGTGTCAGCATCAGTTTCATCTTTAAGGGAGGTTGTAGTTAAGAGGTTGGAGTGAGGTGGAATTTGATTCTTCTCTCAAGGAACAAGTGGAAACAGCCTCAAGTTGTGCCAGGGGAGGTTTAGGTTGGATATTAGGGGAAATTTCTTCACTGAAAGGTTTGTTAAGCACTGGGAAAGGCTGCCCAGGGCAGTGGTTGAGTCACCATTCCTGGAGGGATTTATGAGACCTGGATGTGTCTGTCACCTGGGGGCATGGGTTAGTGCTGGGGTAATGGATGGACTGAATCATCTTAGAGGTCTTTCCCAAGCTAAATGATTCCATAATTCTAAATTCTCAATTTTCCCTGCTTTTCTAACTTTGCTGTAGGTTTTTTGTTGGTTTTTTGTTTGTTTGTTTGAGGTTTTTTGTTTGTTTGTTTGTTTTCTGGTGTGATTTTATTTCTTTCATTTTTTACTTTCAATAATCCCAATGGAAAAAAAATAATAATAAAAAAAGAAAAGTCTTCTTTGGAAATATTTGAAATATTCTCCGCTGGAAAAATAGTATCTTTTAATAGATGGATAGTCATGCAAACACACTGCTGCCTAGCACAACAAAACCAGCCTGGATCCATGGGAATGACTTCACGTGGCATCATGGGGAGGCAGCAGGGATTTTTGCAAGGAATTAATGCACCAGGTTTGAACCTCTGGGGATGAGGGTTCCAGTTTGGACTCTGGTTGGCAAGGAAAAGAATAAATCTGGGAAAATCAGTGTGGTGGTCTCATTAGCACTCGTTACAGGAATCAGCCACACGATCTGGGGCCGTTGGCAACTTTTTGCTGGATAAATCCAGGGCTGGAATAACAACGTTTACTGCAGGTTGGGTTTGAGGAGCACTGGAAGGGGGAGAGGTTTGCACAAAGCCTGGCTGTACCCAGGCCAGTGTTAACATTCCCTTGACTTCCATTTGCTCTGAATTCACTCAGACACTTGGATCAAAATAATTTTAGTGTTTTTTCTTAAAAAAACCCCAAAATACAAAAATAAAAAAGAGACAGACAGGTTTTGAATTGTAAAACATGTAACAGAGCCCATTCTCAAAGAGTTTTATTGCTGTTCAAGGAAATCCCTGAGGTCTATCCTTGAATTAGCTGAATTAGGAAAGATGTAAAACTAATCAGAGTGTTGCCATCCTGATACTCCTTTGTCTGAAATACAGGATTTTTATCTTCTGCTCAAATCAGTATAAATAACTTTTTATCAAGAACTAGAAAATCAGGCAGTTGGAATTTATTGAAGGAATATTTTTCCCCCAATTAAACAACCTGAGCAAATTCCGTGTATAAAGAATTCCCCGTGTTTCCCAAGCAGTTTGCAGGGCAGTTTGCTCCACACCACATCTGAGCAGAGCAGGGGGGATGGACGTGTGGAGGAATCCCCCCCTCTTCCTTCCCAGGGGAGCCCCAAATGAGCCAAATATTCAGCTGATGTAAATCAGTGTTGTTCCAGATCCTTTTGGACATCATATCGTGCATTAAATCAACAGCCAGCCCTCCAGAGCCCACCCCATCCCCGGGCCTGGCTGGGGCTGGAATTGAAGCCTGGGCTGCTCAGGAGCTCGTACCCAGCAGCCTCAAAGGATTAATTAGGGCTGATATTTGTTTCTTTTGATAGGAAACCCAGATGTGTGCAGTTAAGCCAAAAAGCAGAGGCAGAGCCATCCTGCTTCTCTTCCCAGCAGACAGAGGAGAAGCAGAGTTGCCCACCCAGAGTTAAAGAGCAGGAGCAAATCATTATCAGCATGGAACAATTTGGGGGTTTCATAATCTGCTAAACCACTTTACCTGGCTGATTATCAACTCATTCAGATAACCCGGACTTTTATTTTTCTGTTATTGAATATTGTAAATACACATGTTTTATATGTATTTACATATAAATATTACATATTTATGTATGTAAATACATGTATTGTAAATACATAAATACCCATGTAAGGGTGTTGATTTGTTTGTCTGAAAGCTGGGAAGAAGAATACGGAGGGAATGCTCTCACATTCCACAGTCACAGGAATAAATCAGCTTGGATTTCACTCTGATGCTCCTGAATAAACTGGAAGAGCACCTGTCCGTTCATTAAGGGACTTTTCCTTCAAAGTCATTATTAAGACTGGAAAATAGACAGGGAACACACTTTGAATCATGAGCCAGTGCAGTGCCACCCTTGGTTCCCACCGTGGCAAAGGCATCTCCTTCAGGAAAATGTAACTCATGCAACATTCAGAGCATTTTTATTTTGAGTGCCGCTTTGGCAAGGTTATTATTTCAATCAGAACCTTCCCAAAATTGAACCAGGATCAGCTGATTTCACATGAACCAGGGAGCGCTTTCATATTTGTGCAGAATTTCTTTGTCAGCCTCTTCGTTCAGTGGGAAAAATGATCCAGTCCCATAAATATCATGTTGATTTCTCCATTATAGAAAGAAATTAAGAAAAAGGAGCATTTCCAGCCTTTAAACATAACCTAATTTTGGTGTATTTAAGTTATTCATTCCCAGCCTGCAATTCCTCTCCTTTTCCAGTGATAAGATTGTAAGCAGTAAATCTCCAAGGAGCAGGGATCACCCAAAAAAATATTATTGAAAAGAAACATGGAAAGATCAGACTTTTAAATCATTTATTCCCTTATTCCACTGGAAAGAAAACTCTGAACACTTTCAAAATAATTCAGTATTTTCCCCAACAATTTCTATTTGTTCTTTTTTTTTGTGTGTGTACCTGAGTATATTGATTCCCAGTGATGAGACTCCCACTGATTTCGCTGAGCTTTGGATTAAATTCCTGGGCAAGATTTGAGCCAGTGATGTAATGACACAAAACTGGAGAGCCCATTCCTTTTCCCTGATGCAGCCAGCACATTATACTGGAGAAATGCAACATTTTTCCCATCTGAATAATTCCTACAGAAATTCGAGGAGCCCAGTTTTTCTCTCTTTTGTCACTGATGGCATCAGTCTGTTTTACAGTGTCTTCAAAAGTTTAGTCTGCAAGGGAAAAAATGAGTTGGAAAACAGTGGAGACACTTATTTCTAATTTTTTGTTTTTGTTGGGTTTTTCTGTTTGTTTGTTGGGTTTTGGGGGTTTTTTGTGTGTGTGTGTGTTTTGTGGGGGTTTTTTGTTGGTTTGTTTTTTTTGTTGGTTTGGTTTTTTTTGTTGGTTTGTTTTGTTTTGTTTGTTTGTTTGTTTGTTTGGGGGGTTGGTTTTTTATTATTTATTTATTTGGCTTTGGCTTTGGTTTTGGTTTTGGGTTTTTTTTGGATGTTCCTGATCTTGGTTTTCGGGGGAGATGGCGAAAGCAGGATTTTGCATCGTTTCCCGGAGCATTTCCCCGCTTCTTTGCAGCTCGTCATGCTCCGGTTTTTGTTTTGCCTGGGGGCATCTCCACACCTCAAAATCAGCTGGAAAAAAACCCAAGGACGTTCCTTTTAGCTCTGCAGTTGGTTCAAGACGCTTTGGGATTGAGGAGAAAAGGGGGGGAAAAGGCAAACCCGCTGTTTTTGGAGTTGGAAACTGCTACTGGAGGTGTCCTGCTCCCCTTCCATGTTCTGGAGAACATCAGCCAGGCTGAGCCCTGGGCTCCCATCCCTCTCTGCTCCCCCACAGGTCTCTGCTCCGCTTAATCCTGTCAGAAAAGTCTCCAGCAAACATTTGTAATTGCAGGGAGAAAGAACACTGCTGTCTTTCTTTCTTTTTTTTCTTTTTTTTTTTTTTTTCCCCTGACTTGACATCTATCAAATTTAGTTTAAGTGTTCCCCTGGGTCAGGCGAGTTGCTGAGCTATAAACTAAAAATAATTAAAATAAAATATTAAAAAAACCTCAAGCCTGCTTGCCAGGAGGGTATCGTTGGGAGTTAGCAGCTCTCAATCATGGATTTCAGAGGGCTGCAGCAGCTGAAATAAGGCAGGCAGGCTTCATGCAGAAAAAAAAAAAAAAAATGAAATTCTTTTGATATTTTGATGCTACAGGCTTGATCCTTGCACTTCAGGACAAAACTGGTTTCTGTAACACGGCATTCAGAATCGAAATTATTATTTTTTTTTTTAATTTAATACTGCAGTTAATATAAGTTTTGCAGCCAAAAAGAAAGGCAGAGGAAGGTGGAAGGAATAGTCCTGCTTAATATCCCAGATAATTAAAACCTCGCCCTAACAAATCCCTCCAAGCCCCCTTCCCATGCTATAAAAGATGACTCTGCCAATTCATTGACCCCCAGCTGATGGATCAGCCGTCCCCAAAATTGGAAATTCTGGTCACAATGACTTCAAGTTTGGCCGCAACCCTCCCAGACAGACAGCGTGTTCCCAGACTGGTCACATTCATAAATGTCATAAAAAACATACTTGTTCTCTGACATGCACAAAATAAAACCCTCCACCAAGACATCTCTAACCAGAAAGGCATGAAAGGAAAAATCTGCGAGCACGTGACGGGGAATGGAAGGCTGCTCCGAGTGGTGTTGTGACATGGGTGGAAGTAAAACCGAAATAAAACTTCTCCTGGCGTAGCTGGAATATTGGCTTTATTGGGTTTTTGTTATTCTTGCAGCTCGGAGAAACCACGGTGGGGGAGAGGGAAAGGAAGGGAAAAAAAAAAAAAATCAGTCAAAACACGGTTCGAAATTTTTGTGTGAGTTGTTGCAGTGTGGGTTGAAAGAGGGAAAAAAAAATGAAGTCAAGGATCACGTTCAGGGGATCTGAGGAGAATCAATCACTGAGAGGTGCATAACAAAAAACAAATCTTTGCATGGTGGCAAAGAACTAACCCGGGTTGTCTTAACGAGTCCATTTGCACTTAATGATTTGCATCTCATTATGCGTCGTCTGCACTTCATAGAGTTATTTTCACCTCTAGTGAAAAAAAATATAAATCATCTTTTTCATGTTATCATTGCTAGACAGTCCTGGAAAACTAAATTTTGGGTTTTTTTAAAAACAGTGGAATTATCTATATTTTATATTTCTTTCAAAAGCTGGTTAGTTCTTGCTCCTGGGAACACTTGAATACAACAGGATTCTCTATTTGCTGATGACAAAGCCAAAGAACAGAGAGGATTGCCCGCATTTAACCTTCCAAAAAGAGAAAATTGATCATTTCAAGCCCTAAAAAAACCAGGATTTTTTTTTTTTTTTTTGAAGTGTGGCACTGCAACTCGCTCTAAATCAAAACCAGACACGGCATCATTATTCTGTTCTTGTCAGAAATGCTGAATAACACCCTCCCCGACTTCAAACCCGAGGCTGTCACCTCCAGAAGGATTGCAAATCCTTGGATACAAATTCCTTCCCTGTTCCGTGGGGCCAACTCCCTCGCAGAGGGGATGCCCTGGAGCCAGGGGAGCTGCACCCATGGATGGTTTGGTCCATGGTCAGGCCGGCGTTGGGGAATGAAATGTGCTCCAGAGCACAGACTGGAGGTGGTTGGGAGTTTTCCAAGGCACTTTTTTTTGGCGGGGTGTCACAGAATGGCAATTTGTTGAAACTGAAACCATTCACAAGGGAAGGTCTGTCTGAACAAAGCTCCCAGCTCAGGGGGGGAAAAGCAAAAGCTGAAAAGCGAGTGAGAAAACACACACACACACACACACACACACACAAATAATTTAAGAAAAGGGAAACAAAGAGTGGTTAGAGAAACTGCCCCCTTCCCAATAATCCTGGAGGAAAAGTTCAGGGGTCAGGCTGGACGTGACTCTTGCTTTTCTCACTGGGAATGGCAATTTCTGCAGAGGGCTTTCAGAATGAAATGGCAAAGTCCAAGCGGAACAGAACAGCAGAAGGGACATTTGCTCAGTCTGATCTCTAGAAATGAACCATTCCCAGGCTCTTTTAAATTAAGATTTTTGACCCATTTCCGAAGCCACTTTTAGCTCTTGTTGCCAAGAAGTGCTAAAACACTGCATAAAATCAGATTGATTGAAAATACCTGATCCAGCCACATGAGGACATGATTAAACAACCAGTACCTGCAGGAAATTTTCTGTCAAACCCATTGTCTACTGGAAAATTGCTCCTTTCATAAGCCACTTTATCATAAAATCTACCTGATTTTTGGGTTCGCTTCTCAATAAACCGAACATGACAAACCCAGATTATTTCATGGCTTTCATGCACAATGAGAAAGAAGAAACAATTCTCTACCAGAACTTACAAGACCTGCCTCAAGGATGGATTTCCTGAGCGAGTTACCTTAGAATGAGGTAAAATGACTTTAAAATAGTGCTGGAGAGGGTTTTCAGTGAACAGATGCTGCTGTTTCACCTTTTTTATGGGCATAACAGAAAGTTTATGGTTCAGTCACTCCACGCTCGCTCTGAGGCCAGGAATTACGACCTGGCTGTCCTTTGCCACTCATTTCAGTGAGATGTTTTCTGTCCTCTGGGGCTCTGCCTTCCCATCCTGGGAGAGAAGGAAAATAAAAGCAGGCTGAAGGGAGCACGCACATGGTAAAATCAGACTGGATGTGAGTGCAGCTCTCCTGACAGCCAGGATAATTCCTCATTCTTCTGTCAGATCTGGTTTTGGTCTGGTGTAGGTTGAACTTTGGTCCTGATACAGGTCAGGCAGGCAAGACCCAGGAGTTAAAAGGTTGGTGCTGAAAGGTGGGACGATGGAGATCTCTGGTGGACATGCAGAAGTGGGATTGCACAGACCATGGAAGCTGCTGGACACCTAGGAAAAAAAAAAACCATAATAACCTGACAACAGCAAGTTTTGACTTGTTAGCAAGCTGTAAGTAGCCATAGCCAGGAATGGGATGAGTTTAACCCCCCGAGCAGTCAAATGGGCTTGAAGTGGATTTTTGATTCCACAGGGAGCACCTGACCCTTGGTGGATGCTGTCACCGAGGTGGTATTTGAGCACCTGGATGTTGTCACCCACATTGTGGCTTTGTCCCTCTTTGTGTCTCACATCCAGAGGAAGGAAAAGCCAGGAACTGCTCTCCTCCTGCATCCATGTGCAGAAACAGAGGCAGATTTTAGGGTGTCACTCCTGAAGAAACGCTCAATTTCCTTTCACCCCAATATTCCTTTTCTGCCTGTTCTTCCCTTACTCTTAGCCAGGAGAAGGAGAAAACAGACAGAAAGAAAAGAAAAGAGAGAAATATTCTGCCTGGATTGGAAAAGTCATCTTTTCCCAGGAGCAGCGTAATAACATTAATGGAAGGGAGAAGGGGAAAGAGGAAATGTTTCGCTAACGTGGAGAATTTCTGGCCTGGGTTCTTTCTGAGGCCTGTTTGTCAGGGGGAAAAGGAAATTGGTGGCTGGATGAAATATGAGCTGATGCAGCTGCAATGCCTTTAAATACAAGCTTTTTTAGGCACACTGGTGCTTCAGTTTGGGGATATAAGCAGATGCTGAATGCCTTTCCCTACTTCACATGGGGCCTTTGCGTGCTGTGGTTTTAAGGCCAGTGTTCAGGTGATAAAAAAAAAAAAAAAAAAAAAAAAAAGGAGGGGGAATGAAATGTCATTTTTGGAGAGGCAAAAATACTTCAGGCTCTTTGGCGTAAGTCATAAAGGGCTTTTTGTGCACGGGCAGTCAGTGCAGTGTCAAGAGAAATCACTTGCACAAGGTGGAGTAACACTATCTGAAATTAAATTCTGGCCTCCATTTAAAAGTAACACTTTAAGGTTGAAAAAAAAAATTAAAAAAATGAAAGCTTTTCCTTCTCAAGAAATTGAGGAGAACTAAGAGACGCCCCCTCCTCTCCGAAAACATGCCCCTGGTGTTCCTGCCATCCATAACATGGCAGCCCCAAGCACGGGGTAATTAGCAGAGTTCATCAGCCAGCCCTAACGAGCACACTTTGTACAGTGGGGTGAAACCTGGCTGGAGGTTCAGGGCTGCTCTGCTCTGAAAGGGCTGGAACTGAAAAGGTTTGAACTCTCGTGCTCCGGCTCTCCAGGCTCTTTGAGCCTGACTCCTATTTACACTAAGTTTCCTCAGCATAAAGGGGCCTTCAAGTGGGCATGCAGTGAAGGAATATTTCAAGGCAAGGAGCATGCAGAGCGGGCTCTGGCTCCCCTCCTTGCACCTTCCTTGGAACAAGCCCCTCACTGTTTTCCTGCGAGGGGGAAATGCCAGATGTAGCTCCAGTTCGAGGTGGAGGAGAAAGGCTCCGGCTCTCAGCCCTATTGAAGCTCTCTTGCAGTGCACTGCCACAGCTCCAGGACCTAAATAATTACTTAGGAGGATTTGTTTTTTCTTTTTTTTTTTTTCCCCCTGAATTTGCTTTTTATTCCTGCTCATGAAGGGCCTGTTTCTTACTCTTTCTCCGTTCAATAGTTATCTCCAGTTGGTCGTCCAAGGTGGAAGCTGTGCTGAAATGCTCTGGAGATGTCATTGAAATATAAATAGCAAATAAATGATTAAAAATAGTTTGTTCCCCTGAATGGTTGCTTTAGAATTTAAGGATTATTCCTGACTTGGGAGACCTCCTTGGCTCAGTCCTGGTGGGACATTTAATTTATTTTTAAGTGCCAGTCCATGTTCCTCACTCCTAAGGAAATTAAGGCACATTAAACACACTGCAAACTCTGGCTTTTTGTCCAAAGACAGTCACAGGGTTTTCTGCGACAATATTTATGAACTAAGACTCTCATCCTGTCCCCCAAAGTCCCCGAAGAAAATGTCTCTTGCTATTTATACCTGCTCCTTTGCCAAGCAAAGATCTTTCAGACCTTAGAATAATCTCCCAAAAGATGTATTGGAAACCTGGTTTGGCCAGTTCAGTGTAGATGAACTGATTAATGTAGTTGGTTGTCATTTTTAGAACTAATTATTTTTAACAGAAAAGGTCATCTTTAACCCCCCGACGCTTTCAATACTTTCCTTCTTTCCACATTTTCATAATTTCTATTGAAAGGTTTTACTATAACTCGCTTACCAAAAATATCCCAATATTTCATTTTAATCCAATAACCGTTTCAGAACGAACACGAATCTGTTTCAAAGCATTATGAATTTGAAAGGATCCATTTTGACCTTAGAATATTGAAACCCCGAGTAATTGCAAACACAGGTTTTCAACAATCAAGTTTATTTTCTCTGCAGCAAACCCCACCCATGTGCCTGCAGGGAATAGCTGCATTTGCCAAATCCAACTTTTGGTGCACAGGAGAAGTGGAGTATATAAATAGAAAGTGTAAGCTTTTGGATGTACAAAGTGGGGTTGTAATTTAAGGCCTCCCAGCCGGTGGCAACAATTGTCCGTGTCTTGTGCGGTGTCAATTTTCCCTCCTCCCTTTATTTGGCTCAGCAAGTCGCCTTCTGCAATCCCAGTTTAAAGTTTTGGGCTCGTGCCTCCCCTCGTCTCCCATCCCGCCCGGAGCCGCCGTCGTCGCGGGAAGCTGCAGTCCCAGGCCCGCCGTGGGATATGAAACAAAAAACAAACAAACAACCAAGAGATTAAAAAAAAATTTAAAAAGCTTTTTAAAAAAAAGCTTTTTAAAAATAGCTTTAAAAATTTTAATTTTTTTTTTTTTTAAAAAAAAGCTTTCCTAAATGATCTCCCAAATCGCGCATTATTTTTCACCTGACAAACAAAAAAACCCTTCTGTGGTGGGCAGAACACATCATGTACATGGAAATTTTGACAGCGACTTCTGAGGCTGAGCTGGCTCTTGAAACAATTTCCCTGTGTAGGCAGAGCTGTTCCAGTTCAGTGGGAGCATATGGCAAGCACAGAAACTGCACTGCCTGGTGCCAGGGCATGACCAAAATCTATAATAATGTTGTTTACTTTCACCAGCTCCGCGAGGAGGAATGTGGCCTCAATGCACTGAAACGACCTCAGAGCAGTCACACTTTTGCTTTGTCAATAATTTACCCAAAAGCCACTCATTTTCCCTTTGAAGCATAAGGACTTGCAGCAACAGGGGCAAACTCTTCTGTAGGGAGTCTCCTGGAGAAATCCTAAGGAAATTCTCTCCACGGTGTTGGTGAGAGTGGAGGGAGGCAGCAGAAAAACGAAGCTTTTGGAGCACCCTTGGCTTACTCTCCTTTTGTTGTCATTTCTGATCAAAATCAGACTATTCTGAAGTCTTTGCAGACAGAGCTTCTCCCACAAAATTGGCCCTTCCTGCCCAGTGCCAGGAAGGAACAAATTTCAGCATCTCAGCGCTGCGTGGTCTGGCTCTGGGAGGCTGAAGGGTTTGACCACTCCTCTGCAGAGGGTTGCAACACCCTGTGCTCAGGAGGGTTTTCCTCCACGCTTTTGTCAGACACTGAAGCTGCCCACAAGCTGAGGAGCCACGGGACAGGGCAGGCTTTGAAATGCTGGGGAAATAAACAAGCTCAACTGGCTGCCTTCGGAAACTCCAGCGTTCACAGGAAAAACATCCCTCTTCCCAGCCCAAACCAGAGTGCCAACCAGCAGGAGAGTCCTCCTTTCACTTGGGCTTGAAACACCAGGAAAGAAGAGGGACAGCCTGAAGGGATGGGATGTCCCTAAATAAACATCTGTGTTGGGAACAGGAGTCAAGGAACCTAGAGAGACTTTTGGCGATTTATTGGATAGCTCAGATAAATTTGCAGATAAGATTGCAAAAACTGATGCCACAAATGTTCAGGAGATTTCATGGAAATGACAATACATGAAGGAGTTTCCCAGTTGCCTAAAAAGCACCTGGACATGCATTCCAAGCATCAAAGGGTCTGTGAGGAACTCAGCTAAGTCCCACTCCAGGCACTGAGGAGCAGGACTCTGCATCTGAGAGCACATTGCTTAAAATCAACATTTCCTCTGCTGCAGGCAGTGTTTGCACAGGGCTGGAGCAGGAGAACCTATTGGTGGAGTCATAAATATTTATTTATGAAGGGAGAGAACTTTGCTAATTTACTTTTCCTCCCTTTTACGGTTCCTAATTCCTGGTGTCCTCTCCCATTTCTGAGTCAGCAGAGTCACCAAAAAAAAAAAACCTGATAAAAATTTGAGAGACCAATAAACACGGTGCCCAAATAGAAACGAGATATTTTTCCAGCAGTTAGAACTCAATTACAGTCAAGTCACATGTTCACCCCCCCCAATAGCTCATAAAATGGGCAATGAACTCACCAGGTGCTCAAGTGTTGGATGGATGAGAGAAGGTATCAGGGGATGGAATCCTCCAGAGGCTGAAACTTTTGGGATTTACTACCTGAGGCTCAGCCTGTGCCTTGATTGTCTCTGGGAAGAGGCAGAGCTGTTTTGGAGTAATAAGCCCAGCTGGGGTCTGTCTGGAAAAATAGAGCATCCACAAATGTTAGGAGTTGATTTTGACCCAGGAAAAGGTAGATGTCACATGAGCACGGAAACATCCCAGGGATTTAGTCTCCAGCAGTTACACACTTAAAAAAAAAAAAATAAAATAAAAAAATTTTGAAAGTAGACATTTACCAATTTGCCTGAATCAGAATTTATAAACCTTCACAGCTGATGGCTCCTTGCAGGAATGGGGGGAGAGACCCATGTTTATGGGCAGAGATATTCTCAAGAGCAAAATCCCCAAACTAAGGAACGCACTGAAGGCTGCTCATTTCAGAGACCTCTGAGCCACATTGACAGGTACCATCAGCAAAACCCCAGTGAGCAGGTTTTGCTGGAGGCCCTGGAGCATGGGAGGGTCCACATCCCACCATTCTGCTCCTCCTGGAGAAAACCCAAACGTGGAGATTTCCACCCCCAGCCCCCCAAAGGATTGCTCAACGTTTAGTTTTGATTTCTGCATGTGATTCATGCCTGGCTGGGACAGGGCCACTACTAATAACAGAAATGCAGGCATCAGCATGGATCACGGCCCTTCTTTTCCTCTGGGTTTTTTTCTTCCTACTTTTCCTTTTTTTTTTTTCTTTTTCTGAATACACAGTGTTTAAAGCTTTAATTTTCTGGAGGTGGACACTTTTACTGACATCAGGTTCTCTATTCATTTAGCCCAGACCTCTACAATAGTGTGTTTCCATTAGTCAGGTGCTGCACTGTTTTCATTTTTCATTTGGAAAATAGAAAGTTTGCAGCAAAGGGATGTTGCTGTCAATTCTGAAAGTTCGTGTTTGAAAGCTAAACCACACTTTGCTCACTTGGATTTACTCTTTCAACTTGTAACCTAAGATCCTTCTCTCACCTCTCTGGGTGAGTCCAAGAGGATTAAACTTTCTCCTCAGCTCAGAAAGCCTCAGTTTTACCAGCAAAAATTATTCTAAAGAACAGGGGATAAAGGTGGATCTGATCCATTGCCTAACAAAATATGTCAAATGAATAAATAGCACCAATGAAATTAACAGGCTTAGAAGAAAAATGCATCAAAAAAATGTTGTTTCTCTAGCACTGCGTGGTTATGCAGATAAACCTACACTCACATTTAATCTTTCCAGAAAGGTCAGTGAAATGATTCCCAGTCTGTACTTTCACATGACTTTGCAGCTTTCACTCCAGCTCTGAGGAGAAGCAGAGGTGCCGAAATACAGAAAGATAGGATATCCTCTGTGTGTCACTTCTCCTGCTGGAAAGAGGAAATAAAGGAAATCTTGTAAGAAGTCCCATTCTCATGAGCCTTTCAGCTTCTTTATTCAGACCAAATGATCCTGGCTGGTTCAGATAAGGTTACTTTGGCTATTTACCCATTGTGAAGTAAATTATCAAAAGTCTTCAGGCTTGTCCATCATTAACAAAGGTTGGAAAATCCACTCTTTCCCATGCCAGGGTTAAGAAAACAATGTTAAAATCTATTTCAGGATCTAAGAGATGAACAATTCAGCACCACAAGCTTTCTTGTAAAAAGATAATGAACTTCTCTGCAGCTTTTCTACTTATCCATGCTTTTGGTGTGGAAGTTGTAGAAATCACAAGGAAAATTGTTTCAGTCAGATATTCTGAAACCTTTAACAAATGAACATCTTTTTCTGGGGTGATTTTTCTCCTTGTCCTGTTTAAATTGAACCTGGTGGCTTCCTTAGGGCAGTGCTTTGTCTCGGGTGGACAGATTGTGCTCTTCGTTACGAAGCCACGAATTCCCAGCCTTGTTGGTGAGAAACCCTAGCTCTAGAGGAGGGAATCACTGCTTGAGGGAAGGTAATTCCTCAGAGTCCTCTCACATCCTCCCAGACAGTCTGACCTGTCCCTCCAGCTGCATGTAACCCCAGGCTGAGCTCCTACACCAACCTTGTCTGAAGGTGTGTCCAAAGAGGGATCACGGGAGGGAGCTGAGCTTCCCCCAGCGCCGCCCGTAGCAGAGGCCCCTGGAAATACCAGCACAAGATTTGTAGCATCACTTGGTGATTTTTCACTGCTCTGCCGTGCCTCTGCGCTCAGGCACTCTTTGTTTATTGTGTGCCCTTCCAACCCTGGCACTGTCAAAGCCTGCCCCATTAACTCTGCGTTATTGGGATTTATGAGCTGTGCACGGCTAGCACGGTGTTATGACAGTTGGGATCAGATTAGGCTTGCAGGTCAACCTGCTCCATAGCCCGGAAGGTTTTCAGGTCTCTTTGGAGCTAAGAATGAGGTTTAGACTGAGGAAATCCCAGAGGAGAAAGGAAGGGAGGAATGAGGTGCTTCCATCTCCTTCTTCGAAAGCAGAGGTGGAAAAATAAAAGGTATTTGGTGAAGGTGGGGGCATAGTGCTCCTTCTCTCCAAAGAAGAAGCTCCCAGACCGAGGGAAAACACACTCACACTTTCCAGTTCATGCCTAATTTCAGACATAATTTATGAGATCAAAACACCTTGGTGATCAAGAGTGGGCACTTTTTTTTTTTGCATGTTTCTCATTTTTTTTCCACTTCACTGAAAACAGTTGGGGAGGCGTTCAGTCAGACTCTTTTTCACGCGCCAGAAATCCCAGCTACACGCAGCAGAAATTTCCCTGAATCAGAGCAAAAAAACCTTCTCTGATTTGCCAGCTCCTGAGCGAATTCTTCTATTTTGCCGAGCAATTATCTCTTTGTTTGTCCAGGGGAATATCTCATAACTCCCTGCTCACGGAAAGGCGCTGACCTCTGAACGAACCAAAAATAGCCCAGCAGTAATTCCAACAAGCTGCTCAATATCTGCTTTGAAGGCCCTCTTTGGATCCACGAGGCATTGCAACCCACCCCACCGTGACCAAGCGGAGCAGGACGAGGTGTGGAGCATTTCCCAGCAGGAAAATCGAGGGTTTGCTGGGCAGGAGGAAGGAGGGCTGAGGGTGCTCCCCCATCAGTCACCCAGATCTGCTGTCGTTCAGTGCTCACATCCCCTAAATTGTTCCAATCCAGTTGTGGTTGGGAGAAATATGCTCCGGATAATTCGCTGCAGCCTCCTGCCTGTGGACTCTGCTGTGTGGAGCAGGGCCTTAAATTGCTTTTTCTTTTTTTTTTTTTCCTCTTCTTGCTCAAGCGAATTAATTTAGAAACACGATACAAGTTAATGATAAAATCCTTCACTAAACCACTGATGGCTACGTGCTGCCTGGCTGGGATAGACAAATAGCCCGTTTAGCCTGGAAGCCTTTATGCTTCTGCAAGGGCTCTAATGTGTTTAAATTGTGCAATAATACAGCACGGAGATAAATGATTCCATGGCAAAAGCCTACGCATTAAACCCTTCCAAAGTGCAGCAGAGTGTGGCAGGCCAGATGATGAAAATAGCTGGGTTCTCTTCCAAGCTCTGAAGCTGAATTTCTGCACAACCAGCACTGGGTATTTGGCCTCAGTGAATCCCAGTTCCTTCCTCCTCTTCTCTCTGTCAGCTCCATGCTCGTGCTCTGCTTCCTGCCTCTGTAGAATAACCTACAGCCTTATTCTTAGCCTACTTTTTTTTATCATCACCTAAATAGCACGGCTTTGATATCAGTAATGATTTCAGATGGTCTTGTAATAATTAATTAAAAATAGCTTGAGTGATATTTTGACTTGCCATCCAACCTAAATCCTTCTGCCTAATCCTCCCAAGCTACCTGCTTTGGGTATATCCCAAGGCTCTGAGTGCCAAAGATTAACCATAAACTACGTGATATTTTTTTTCCACAGATTTAAAAGTATTTCCCTTAAAGGAAACGTTATTTTTTTTATTATTATTATTTCTTTTAATGGGTAAGCAGCCTCATTAGTACCAGGTGATTCATTTAAAGCACAATTACACAGGGAATTCAGCTAATTGATTGGATAACCCTCGATTCCTTTGTAAAAACACAATCCTCAAACCTGAAGTGCTCGGACTTAGTGGTAGTCATGTACCGAGAAGTTTGCTTTGAAAGCAAACGTTTAGGTTAATGGGATCCATATGATAGAAATTCCTAATAACTTTTCCATGGGTGGGCTTATCGAACTGCTTATCATAACACCAGTCGGGCCATTTCAAAGGAGCTTTCTTCTGAAAGGTTCTGAAGACTTTCCTTTCACCCCAGATCTACAGAAAACTCCGCTAACTCTCCATTGAGAAAATATTTGAGCTCCCTCTCAGGCCATATTCAAAGGGATTCTTTTCCAAAGGGGTGTTTATTAACACTTTGCTGGCAGGACAAGTTTAATAGAGGTGTGTGATCCTAGGAAGGGGAAGAGCTCTGACCAGGAGGGGTTTGTGGTGCTGCTGTTCTGGGGTCCAGGAAGTCACATTTATGGATGAAACTGGTTGGGGGCTTGGACTAAACCTGGTCCACTTGTCTGGACACTAAAAGAAGAACTTCACAATAATTTGTGCTCACTCAAACCCAGGGAAGTTAAAGGTGATCTCTGTGGGTTTAATCAGATCCATAGACACTCAAACCACTATTTCTAGAGGAATAAATGAGAGCAAGCATCCCCTAAAGAGGCTTGGGGCTATTTAGGAATCAGAGAACCAGGGCCACCTGCACTGTTTGAAGATAAAATTTTCTATACAGAGCTAAATCACCTTAGAAGCAAGCAGACAAGCTGTTGATATAACTATGGTTTTATATATATATTATATTTTTAAATATTTTTAATATTTTTTAAAACATTAAATCCTTTTACATCTGCCGAAACATGTTATGGAAACTTAACTCTTCTTTTTTTCTCCTGAATTTTACTAATGTTGATTTTATATTTTCCCCAATATAACTTCTTTATAGAAAAGCATAAAAATAAGTTTCAATAGCTAAACATGGCAGTAGAATTTCATATAAATACATGTCTACTGGCAGTTAAGGAGAGACCCAATACCCTGATAATCTCTGGGAAAGAAGATCTGCCATGGCAGATATGAAAATTGCCATGGCCTTCACTGAAGATGGCACAGTAGTTCTATCATTATACATCCAGTATTTCATTAGAACAGAACCATGATCACTCAGCAGAGGAGTGGGACAGCATCCTAAAGCACAATCATAGAGATAAGATTCCTGCTGGGATAACTGCATGGGCTGAAAAAAGAGAAAAGGTGAGAACCACTCACTGTGGTCATGTTTGGCATTGACTAAAGGGGACATTAAAATGATCTACAAATATATGGGAAAGGGTGATCAGGAGTAGTTATTTAAAATGACTGAAATAAAATGGGAGAAAGAGAATTGTAATGGTCCAATCTGAAGGGGGAAAACACAGATTATGCTTCAGGGAGAAATTCAGAGAATTTCTGCTTGCAAGAGTTTCCAGTGGCACACAGAGCTCAGACCATTCATAATAAATAAATCATTGTAAACAGAAATGCCATTGGAGATTTTGGCACAATTTAACCAAAAGATCTGTGATTCTTTGATGATTAAAAAAAAAAAAAAGCGAAAAAAGAAATGGAATGATGCTTTGAGCCTTGAGTGCAAAATGTGAAATTGAATTTGAAAACATCATTTTATGCTGAAGGGCTTTAGTATTTGCTATCAGCCTTGCCTGCAATGTTTGGTCCTGCCCTCAAAGCTTGCACAGGGAGGGTTTTAAGCCCTTAATCAGTTGCCCCACACAACCAGTGCCTAAAATATTTCCATTTCACTGCTGCAAATGCTCCCTGTCTGCAATGTTATTGCAAAGAGGAGCATTTGTGAGGGCTGCATCCCCTTACAGCAGGAGGGATAATGGTCTGGCACATCAGGAGCCCTCCAATGTGATGAGAGGCCAGTGCAGGAGTCCTGTGTTGATGCACGGAGTTTCCAAATGTTAATTAATGCGGGAAGGAAGTCAGCACTGGAAAATCTTAATCTTGACTGTGGTGGGACAGCTGAGCCCTTCACAGCTCAATTCATGTGCTACAGACACTGAGCTCCTCAGAGCCAGCTTGGAGGTGGGCATGTCACAGGAAGAGATTTGGGGTTGTTGGCAGGGGAGTGCGGGAGATGCTCGCGGGGTTCTTGTCAGCACTCTGCCCGTTAAATCGTGGGATGCAAAGCCACGTGTCGACACACAGGGATGGGAAAACAAAACACCAGAGGCTCTGCAGCCCTGCCCTTCCGGCCAACCTGGGTTTCTTCCCTCTTTCAGGAGAGATGAAACCCTCTGTCCAATGAGCAGAACCCATTGAACCTCACCACCCTGAAGGCCAAAGCCTTTCCAAAAAACATTAGGCTGGGATCGCAAGTCTCGGAGACCGAGTTATCCTGGAATCCGGCCTCTAGGAGGCCTCAGCAGTAACCAGAACCGGGTACAAGCTGGGATCTCTCATCTCTGGGCTGCGAGATTATTGTGTTAGAGGCTTAATGGGCTTCAAAAAGCGGGGCTGGAGCAGCAGTGAGAGAGCGAACGGCGTTTATTGAGCAATAAAAAAAATAACATTACATTTCACGGCCCAGCCGAAGCGCCCTACAGAAGCAAATCCCCGTGCCTTGCAATATGGGGTGTAATAAATGCTAATACCATAAAGGGGGCTGCTGGAAGGCAGCAGCAGGGCCCTGTATCAGGGTGTAATCAAGCCCCCTGTTAAATTAGCATCGCCCTGGTTTATTGTGTGACGGGAGCGAGCCCTGGGGGCCAGCCCGGCTCGGGAGGGTTTGGTTCACCTCCTGCATGGCTGCACTCTGCTTACCCTCTCCCAGGGACAGCTCTCCCAGGCCAAGGGTTAGGTTTCCTCCCCAGGATTAAGCGGGAGGCTCATGTCAACAAGGTGGTCGTGGAGATAGAGGCAGAGCAGGAAGGGCTCGTGAGGCCGATGGAGAAAGATCCAACAATTTCAAGGCAGCAGATTAATCCTGATAATGCAGCGTTGGGCCATTCCTCTCCCCCTGGCTGGGTCAAGTTCCCTTAGCAACCACAAAGCCTGTCATTAATAAAATTTTAAAAAAAACCCCATCATAATTTCCAACCCCTGTGCCCTTTTCTGAGTCGAAAAGACAAATTGAATATAAAATGAAAGCCTCGCTTTTTGGCCTTTTTAAACCCTTTCTCCCTTTCCCACTTTCCCGCCCATAATTCTGAGCTGCTGACCTTCCTCCAGTCACAGCCACCACAGGAACACGGGGAACATATGGACCTGATTGTCCTGTGGAGTGAGGAGGGCACAGGGACACCCTTCCCACTGACCTTTCCCTACCAGGGCTGGGGGACATTAGGGACAGCATCTGCACAGCCCTGCCTGGGCTGGGCTGCAGCAGATCCTTCTTGAACCTCTGTCTGATATTCCAATTATTGTCACAAGCAGAGCTGCCTTCCAGGATTTCTTTGGAACAAAAAAAAAAAAAAGGCCTTTTTACTCCTAACTGATTTTTTTTTTTTTCCTAAAATTTGTATTTCTGCTAAGAGGATTTAGTTGCTGCGTTCTGTGAAGAAGGAGTGGTTGGAAACCAAAGTGGGCAAAAAATGGATATATCTGAAGGTGCTTCAACTTTCAGAAACCAGGAGTAACTGAAGAAGAGTTGTTAAAAACTGGAAAAGTTTTCAGTTTGGGGGGGTTTGTCAGTAGACAAGAATGTTTCTGTGGGAACTCAGGGGCTTTCAGCTGCTTGCAAAAATCTCTGGAGAACTCCCACACTCCAACCACCTCTTTTTCATTTTCTTCTGGTCATATAACACCAGGTTTCCATTTGCTGGAAATAAATGAGGAAGCCATGGGGCATCCCTGCTCTTTTTATTCATGCAAATAGTGCCATTAAAGTCCACAGGAGTTCCCGTATCCAGTGGGCAGGTGCTGACCCCAATTGTTTTAACAGTTCTTTTTGTTCACACCTCATATTCCAGCTAAAAAAGTCTTATGGAGCTTGACAGAAAGCTTAAAATCACGAGCCTGCCCAATGATGGAATTGGTATTATGTATTTATGCTGCTTGGTTGACTTAAAAGAGGGGAAATAATAGAAGAAATCAGGTGTTATGGGTAAACAAAGGGCTGAAGTTTGGTGAGTCAGGTTTATACCATCACAGACTTCTTGAGAAACCATAATCAACCCATTTTCCCCCTGTGCCTCAGTTTCCCCACTGAAATGCAAACTGGGATTTATCAAACTTCACTTTCGCAACATGTAGTCAGTGGCAAACTTCAGGTGATCAAAAGTAGGAGAGAGAACTCAATTTTTCTTCAAATCATTTGAAAATCAGTCCTTTTTGGTGAAAGATTTTCTTTTTATCCTATTGCCCAACTGCTATTCAGAGTAGCAATGTGATGAATGATGTTGCATCCACAAATGCTGAAAGTAAAACAGATGAGTGATGCAAAATGGGCAAGCTCTGTGTACAGTCCTTTCCAACTCTTCAGAGTGATGTTTCAAACAGAACCATGTTTCTTAGAAATATTTTAAATTTAATGAAATTTCTTCAGAGCTTCTAAATATCTTTTCTTTGTTATGACATACCCCACTGCCAGGAAGATTTTTGCTCTTCCAGGATGAACTCAAAAAGAAAAATAGATAAAACCTTTTCCAAAAGGCTCTTTATTTTCTTCATAGTATGGTTTGGGTTGGAATTTGTGATTTATTTCTATGATATTTGTGTGATGTCAGCAGCATATAGAGAGCAAGGTATTCCAGTCCAATGATGTTCCTCGTGTCTTAAATCTTACAGTAGCCAAGCTAATTGTGATTCAGCTTAGAAAGAAAAAAATAGTCTCTTCTAAGTTCAGACTCAGCTTGAGAAATCATAGCCAGAAAGGAAATTTTTTAATTTTTTTTTTTTAAGTTATGAGTTTTTCTATAAGTTTTAAGTTAAGTTCAAGTTGATGGTTTTTGTTTTTTTTTTATGATATAGACCCAGTGGGTTGGACTGGAGTGACTGCTTCAGCTTGAGTTTGTGGTGTTTACAGTATTAGTCCAGTTCTGGGGAAACTAACAACCATCACAAATCTCCCCAATGTCCCATATTTTAGGGCTTGAGGTTTTGTACATTCTCTGCTGGTTTAAAGCCCAACAACAAGGAAGGGTCTCGATAGGATGAGCTCAAAAATTAAACCTACTCTGACACACCGAGATCTGTAACCCTCTGGGGGAACCAACCTCTCCACTACAACTTCAACAAATTCCTTCCCCTCCCTCCAACCTCTCCTCCATCCCATAATAGCCTCTGTGTTTCCCAAGTAGCCCTCCACATCTGCAATATATTATGTGCATAATTTGCACTTAATTACCAACCACGTTGATGAAACCCTCGCGCAACAATTAAACCTAATTAGGTTTTCTTACAATTCCCTCTTTAACCGAGTGTCTTATCAGGCTCTCATCTTGCTGGAGACGTTTAGCCCCGAGTGTGAGCACCATTTCTTCCCAGTTCCAGGTGAAGGCAAAACTGGGGATTACCAAACGTGTGTCGAGCCCAGCGTGAGGCACTTTGCCTCCCCAATTGTTTCCATGTGGGTGTCAGCAAATGTTGGTCCCCAAAGCTATAAATAGATGACCAGGCTGCCCCCTCCGTGGAATCAGGCAAGCCTTGTAGTGCTTCCCAGGAGTGGTTGTTTGGAGTGAAGCTGTGAAATTTGAAGGGTTTGTTGAGTTTTCAGTGATAATTTCAAGATATTCTTTTCCTCGAGCACAGAATTGTAGCTGCTATTAAAAAAAAACCACCAAACCAAACCAAAAACAAAACAAAACAACAAAACAAAACAAAAAAACACCAAACAAACAAACAAGAAAAAAACCCAAAAAACAACAACAATAACAACAACGACAACAACAAAAAAACCAAACGAAAAAACCCCCCAAAAAAACCAAACCACCAAATAAAAAAAAAAACCAAACAAAAAACCCAAACAAACAATTATACAAATTTTAGCTAATTATGAAAATGAAGAAGCCTAATGAGATGTTCAAATACTGAGAAATTGATAATTACGTTTAATTGATATTTTTTCCCAAAATTGGTGTAGTTGAGGTATTTCTATGCTGATGGATTTGAGGGCATGGGTTCTTTTTCTCTAGAGAAAGCAACACCAAAATATTTGATACCTTGGAAGTGTTGTTTCTGTGTCAGACACTGTAGGCAGACCTTTGAGATAATCCTTGCATGAAATAACAAAATGAAATAATACTTTATTAAAGTATATAGTTTTACTGGGGCTGAGTTTGGGGCAAAATTGTAAACGAAAGGAAAATATAAAATAGATTCTCTAACTTGTAGTTTGCTCTCTGATAAAAGAAAACAAGCTAAAAAAAGATCAATGGTCACTGTTGAATTTCAGTGCTGTTAATGGGATGTTTGTAACTAAAATCTCCCAGATTCACTGATACTTGAATTTTTCCCTGTTCCCCTGAGTATTGTTTTCCTCACAATTATAGACATTCAATTCTTATTCAAATTATATCTTTACTTAATATTCCATCTACTTTCCTTGTTAGTGAGAACGTCTTTTAATTCACATACTGAAAAAAAAAATATCTGTAAGCCTGAATATTGCAATAAGGTAAAGATGAAATATATATGTCATTTATAAAAAATAATGTGGCAGTGGCACAGGCCAGACTCTTAATTTTGAATTAAACTTGCCTAAATGTGTCAGTATCCCCTCTTTTTCAGATGTGGGTACTTGATTCTTTCCTCTATTAAATTTCTTAAGAAATATTTATATTTGTGGTGGGGGATTAAGTTAATTCTGCTACAAGTAAAAGGTTTCATATATGCAGATAAAGAATTTCTGATTTTCTTTTTTCCATTTAACCAATTGTTTAAAAATTCTGCTTCCTTGGCAGGGAAAATCATGGCAGTACTTTGATTATTGCCTGATCCACCAGTGATTGGAGTCTGCTGAATAAATTCACAGGACAATGCTTTTGGCAGATTTTTGCAGTCTTTTCGTGAACTATTTGACTCCAACGATACTCATCTCTTTCCCAGCTGATAGTATTGCTTTGAGAATTTGCCCATCCATTCCAGAGGAGAAAAGATTCCTGTGAAATCTTTCAAATAATCATTTCAGGCAAGAAATATTTTCCTTCAATCCAGTGCCTGTGGAATCTGCAAGGAAAGCTCCACTAGGAGAGCTCAGTGTTTTCACGGTGCCTCAAACGAACGAAAGTTATTTTAATTTTTGCCCTTTTAATTTTTGCACTAATGATGATTATTATTATTATTATTATTGTTATTATTGTTATTATTATTATTATTATTATTAATAATAATAATAATAATAATAATAATAATAATAATAAAACAACCAAAAAAAACCCCAAAAAAACCCAAAAAAACCCAAAACACCAGTGGCAGGATTCGGCTGCAAACACGCCGTGGGTGCTCAGAAAGCCAAATTTTCCCCTTGGACACCCACCCAGAGCATCTCTGGGTGAGGAAAGTGGTGTGGGATGGGGGGCAAACATTTCTTTTTAAGCAGCAGGAGCGTTCCAACCCCTGCCATGGGTGACAGGGAGCCTCCCTCCAGCATTCCCAGTGATTCCTTGGGCGAGTGTGAAACGCTGGAAAGCGCAGCCCTGGTGCCTTTATGAATGGACTGTTTGTCTCCCTTTACAGCCCTTTTTTTTATTTTTTAATTATTTTTCTTTTCCCCTTCCTTTTTCACCCCACACTTGCCCAGTGGCCCAAAGCAGTTTAGCAGCCATGGCAGCTCCAGGAATTATGGAAATGTGGATGTGGCTCTTCTGATTTGTACCCTGATTTGTCGTGTTGGGGTTTTTTCACTACAAAATTTCTTCTTTTTGAGAAGGCAGAGGACAAGGAACTGATTTTGTTTTATTTTTCTTTTCTTAAAGATGTGGCTCTGAGCACCATGCTTAAAATAATTGCTCAAATTTAAACCCACACTGTGCCTAATATAACTTAAATCTAAAAGCTTTCTCCATCACCAGCAGCTCCGACACCACCATCAAGATCTGGATCCAGGGATAATTTCTGCAGGTGGAATTAATCTCTGAAATAAATCCATATCTGGGACACAACCAGGATCAGGCTGTTTGGGTTCCCTCCTTCATGCCACCTTCCAAAGGGACAAAAATCCATCTTTTGTGCACTCTGGGAGAGAGGACCTTGAAAAAATGCTGGAGGTTTGTTTAATTAGGTGGCCTTGAAGTTCGTTTCAGAAGGGCTGCTGGCAAATCACCCAAAGTTCTTCCAGGGCTGATGTTAAAATCTGTTTCCATATTTTCTTGTGGAGGAAAAAAAAGAAAAAGAAAAAAGAGGGGGAAAAAAGGTTATCCTTCACCCTTTTCAGCAAGCCAGGAAAGCTTGAAACCTGAAATAGTGGCTTAATGCCCAGACAGAGAGGAACTGAAATAAATACGAGCAAGGTTAAGAATTTTCTTTATTGAGAGCACCTGCTCCGATTTTATATGTAGGGGTTGCTAAAAATTCCTTCGTTGCAGTGTGGGAGTTCAGTGAAGCCTTTGGTGCTGAGAAACCCAAAGGAGTCCTTTGGATTTCTCCGTGGGAAGGCTTTCCCTACTGCTCCCCAAGGGAATTGTGTGTGTCCAAAGGGCAGGCAATGCTGGAGCTGCAGGTGAAGCTCCCAGGGGCAGGTGCAGGTGGTGTAACTCACCCTGGCTGTGGATGAGTGACAGGGCAGGGACATGAAAATAAAAAAATGAACTGGCAAACCCTCCCCACTTGGGAATTTTCAAGCAAAAATGTAAATTTCTGCTGCTTTTCTCAGGGAGCTGCACATCTCCTGGGTGTATCAGTCCCTTGTACGTGCTCAGTCACCTTCCCAAGAAAAACCAGAGGAGCTAATTATGACCTTCATTTGTGTTGCACCAAACATTTGAGGTCACTTTGATGAGAGAAAAACAAAAGCAAGGCAGGGTTTCAGAAATAAGAATGTGCTCTTATTGATCAAGCTGGTGTAGCTGGAAAAGGCACACACCAGGCTGGGCCTCAGGTATTAAGCAAGAAATTCTAAGCCAATTTCTTGGAAAAATGAATAATTTCAATTTAAACTCTGTAATATTAAGCCATTAGCCTGAGACTTTGAGACAGCACCATTCTTTTGGCTTTTGTCTGAGGGTGAAACAATTAGGGACTAATCCTTTAAACTGTATTATTTTTGGAGTTGAGGTTGATTATTCCCAGACCACTCAAACCTTCTAGCACTGCTGTCAGAGTCGAGACCTCCAGAGGCCTTTTGCTGTAGTTGTGATGATCCAAGGACACACAGCTTGTCAGAGAAAAGGAGCAGCCTCTCTCCCAAACCCATTTTCAGCTACAACCTCTTTATTTTTACACGGCCTCATGACAAGAGAGGTGGTCTTTGACCCTGGAAGTTTAATCTCAGTGTTGACAATGAGTCTCTCAGTAGCCCTGGTTAAATTTTTTTGCTTTATTGCACCTTGCCTTCCCCAAACAGATGATGGTTCCTCTGTTAATGGCCTGAAAATAATATTCACAATAAACTTTTCAACCAGGTCAAAGCCTTCAGATGACAGAAGTGCTTTAGGAAGTGCTGTCTGAGTTCTAATAAAAACGATGAGGGGTAAGGAAAGTGCTGGAGATGGCCAACAGATCCAGGGGAACTGCCAAGTTTTGCTCAAAATTCCTCCCCAGCTGCAGCCAGAGTAATTTTGTACTGGGCTGGTGCCTCTTGAGGGGGGTTTTCAGAGTTTGACCCCCCAGTGATTTGTCACAAGTCCACAATCCTGGCATAGATGACGTGGGATACATGGTCAGGATGGAAAATCGGTTTGTATGTGCTGAAAAGTGGGAGAGGAGCCTTGGAGGTGTAAAGACCTGCTCCTTGGGGTGAGAAATGGTCCCACAGTGCCGGTTTTGGGTTTTTTTATGTTTTATTTTTCAAATGTGAAGCCAAACCTCAAACTGAAGGTGAGGGGGGCCATTCCATGATTTCATGATTGTGGTGGCAGCAAGTCTTCAGCAATGGCACCACAGTGCAAGGCTGTGGTGACCCAGAGGGATTTGACCAGCACCAGGAAAAGAGAGAAATGAAAATGTTTTTTTATTTTATCAGTATTTTTATTTTATCAGTATTTTATCTGATGGATGTTCTTTTCACCCAGGGCATGACTTTGGCTAAACGTGGTCTAAACCCAGAGAAAATCTAACACTGGGAATTGCTCATTACTCTCATGAATAATTGGTATTTTCAGAAAGATTGCTTTGACAATAAACTTTATCTCCCAGGAATAACCCTGTCCCAGTGTTATTAGGTGTCCTTTATGAACTGACCCTTTTTTTCAGGCCCTGCAACGACACCTTAGGTTCACCAGCACACCAAACCACAGTTTTCTCTCCTCATTTTTGTGCCAGATCTAAAAACCCACAGCCATACCCCACGAAGCAGAGATCCAGTGTAAACTGGGAAATGAGACAGGAACGCTGCAGTGAATCCACAGCTGACCCAGAGCCAGGATCTGTGGTTTGAAGGGATCTGCAGTGTGCAGAGCCAGCAGAGAGCTGCCACCCCAGCACGTGGGAAATCAGCCCCAAACGGCCGAGGATGGGCACCAGCCTGGGTGGAAAACAAGTGAATGGAGCTCCTGCATCAGCTGCTTCATTGAGATGTTTCCCAAGGGCTGGCACAGCCTGAGCCTGGGAGCTGGCAGGGATTTTTTTTTTTTTTTTGCTTCACTGGGAGAGAAGCTACATTCTTGAACTTAGAGAAATTACCTCGTTTTACCAGGGGATAAATCTAATCAGATTGTATCCAAACGGCCTATCTGTCAATTTTACCCACAGATGTATCTCATTTTCTTAATACCTAAGCTGCTTAGAAGCTTTAGTGTATTTATTTGCCTTCCACCCCTGAGCTGGGGAGATACACTGTCCCTATTTTACAGCTGGGGAAGTTACTCACGGGGAGGTTTCAGGGCAGGAATTCACAGAAGGAGAAAGGAATTCAGCCCGGCTGCAAAACCCACCTGCCACGCTGGGCAAGGAGCTCTGTGGTGTAATGCCAGCAGTACCTGTGCTAATTCATGGAAAACAGGGCTTAAGTGCACCCACTTGCACTCCCTGCAGGGTGGAAATGGGTTCAGGGAATCAGGCAGGGGAGGCTGGAGCAATCCCAGGAGCTGATCTGTGTCCCCGAGGGTGGTGGTGGCTGGAGCCAGCTCCTGCCTGCTCCCTGCTCCATGGGAAGGGCTCTCCCACCAAGAACACTGAATTATGCCATGGGAGATGTGTACAAGGTGGAGGGAGCTAAAGGGGAGCTAAAATCTCTGTTTTGTCCATTCTCAATCCTTTCTTTTCCCTGGAGCTGTGTAAGAAGCATCCACCAGCCCAGACCAAGCTATCGACCCTCCTGTCCCATCCTGTCTCCCAATCAATCACTCCAGCTCAGTGAATTCCCTGCTTTTTTGTTGTTTTTTTTTTTCTCAGAGACTTGAACAGAACCTTTGAGAGCAGCAAGGCCACAATGATAAATCAGAGCAGCCCCACGTGCACGAGCGTGGCACCGCAGCAGAGACCATTCCTCGAGTCCCAAGTCATAATTAACTCCCTGAAGGACAGAAAGCTGACAGGAAATCCAGAATCTCTTTGCAATCCACTAAATATTACAGGAATGAATGGCTGGCACGAGGGAAGGAATGTTGGCTGGAAGTGAAGCCCTTTTGGTTTGAGCTTTTCCTGGGCTGTGTTTATTTAGCATACAGCTCGGAGGCACTTGCTGGCTCCTATCTGGGAATGGAAGTTCCATGGATAGCGTGTAGCTGGGGGATGGAAGGGTGGCAGCTCAGTCTGCTGATACCTGGAGTTAACTCTGCACCTGCACAGGGCCTCAGGTGGTGTTTGAAACATTTGAAGGGTTTAACTGTGGGTTTAGGTGGAGCAGTTCAAAACGGGGCTGCCCCGTGGGTCTTTGTACTCAGACCGTGACGTCTGAGGTGTGAGTCCTCCTGGCTTTTTCTGTCTCCCTGGGTTAAATGGAAGCAAAAACCTAAAAAAAAAATATTAAAAATCTGAACCCTTCACTGTCAAACAAAAAAACCCTTCTGCATTTCAGATCCAGTTTCCCTCAAGATAGGGTGAGAGAAAAAAAGGACATCTGATGTCATGTAACCGCTACCAGATGATGTTCATGAGGGTCACAGTGAGGGTCCCATATGAAATAAATAGAATATAAATTATGAGTCTCAGTGAAGTGATGCTGCTCCACAGCAGCTGCTCGTTGGGCCCTTCCTCAAGAGCTCTGGCTTTGCCAAGCTTGGAACTGCAGCCTTGGGGTGACATTTCCCACATTTCCCATGCTCAGATGTGTTGGAGAGCATCAGCCTGGGCCAGCTCACCTCTGCTGCTCCATGGCCAGGCAGGACCAGGCCCCCTGTGACCCTTCCCATCCCAGAGCAGCCAAGCTGAAAGAGCAGAGGGCTGGATTTTTACGAGGCACTCCCGAGCCCTCAGTGTTGAAACTGCAGGTGATGAGTTTCCAATCAGATAAGGCGATGGTAATTCCAGATGACCCTGCCATCAGTCCCAGGAATGGCCAGGCAGGGAATGTGGGGATTGGGTTTCACTCAGAGCCTGGACACATTTATAATGTTTCACTAAATGAATAGGGAGTACTGTGACCCAGCTGGGAAATTTATGGCCTTGGTTGTGGCTCTGACAGGACTTTGGAGTGAGATATCATGGGCGTCGGGGGTGGAGGCTCATCTCAGCCTGAAATTGGGGTGGGGGTAGGGGTGAGAAGTAGAGATAAAGCAGCTGTTGAAAAGCTTAAGCTCTGTGTCTCTGGCTAAAAGCAGCTTGAGAACACGCTCACCAAGGTGTCAACCCTCTACCAAGTGCCCTGGAAGTGGAAAATATCCCAAGTGAAGGACAAATCAAGTCCTGTGTTGGGGGGTCCAGGCGCTCTGTCATAAAAAGTGCAGATTCACAGGAGGAGGAGGAGAGGTCACTCCTGACAATGTGCAGCTCCACAAGGCTGGAGCTGTGCTACACAGGGACCTTTCACTCCATCGTCTGTGGTCACTCAACTCATTTTCTCTCAGGGCTGGGCCAGGGGATTTATGGCACATTTTGGATTTTCAACAGCATCCGTTACACAGCCTAAACTGAGCTCCTCGAGAAGTGGAAGTTAATCTTTGCCTAAGCTGCATACAATGATCTGCTGTGACCTTCCTGACTGATGCTTACAAAAGCCTTCCTTAGAAGCTGAGGGTGAAAAGCAGGGCTTAAAGATTTACTGGGACATTTACAAGTGTGATAACATTTTTCAGCCTGTTTGGTTTTATGATAAATCATTTTTTATTGCCCCAGAAAACCTGGAAGATGGTGACCAGAAGTGGAATATTTTTGGCTTTGTCATTGGAAAATCAGACTCGAAGTGTTTCAGCTATGAATGGAAGGAAATTTAAAGCACAGAACAATCTGATGTAACCAGGCAAAACACTTGCTGTGGCTGTCCAAAAACAACCAAAAAAATGCCTAGAAATAAACAAAAGATGTATTTTGTAGGCCACTGAGAAGGTCTTTATTTTTTTTCCCTTTTGATATTGAAGAATTTTTTTTGAAATTTTTCCAAAGAAAGTAGTGAGGTTGAAAAATGGCGGTGGCAGAGGGGGGGGTGTGCATTAAAAATATGAATGTTTGGAGCAAAGCCAAGTGGTCATGATTTGTTTTATTTGAAAAATGTCAACCAGCTGTACCTATGAAACTGGAAACCAGGTAAAAATTGCCCCAATCTCAGCTTTTTTTTTTTTTTTTTTTTTTTTTTTTTTTAACTGAAATGTCAACCAAGGTTCGTCAGAATGGTTTGTGACCTTCCAACTGAGTGTCCTAGGCTTGCTGGAAACTGGACCTGGACAACAGGATTGTTGGAAGTAATGTGGACTCAGCTGAAGTTTCACTTTCATTTTTGCATGCAAACCCAAGTTACCTGGCTTTTGTACCAAAAGTAAACTGAGATTTACACAAGGTCTTTCCACACTCATTGTTACCAACAAATCGAGCTGCACAGCAACGGATTTGGGGTTGCAGCGAAGCAATCAGTTTTGGCATTGGCATGATTGGAAATTGGAACTGACCCTGAACATCCACCAGCAAATCCCCCTGACTCCCAAAGCGGTATTTGTGGATAAGCAGTGTTTTAAAGCAGTTATCTCATTTTTAATTCTTCTAAACCTCCCAAATGAGGAAAAGCTGATCAGCTGATCTCTCTGAGCAGTAATTCTTTGTTAAAAGCCAGAATAGCTTGAGTTTCTTTCAAGTTTAGAGTAAGAAGAAAAGGGTTTGTCAACCAGAAAACTCCTTGGGTGTCACCTTCTCCTTCACGCTAACACCATCCCTAGTGGTTAAATCCTGATCCATGAGCAGGGCTCATAAACATAAAGCAATAGGAATTAGGAACACAAAAACAGCTGAATAACAAAATGGAAACCATTTTCAGTCTCCATTCAGCTGAAGCTGTGTGCAGATCTTTTTTCAGTGCTCATAATCTCACAATTCTAATTTGAGTAGCGAGCTCCCAAACCTGTTTGGCTTCAGGACCCCCCTTTGGAGAGTGCACCTGCAGCAGAAAAAAGTGGTTGGTGCTCTGGATATGGAGTGAACCAAAATCAAAGGCTCCAAGTCTGTTTTTCCAGGGCAATCTACACCTATGCAGTAGCTTCCCTGGAATCCGAACCATCTCCTGCAGCACAGAACACTGAACCCCTGCCAGGAATGATAAACACATCCCATTTTTCTTTCCTTATCTGTTTGCATTTTGTGTTAATATCTCCTCTGAACCCCTTCCACTCACTTCCAGTGGCTCTTATCAACAGCCAGCAAAGAAATCCTTCCCGGCCAATGTCTGGAACTTTCATGTGGGAAATTTTCTCACCCGTGCATGTAAGAGGTGATTTACACGAGTTGTGATATGGGGATTCATTAGGGAAGTTTAATTAAGATCAATCACATAACAGGTAAAATATAGGGATGGAGGATGACACAACCCCTCAAACCTCTGATTACACGAGTCATCAAAATATATTGCCACAGAAATCATGCAAAACATTCCTTTGACTTGCTGAGAGGAGTTTAACATTGAAAGCCTCATAGTAGTGTTTGTTGGAACACTGGTGTTCATTGCTAAACAGTATAAAAAAAAAAAACAAACCAAGAGGGAGAAACTAGCTTGCCATAGGTTATTAATTTAAAGTTCCAAATCAATTTATTTTGGGGTTTTTTTATTACGTTATATATAAGATGCCATAAAAGAAAAAATGAATGTATTCTTTTGTATGTCTAAGCAAATTGGAAAGCTCTTGGGTAATCTATAGGAATAAATTTAAACGAGTAAAGCTTTTTTTACTTAATCATCTCTATTTCATATTCTGTGTGGAGGGAGGGAATTTGCCATCAGTACTTCTTTATTCAGTGTTTAATTAACGTGATGAATGCAGCACAGTTTGGAGCATGACAGGTTCCCAAGCTTAAGGCGAGCTATGAAGTAGATACATCACTAATAGTAAAATATATGAATTAATATAGATTTTTAATGCTAGAGATGCCATGGGGGTCAGGTGGGAATTGAAACCTTTTAAAATAGTAGACTCCAGATAGAAACCCAGCTCAGTAATGTTTGCTACAAACGTGGGAGTTGCTGAGGGAGAAGCCAATATTGCATTCCTCAGGTCTAGGGCAGAAAAAGTGGAGGAGTTAAGATGAAGTGCAGATTTGCTCCTAATCAAATCCAGAAGACGTGCTGCAATCCTTATTCGGAGAGATCCGCTAAGTCTGCAGCATGAACATGACAGGCAGGCAGAATTGTGGATTTGATCATTTAAAAACCTGTGGATTCCTGGGGTTTTGGCCGCGTTAACGGCTCCGAGAAAAGACACGCAGAAAATTGCTGAGGGGTGTTACCAAAGCCAGTTGCCAAAAGGCTCAGTCTGTTCAGTAATCCAGGGAGCAGCTGGTTGAGCTAACTCCCAGTTAATTACCTCCCCATTTCTGCAATCACTCCGTGGTTTGTTTAGGGCAAGGTGGACTGGAGGGTTCGGTGCTCAAATCATTCAATTTACTCGTTTGCTGTAGAAAATAAAAGTGGGGAAATAAAGGCCTCATTATTGTACATGTTTTTTCGTTTAATTCGTTATGGGCATGTTACAAACTGGCTTTGTAATTTGGGTAATCACGCACAAATGTTGGGGTTTGCTGCAGCATTTTCACGTCAAATATTTGTTGGCCTGGAGCTGGCAGGCAGTGCTGGGGCAAACCCAGCTCGCTAAGGGTGTAGAGGTGATTGACTAAATGCCCTCATAAATCTTCCAGAGCCAGATCCTGATGTCTGTTCATGCTCTTCAATGCCCAGGATATGAGAAGCACTTTTTTTGGGCAGAGTGTGGGGATCAAAGCTCTACATACAATCATTTATCTGGGGAGGAGAATGAAGGAATGGCACACCCTCCTGCCATTTAATGGGATCATTGGAGAATTGGTTCCTACAATGAAGAACCTCAAGTCCTTTGTGCCATCTGCTTTATGTAAGTACACTGTTGTAGGTCAGGTAAACATCACAGCCAATCCTGACTTCCACTGTTCAGTTTAATCCCTGTAGATTATCCTAAATAACTGTGCATTTCCTTTGTCATTTCTTATCCAAGTTACAATCTCCTACAATGCCAGCCTCTTTTAAACTCTGCAGCACATCTAAAATCAGCATTTAAAGAAATGCTTCAGTTGTAAAGTCAAGTTCTGAGAAGATTAAGAAGTGCTTGGATCCAGAACACCCAAGCAACCTCAAATGGTCCCCATTCTATAAAGCCTTTAGACATCTGATTGCTCCAAGTTCATGCCCCTTCCAACTACTGTGAAAAAAGAGGTGAGACCTGCAAAAATGACTCCATTTCGAGGCACAGCCTGGAATCATTCCCACTGTACTTTCCATCCAAGGCTTTGAATGAAGCAGAGAGTTGTATGGAAAAAAACCCAGCGTGATCAACCTTTTCTTGTGTGGAACCACAGCACCCCCGGCAGCTGGGGAGAGCGGATGGAAGAGGGTTTTCCCCTCGACTTTGACAGCTTATTGTGTGAATTAGCTCACCCTTCTCTCAAAAAAGATCTTGAAAGGTTGACAATAATCTGTTTTGACTTCGTGATGAGGAGTTGTGATGGAAGACTGCAGGGTCACTTGAAAATCTGATATTCCACTGAGAATGTTTTCTAGTCTACACTGAGAGCTGGAGACCAAATTTAATATCTGTTCTGAGATTCAGACCTCCTTGTCCAAATCTTCAGATGTTCCTCCAGTCCCTGATTGTGCATCCCTCATTTTAGTTCTAAGTTCAACTTCCCCCCAAAAAAACCCCTCTCTTTGGTTTTTCTGTGAGGTTCTGAACGACCTTTTCTTCTCACTCTGGTGGTGGGGAGGTCTTCAGGAGCCTTTCCAGTGGCGGATTTGACATCTGTTTTCTGAGGGACTGACTGGAGTAGTCTGCCCAAGGAATGATCCAGCTGGCTGAGTATTCCTAGGTGCTGGATTATAATGCAACAGGCAGGAAAGAAATACTTGTGGGTATGGCCGAAAATGCCATTTAACGTGAAGTGTCCAATGTCACTTTGTTTAGGAAACCAAGCAGCTTGTTGTAAGTAAGATGACTATTTTACATTTTTTTCTGTACTCCCCATAATTCTCCTCCCCAACTCCCCAAAGAGAACAAAAATACGTAAAACACAGTGAGACAATTTTCATGTTGCATCAAGCTATAATCCCTGATAATTCCAGGCTAGCGCTGTGGAAGAAATGACCAAACTCGATTCCCTTTCTGTTGTGAAATTTTTAAAAATTAGCTTTCCAGCTGACTTTCCTACCGCCGTGCTCGCTTTGCCTGAAATGATTTTGGCTTTCACAGCCTGGGTAGGCTCAACATGGCCACGAGGGATTTGGAAGACCTCACAGGGAAGACCTCCTACAATCTGTGGTGGATGCTGTCCCTTCAATTAGAAAATTTAGCTTCAAGGAGGCATTGCCTCAGCGTTCCAGGAGAGGGATCTGCTCTTGGGAGGGTCTTCTTTCCTTGAGCGCTCTCAAGACCTTGACCACCCTTTTCACTGAACAGCTTCATGGCAGAACTCTGTTCACTCCAATATCCTCTCCACATCTGAGGTTATTTCCATCCAGAGCCGGGTCAGTTATTTCCAAAGCTGGAGGTTCTTTATGGAGAAAGCCCTACTCATTTCTCTTTATTCAGAATTATTTTTTTAAAAAAAAAGTGCATTGCTGAAGCCATCTAGAGTTTTAAATGTCAGAACTCCAAGTGGAGCACGGCTGTGGTGTTACTACATTGTTCCAGTGAAAAACCCGACCCATGAAGTGGGTTGATCAGCTTCCAGTTGATTAAAGATGTTCTCCAGAAGAACGACAAGGCAACTGTGGAAACTATGTCTGCTTCCAATAAAACTCCCTGCACCCTTGCCAGGCACAGAGGGAAAAACCTGCCTTCAAACTCCTGGCCACGAATTTGCTTCATGTTTTAGCCGTGCCGCTCCTTGGCCCTGCGAAATCGCTAAGAAACGACTAGAATATCCCCTGCATCCAAAACCAGGAGGTTTCCTTGACATATTTCCTTGGTTTCCCGCCATCCCCAGCGGCAGCACAGTGGTCTGAGCTGGGCTGCAGGCTGTCTCTCTTCATTATGCCAGCCCAGCAAGGCCCAAAGCACAAACTGGGAAGCGATTTGGCCAGAGGTAAATTCTTCCCTCTGTAGCCGTGCCCGATTGCACAAGGTGTCGTCCCAGCTTTGGAGAAACACTTTGGGTGAAGGTGGCACATTGGGGTTGGTTTTTGCTCTCACTGAAGGTGCTGGTTTTCCTGCAGTGCAGTGCATCATGCTGGATTCATTCCTTGCCTGTTCCGTGCCCGTGTCTGGGATTCATTGGCTGCGCTGCTAGGTGATTTTTGGAATCCCGCTGCAGCAGTGACTCTCTGACACGCGGTTCAAACCCTCAGCCCGTCCCAGACCATGCTTTTATTACAGTGAGGAGATCTGTGGAGAGCTTCAGACTGCTGCAAATTTCCAAGGGCCGCATCCCAACCAGTATCACTTTCCAATTTCATTCCCCTCAAGAAATTCTGTCAACAGCTTCTCCCAATTCCATTAATCTTGTGTTTTACCATCTTAAAGCCTCCCATTCTTTCAACCCCCTTAAAGATGTGACCAGTGTTTCTCCTTGAGTGCTGACAATTACTTTCTCATTCTTGTGTGGAGCTGCTCTCCCTGCTAAGAACCACATGCAGTTTTCAATAATACCTATTCATCAGTAATGCATGGAGTGAGCCAGGTCTGGATTTCCACACTGAGGTACTGATGTGTTTTACATACCTTTCCTTACTCAAAAGGGATTTTCTGTCTCTGAACGCTAAATATGAGAAGCATTTTTCAAATTCTTTGACAGAATGCTTTTAACATATCAGCAGGGTTAATAAATCTTTCCCATTTGTTCTGTTCACTTTTATTCATAGTGAAGTATTGATCAGGAACAAGCAGGGATTGTGAGGACAGTTCTCGAATCAAGGTGATATATGGTGCTACCAGGACACTGATATAAATGGTTTGGTTTGGAGCTGTGCTCCTTTAGCCCCAAGGATTTTCCCCCAGCAGCAAGAAAATCCAGAAAGGGATTGATTATTCAACCACCCCAGACCACCAACCTGTCAGATCTCTCCATGTTAAATTTTCAGCTTTGTTTTTCTTCACCCCTTTTCCATCATAGTGCTCTTGTATAACACAACCATTTTATCTCTCCAAAATGTAAGCAACTGATGGAGTCCAAGCAACTCTTTGAAATCAGGGATGGGGAGATAGAGGGTAAAATAATATTGAAATTATATTTCACCTTCTATCCACACCTCAAATCTGGAATACCCAGGGGTCATCCCTGCATTGATTTGGTTTTCTCTGGGGCTACCTCTCTGTGTGTGTACTCTTTAGACAATGTGCAGCAATTAAATCAGTTAAAACCAAGGGACAAGTGGAAAGCTGAAAGCTAATTTATCCTAATTAGGAACACAGAATCATCAAATTTGGAAAAGACCTCTAAGATCATTGAGTACTTCAGTTTTGATAAAACACAAGGCAGGTATATTATCCAACAAATATTAATAGAAAAAAAAAATCCAGACATTTATTGTGGAGAAAGTCTCAATACCCCAAGTGCTTTCATGAAGATGAGACGGAAAGATTGGAGATCCATGATGGGAAGGGACAAGATGCTGTTCTGAGAGGAGGAATTCAGTCTTAATGTCAGAAATTCTCAGAGACATCTTGGGTTGTGAATAATCTTCTTAGATGCTGGTAAGAAATCTCTCATTTAGGGCTTTTAAGACAGCCAGTGGCATAGGGGATTATCCTGAATTAGCAAACAAATTGCCTGGATGACCTAATCCATTTTCCATTTCGAATTTCTAGGAGCCTGTAGTCCTGTGAATGTTTTTCTCTGTTGGTCTCCATATGAAAAAGCTTTTCAGCACATCATTGGGGCTTTTTCCTTGGGTGTTTTTTGATTTTGTTTTGGGGTTTTTTTGTTGTTGTTGTTTGGGTTTTTTTGTGTGTGTTTTGGGTTTTTTTTGTGTGTTTGGTTTTTGGGGGTTTTTTGTGTGTTTTTTGTTGTTGTTGTTGTTGTTTTGGGTTTTTTTGTTTGTTTTGTTTGTGTTTTTTGTTTTGGTTTTTTTGGGGGTTTTTTTGTGTTTTTTTGTTGTTGTTGTTTGGGTTTTTTGTTGTTGTTGTTTGGGGTTTTTTGTTGTTGTTGTTTGTTTTTTTTGTTGTTGTTTTTGGGTTTTGGGGTTAGTTTTTGGTCTGATCATCGGAATTCCTGTTTAAAATTTTGGTGACAGGCTGTGCTGGAGGCAGGAACGGCGCCTGAGATCCGCCGAGGAGAACAGAGCGTCAGAAAGCAGCGGTGGCACGGCAAGAGCCGGCAAAGCTGGGATTTTGGGCGTCTATTTTTAGTGGCCCAAGATTGCTCTGAGGTTAAAGGGACACACAATTCTGGGGGAAGGTGGAGGGAATATTTGCCTTCCCCGGAGGGAATCCAAGAGGATTGCAGAGTAAGAGGTCAGAGGAGCAAGGGGAGGGAGGGCTATCTGTGACACAGCTGTTTTGGGAAGCAAAAAGGAAAAAAAAAACGGAGCTGGATGGTAATTCCTGATGAAGCCTTTTTCAGAGTGGTGGAGTCAATGGAGCTCAGTCATATTTAAGGCATCAGACCACCTACATCTTAACAGAGCCACAAATCGATGCTAATGATGCCATTTATGTTTATAAAGAACTTTAAATTCAGCTGGAAAAATAGAATGGATGCTGAAACGCTGCCTCACTTGTTCCAGCCAACTTTCTGAAGCAGGATCTGACACATTTGCTGGAGAAAAGAGCAGAAAGGACAAAACCCTTTAGGGAAGATGCGGTTCTGGCAGTTCTTCCCTTCAGGAGGTTCTGACCAACACTGGAAGAGCTCAGGTTGTAGCAGTGGCAAATTCTGCTGCACAAAAAGGGAAAGGTCAGTTTATTTATTGTTTTGGCAGGAAAATGAACATTTGGGTAGTGTAGGACCCTTTTGGAGATGAAAATTGCTAAAGCAGCAAGATCTACCCACTGTAAATTAGCAATGCCTAAAATGGAAAAAATAGTGGCATTTTTTTATTTTTAAGTCACTTGCAAATTACATAAACCTTGCATGGTTTTTTTGGTTTTTTTTTCTTATGTTTATTTAGTAAATTGAAAGTACAGTATTTTTTTTTTGTTGTAAAACTAAACTATTGACTCACTTTTTCAAAAGGAGAGGGACCAACTCGAAATTTGCAGCAGGAAAGGGCACAGGAGCTGCCTAATTTAGCCACATTTTTCTTTGCCCTGAAGAACTGCCAGCCTTCTCCAAGGAAATGTGGAGTGAATCATTAAGCTCCATCTAAAACCAGACGAGTGTGTGTATTCCAGGATGTGCACAAGCTAAACTGCCTTTTAGGCAGGTTGAGGACATGCTCAGGATTATTTCCTTTCACCTGTCAATCCACAGTTACCCGCACAAGCTTTGGATGCCCATCCAAGTCTTTCAAAGGTCGTTCTCTGTGTCTGAGGATAGACCAGAAAGCCAATATTGTTATTTTTGGGCTATTTTTAATGTCTACATACAGAGAGCTCGCTCGAGTTGCCATAAATATCCTGTTTGCTCTCTTTGTTTCTCTTTCATTTGGCTCCCTTGGTATCAACCAGACTATTCTTCCTAAAATGTTTTACTATGTACCCTGCTGCTCCCTTTGGAGGAGAAAAATCAGGGAAACGCATTTGCAGGGGGGGAAAGGGATATTTACCCAGCAGCGAGTAACTTTTAAAAATAGTTAAATCAATTTAGAACGAACTTTCAACAGAGAAAGCTCACCTTTGGACAGAGATCAAGAATGAAAACTCTCAGACCAGAAGGAATTCGTGCAGGATGTAATGAGGAATAAAAAAAAAATGTGAGTGGGTCTGGAGGGTGCCAGGACCAAAATAAGGCCAGGTCACCCCGGCTGCCAGGCAAAAAAAAAAAAAGCTGCTTTTTCTCCCTCTCACGCAGCTCACAAACGTCTAACATTTCGCTGAGAGCGTGAAGTGCAAATCCAAGCGCCCACAAGAATTAATTTACATGCCCGAGTGGGGAGCTGGGCTTAAGGAGCGCGGCTGAACCCAGCTCTGTCCCGCGTGTGCACAAATCCACAGGCAGCCATTCCAGAGCCCAGGGAGCATTTTCTCCTTGCGAAAGGCACGTGTGATGCTGGGCTCATTAAGAGGAGATGTGAAATCGGATCCTCCTTTCTTCCTGCTCGGCTCTGCCTTTCTGCTGAGTGTCACAAAAGCGGATTGCTGTTGTTCACCCTCTGCCCAACAGCACTGGAGCTGAAGTTTATCTCCATCTTTCTTCTATTTTTTTTTTTTTCCACCTTTTCAAATTCTTGGCTCCCTCATTCAGAAGCTCCTGGAAGAGGGAAATTCTCCTAACACAGCAAAGCACTTTGGTACGGGAGCAGAGGGCTGTTTTATTTTTTTAATAAAGCAGATGTCGCATTTCTGACCTTTTCCCGTGCCCGTTCTCCAGGCTGGCATGTGCAGACCCCAGGAACTCCTGACTGCTGTGGCTCGCACCTGGGCTGAGAGCCTGCCCTCACCAGGAGGGCTTTGCCTGAGCCTCCCCAACAAGCTGGGGGAAAATCCTTCCAGCAGCTCCTCTCACCTCGTAAAAGCCCGAGTGCGAACTGCCGGCGCATGTGGGAGACCCTGCAGGTCCTGGGGACACTGAATCTCTTCTGTTCTCCCCACCAAAACTACCCTGAGCCCTCAGCAAAATTTTCCATTTTGGCAGCAGCATCATTCCCTCCTCGGGTGCTCCTCTCCCTCTCGTGTGTCGCTGGGAATTTGCTGAGGTGAGACAGGAGGATCAGTCCTAGTTTCTTGTTCTTACCCATCATTTTTTCCGGGCACTCAGCCCCCCTGATCATCCAGCACGTGGATTTAGGGCCATCCTCAGCACAAGGGGGTGGCACAGGGACCTGCAGGTGGAAGGCAGGCGGTGGTTACACCAATCCAGCCAGTGCAGGTACTCTGGGCAACTGCTGCCAAAAATTGGGCAACTGAAACCTGGAGAGCTGTTGGGATTCTGGATATTAGACAAGAGCATGTACAGATAAGACCCAGATTCAAGTTGTAGATCTTGATTACATATCAGGAAGCAATTCTTCCCTGTGAGGCCCTGGCACAGAGCAGCTGTGGCTGCCTCTGGATCCCTGTCAGTGTCCAAGGCCAGGCTGGACAGGGCTTGGAGCAACCTGGGACAGTGGAAGGTGTCCCTGCTCATGGCAGGAACATGGTAATCTTCAAGGTGCCTTCCCACCCAAACCATTCCAGGATCCATGACTTGATGATCTCAGGATTTGTCAGAGTACAGGAACACACAGCAGGGCAAGAAAGGCACAGCAGAGTCATGGCCACGTCAGATGTTTGTGCTCCTCAAGGACACACAGCACCTGCCTCCCTGGAGGAAAATCCAAGGGAATTGTAGATGCCTTTGTAGCCTTGTCTGCCTTATTAGGTTAAAGGACTCCTGGTTTGGCCTTTGCCTGAGGGTATCCAGTTGCCCTTGCCCAGCAGGAGCTGAGGTATGCTGAGTTCAGATGATGTATTCTCTGGACAGGTGCAGAATGGAATCGTTTCTTCAGCCAGGAGCGAAAAAATAAAAGGTGATTAAAAAATGTGTCCTGTACTGCAGAAAACCACAGGGACTTCCATATTTATTATTATATACATCTTGTAAGTTCAGTGTCAGCTCTTGACTGTGGGTGGTAGGAGATGTTGGTGCTCCTTTGGGGTGAGAACATCTGTTGTTTGGAATATTTTGACTTTTCTGAAGAGTCTGTGGCTCTTGGGAAGGACCTTGCTGCTGCAGGGGGCTCAGATGCCCAAACAGGAGCATTTCTGGCAGCTAAATTCACTGGATGCCTTAGTCCTTCGCAGTGAGAGGTGTCCCCATGCCACTGGCCCTACAAGCCACATTGCAGCAGGGAAGTTTGCTCACTGCAATCCCCACAAGGAAGCCTGACAGAGGCTCATTATCATCTGTCCATGGCGTTTACCAGGGAAATCTCCCACCCCAGATATTTTACCCCACCAGAGCCACCCTCCCTGACAAACCACGGGCCAAAAAAGCAAAGCTTTTGAGTCATCAGCATGGCTGAGGTGGCTCACAGGGAAATCTGGGCAGCGTGTGGTGTGTTTACACATTGTCCCTAAGTGACAATCCCTCTCTGTGTGCCCCCAAAGCCATTAACGCTCTGAGGAGTCAGCAGATGAGCCGGAGTGGTTAAACTCATTAACACCAGGTTAACTCCCATTGTGGAGCTCCTGGCTCGACATCAGAGGGCAATAAAACACCAAGAGCAACACGACGACTGTTATGATCAGGAAATTTGGGACGTGTGTCATTAGAGGGAACAAACAGGGCAGCAGAGGTGCCTGGCAGCAGCGCTGCTGAGTGTTCACTGCCATTCACTCCCCCTCCATGTTCCTCCAGTGCCCTTTATCAGCTTCCTCCGCTGTTGGGTGCAAACAAAGTCTGGCCCTTACCTGAGGGTCAGAGAGATGAGAGACAGTGTTAGACAGGATATTCCCAGCATTTTCAATGCTTCCTTTTTGGTGGGTTATGAATGTCTGACTGACACGGCCAAGCCAGAGCGCTGCGGGTTCCCGCGGGAGCCGTGCGGCCGTAAAGCTCGCAAACATAATAATAACAAAGCCATAAATTCTGACCTGTGCTACAGTCCCAGCCGAATAACAGCTCCCCAGCTGTGGAATATGCGCCCTTGTTGTGTGAAAGTGGCAGACCCGGGGGTAAAGTTCACCTCGTATTTGTCAGGTTGTGCAGAGCCAGGCCCGTTTAATGACCGAAACGCAGCCAAAAGCCCCGGCAGCAGGACAGATGCCCAACTGTGTTTTGAGCCTGTTATGATCTACTGAACACTTTGTGAGTAGGGAAAGCTTAAAAAAATACGTGATGAGGGACAGATAAGAGAGGTGGGGTGAAAAGTGGTGGCAATCCCTTGGCAAGGGAAGGGTTTATCGCCTACAAAACACCCAGGGTTTTTGTATCTCCAGAGCTTTACCCAGTGCCTCAATGCCTTCAGGCCATGAGGACTGAATGGAGCCCAGGAGCAGGGATGAAATAACCCACGGTTTCTTCTTTCTGCAGTGATTTCTTCCCAGCCAAAACTCTGCAGCCCCAAACCCCTGAAAGGCATTAGGAAAGCTCCAAAGCTTGCAGAAAACCGGGGAAGTGCACTGGGTGAATATTAGGGAAGACTGACAGAGCCATGAGCTAATCCAGATCATTCCCAACAGAGCAGAAAGTGTTGGACACGTGGAAAACCCCCCCAGGTACCCCATGCCTGCCTTTGGGAGGTGCTGGGATGGGCTGGCAGCAGGGAGATGCTCAAAGGAGGAGCTGAGGAGAAAGCTTGGTTGGGTCTGCCATCACCAGGAGGGGATTTTCCAGGGAAAAGGGACTTGGGAGACAACATCTGCATCCCCCCCATCGCCCCTGCCAGACTGGGATCGTGTCCACCTCAAGCCTCAGTGACAAGCGGGAGTGGGCCGCGCGCCATCCGGAGAAGGAAGGAGGAGACGATTTGTTTTCGTGTGTGTTTTTCTTTCCATGCCTGCTCCTTGGAAGGAAACATGTCTGCTTTTAGAGAACAATGCTGCCCAGGGCCGTGGGAGTGAGTGACGGGGCTGTGCGAATCCCAGCCCGCA
Organism: Phylloscopus whistleri; assembly: GCA_017589585.1. Taxonomy (NCBI): domain Eukaryota; kingdom Metazoa; phylum Chordata; class Aves; order Passeriformes; family Phylloscopidae; genus Phylloscopus; species Phylloscopus whistleri. Next base: position 709,398 of record JADMLD010000351.1, read on the forward strand.
GCCTGTTCCCAGGCCGGCCCTGGGCCCTGCTCAGCCCTGCTGAGGGCTCTTCCAGAGGGTTCAGCCATAAATGAGGAGGGCAGGGGGCAGCTGGGGAGTGCAGCCCCTTCCTCTCTTTATGGGGATGCAGCACTTGCTGTGCCTGAGCTGTTGGCAGCAGAGATGCTCTGGGGCTTCTTGAGCACTCCCCAAATCCCCAGTCTGCACCCCATAACCTTGAATTCCTCCTCTGCTTCTCACCCCAAATGTTTCTTTGGGCTTTTCTTGGAGCTGTCTCTTCTCCTCCATCCAGATCCCAATGGACTGGTGAGGACAATAAAATGGGGACAGGACAGCCACCAATCCAGCAGGACAATCCACCAATTCCATCTCCCTCCTCTGGAACCAAGAGCGGTTTTGTCAGATCTCCTCCTCCTGAGACAACAAAACTCCCTTCAAAGTTGTCAAATTCCTACCACACTTTCCAGATCTCTATTTATCACCCTGAGTTCTGAGCATCACCCTTTTCTAAATTCTGCCTTTGGGAGCACAGAGGGCTCCATGGGCTGTTGAAGTGGTGTTAAGCTCTACCAGCCTCCAGCCAGGTCATGTTTTGTTCTGGTGTTCTCCACACACCAAATTTTGAGGTGAAATTTGGGCTGCAACCAGCTAACTCCACTTTGAGTGGGTGTTTGGGGCATCTCAGGGGAATGAAGCAGCATTTTAGGGATTCCCAGCCTGATTAAAGCATCAATTGGGGAATGTCCAGAGAGGCTGTAATTTCCATCTGTGCCTGAGCAGCACAGGACCAGGAGCAGGAGGTGCTACAGAGAAGTCAAATATTGTGGATTTGAAGTTATTCGGGTGAAGGGGATTGACAGGAGTTGCAAAAATACCTTTGGGAGGGCTTAGGGCTCCCAAATCTCCCGACAAGTACTGAGTTGAGAAAATACATTCCAGCAGCAGGGATTAGCCAGGCATTTTCCTTATTTTACAGCATTTTTGGTCACCTCGTAGCTCCCCTGTCACTGCAGCCCTTTGAGCCCGGCCGTGCCCAGAGATCAGGAAAGTTCTGGAAGGAGGTTTTCCTCTCTCCCAGAGAAATAAAACCCTTTTGGTGCCCTTCCTGGTGACCCTTAAGGTCTGCAGATCACCTTTAAGAGAAACCCTTGCCCTGGCACTTGAGGGAATGCTTGAACAAGGCTCCTTAACACATCCCCGTGTCCTCCCCGGCACTTCTCCCGCCCAGCCCCGGCTACCCCGGCGCTGAATGGGACCTTAGTTTGAAGGATAAACACATCCATCACAAAGCTGCTTGGCCCACAGCCCCTCCATGAAACCCCTTTTGAGGACTCTCTGCCCAGAGCCCTCACCCCTGCTCTGCTTTCCACTCCCCAACCTGCTTTTTCCAATGCTCCCCAAGCAAAATCCCGCGTTTTCCAGGAGTGGGAAGAGGTGCAGGAAAACAAGGGTTGCTTTAACCCCTGTTTTAAAGCTGGAGTTCCCTCCTGGTTGGGTGTATTTGGTTTGGGCACAGTTCTGAAACAAAAGGTACAAAAGGAGCCAAGTCGTTGGGGGCAGGGGGAGGGAAGAAAGTTGGTTTGATTTCCAGAGCCTTGGAAGATCATTAAAATTTCATAACAGGCAGCAAAAAAAAAAAAAAAAAAGGAAAAAAAAAAAAGGTTGTTTGCTTCTAAGGTCTCTGGTGTTTAAAGAGCTCGAGACAAAACTGCCGAGCAGAATATTCCAGTTTATCCCGTGGAATAGGAAGGAATGGCCCCAGACGTAATTACAAGTAAGTAGAGCAGCGAGAGAGGGGAAAAAAGCTCAGGGAATCTGATGTCTAAGAAGGGTTGGGGTTTTTATTTTCTCGCCGGGGTTTTAATCAGTTTGCCCGATTGTTTGTTTGTGGCGATTTTTCTGACCCACCTCAGTAAAGCCTTGGATACTTTGACAGCAAGTGGGGTGGGATGGGGGGGAATTCCAGCTCCTGGAATTCGGGGGCAGTGGAAAGCAAAGCCAGGGAAGAGGGGTGAAAAGTGCTCTGCCAGTTTACAAAGCCGGGTTCAGGGGATGGGGTTTCAGCAGCCACCGACTCTGGAGGTTTTATCCGCTGAACAAGCAGCAGCAGAGAGAGGTTTTTACAAAAGCAGGGAAACCGTATCTCATTAATATTCCTACCTAGCAGAAAAAGAGGGGAATAATAACATTTAGTGGTTCTAAAGCAGCGGGGAGATGGTGATGAATGTCAGGCTGTACGTGAAAACTGTACAAGGCTGTATAGATTTCAAAAACAAAAAATCTGTGCTATTTCTGCTCTTGGGCTTCACTCTTTAAAAACACATTACCACTGAAACGGAGTTTTAGAAGGGAATAACAACGTTGGCAAAATATTTCTTTGAAGCGCAGAACTCCTGATCTGAAAAAGAAAATGGGTCGTAAATCAGAGAGCACATTAGGAGCCACAAGATATATGGAAATCTAACGTTATAAAATATTCTTCAGGACAAAACAGCATTTAAAACCAGTGTTTCAGAGTGATACAAACACTACTAAAGGGATTATACTCCCCTCAAGTTTGTAGATATCAGTTCCACTCTAAAATCAGAGTGCAGTACTTTAAAAAAATCATTAACAGTGGTTAGATATTTGTATATATGACATCAGACTTATTCATGAAAAGGAAAAACTTTTCACTCTATGTTTATATTTTATTACTCACTTACTTTTAGCTGTCTGCAATTTGTAAAATATTGCTGTGTTTAATGGCATAGTCCTCGCAGCAAAAGATACATATCTTATTTTTGTATTTTGTTTTACCAGAAAAAAAACCCACCAAACCCTGGAAAAAATAATCTTCCTTATAATTTCCTGCAGTTAAAAAGATTGTTAAATAACCTTCAAGCTGACCACAAAGAAAAGATATTTAATTATTTGTTGAAATGCATAATATTTTCTGCTTTTTTTAAATGAGTAGAGCTTATTACCCTTTCTCTTTTTACACCTAATACACAAACATTGTACCCATAAGAGCAGCTTTATAATCAGAGGAGACCTTTTTAAGGGAGTATTGTTAAATTCAAAGTGAAATCATATTATTTCTTGTGGGATTTTTGCTCCTAAAATCATTACCTACAGTAAATTGTTCCTCTGATTTGAAATGTTCATCCCACAAGGAGGATTAATTATTCCATTAGGATACAATTTTCTCCTTATTTTTCTATCTCCTGGGGAAAAAATCAGCTTCCTTGCTTTTCAGTTTTTACATGAGTGTACAAATAAAACTCTGAGATGATTCCTGAGGATTGTCCACATGCAAACTCCCATCATTTTTTAAGGAGTTTCCCAGAGAGGAGCCTGATCCATGCTGTGTTGGAGTTCATGAGTCATTTCTATCTGCTGTAAAGGGATTTGGAGCTGAGCACTGGACTCCTTACAAGCTGGAGGCTGCACTTTCATAACAACACGAATTTTATCATCTTGCAAAATCAGGAATCATGGAATAATTTAGCCTTGTAGCTGGAGAGTGCAGTTTGGTCTGATAATGATATTTTCCTCCATGTACTTTGGATTTATCAGTGGTTTTTGGCTAACACAGCCCGTGTCAGCTGATTTCTCACCCTTGTGCTAACAGCACTGTGCTTTGGCATTGTGTTTGTGTAGAAAAACAACAAATTTTCAAGCTGACTCTGATTTTCTTTTTTAAATAGACAAAAATATTATTTATAAAAGAGACCATTCCACAATTTGATAATTATCAAAATAGCCTGAAATCTCACAAGCTATTAGAAAACGGAGAAGTCTGAGGGATTACAGGAATTCTGGAGTCAGTGAAGGTTCAGATGCTTTTTTGCCTCCTTTTCTCTCTTTTATTCCTTGCCTTGGGGTTCCTTCCGTGTGCTGTCCCACAAAGCTTCCATTGGGAGCAGGGAGGAGGGTCTGGAAAGGGTCAGCTCAGTCTAAGCAGGGTCTGGAAACAAGGCCCATGTTGTCACTCCAGGTTTGCTCAACACTTCCAACCCAACCTGGGTCTCCATGTCCTGCCATCATGCAAATGAGGCTGTTCCTGCTGGGAACGTGGCATTCCCGGGAACATTCCCTCCTGGGAGCCAGGGCAGCAAGTCCTCCTGATCTAAGAGCTCTCACTGATGCTGCTATTCTGACTTTACAGGCATTCACAGCCTCCCTTCCCAGCCTGTCCCTTATTTTCTGTGTGGAAGAAGTTTTTGGGAATAATTGGAGCCTGGATTTGTAAAAGGAACCTCCTCCGGGTCACTTTTCAGACAGGAAGCTTTAAAAATGCAACTCTAAATGCACCACACCCCCCCCCAAAAAAAAAAAAACAACAACAAGAAAAAAGAATCAGTGGGTGCAGTTATTTGCAGATAATGCCATTTGTGAGGCCAAAAATCTTCTGGGATTTTCCAGCCTGGACAGATGGAGGTACAAAAGGGTCTCATCCCCTTGTGCCAGGGGAGCTGGCACTGCAGGACTCCTCTCCCTGATCCATGGCCCAAAATTTTCCAAGCTATATGCACCCCCCAAAAAAATTTAAGAGTCGAGCTTGCCTGGGAGAAGTGAAAAGCTGGTTTCTGTTTAATTTCTCTTCTTTCTGTGCAGGAGAAATTCACAGAGCCCAGTGCAAAGAGTGCAAAAGAACCCAGAAATGCCAGGGGCAAAACGCGATGGACGATTTCCAACACCACTGACTTCCCAGTCTGCTCCCACCCCTGGACAGAAATCTTGGCTGGCTCAGGGACGCAGTTTGCAACCTCTCTGCTCCACCACTTGTAAATAAAGGCCTTTTTATCTCTGGGGTTTCATGTTCAGAAGAAAGTTATCTCTGGCCATAAAAAACACATCTGTCGGTAGCTGTGCTGAGGGCAGAGCAGCCAAGGGTTCAGCTTGGCATGGAAATGCTTCCAGCAGGCTTGGAGCCACAGCTATGTCCTTTTTCTTCCCCTGGTCCAGAACACTTGATCCTGACCCAGCCAGTTGCTGCTCTTTCTGGAGGGTGGCAACTCAGAAAATGCCAAATGTCGGATATTTTTTTTTGTGCTTAAAAAATACTGTCCTCACATGAGCAGAAAGAAATTTTTTTGTTATAATATCTGCCTAAACTCTTAAACTCAGAAACTGCCCTCAGCACTGGTGCTGTTATCACAGCTCCAGCACCCCTGGAGAAGATGAAGCTCCTTATCCTGAGGTCTGCCCCAGCACAGCTCTGTCTGCAGCAGGGGCAGGGCAGGGATGGGGATGGAGCAGATGAATGAGCTCGTAATAGGTTGGGGAGCAGCTGTAAAACCCCATCTGCCAAACTCAGCAGAGAGGCAGCTGCCCTTCCCAACTCCCAGTGAAGTCTCTTCCTCCTGACAGTTTGCTGAAAGGATTTCCATTGTGTGGTGCTTAGCACATCTGGGAATTTATTGCAAGCTGATGCTTTCTGTTTTCTATCCCAGCGACACCGACAGGAGACGCGGAGGAGCGATCCCTGCCAGATCTCTGCTCCACGCTGCATCCAAATGTGGTAAAACCCTGGAAAGCTCTGACGTAGGAGAGCCCTGCTTGTCCTGGTCTGATCCTGAATGACACTGACACCCACTGACTTCTCCCTGTAACAGATGCTGCTTAGGGAATACAGGAGGATTTGGATAAATGATAGGAAAAAAAAAAAAGGTTTATTTCCAAAACACAGCCTTTAAATACAGGCCACTGGCGTGTGTGGTAGGGGTGGACACAACACTGACCAAATTCCTCGTGTCCTGACTTTATTACCCTGCTGAATATGGAGAAAGGGAAAGAGTAAAGCCTTCCCAGGCAGGAATAAAGCTCAAATCTCAGCTTCTCAGACTCCACAAAGGAGCTAGGAGGCATGGTGCACGGCAGAGAGAACTTCCCTGGTAAGATCCAGATATCTCTGCCCTTTCCACCTAGCAGCTGCCCTGGAAAATGGCTGATGGCTGGGTTGTGTTGTAGCAGAAAATAGAGATTTTCCAGCTGGACAACAGGCTGTGGCCATAGGGCATCTGCATCCCAACGCCTTTCCCTGCCCTTTACCTCAGCTGGCCCTTTGCAATGGGCTGCAGTGCAATGGCAGGAACACAAAATAACTCATGATGTGCCTCAAACTGTGAGCAGAGAGCATCTGATCCTGCCCAAACACAGACCTGCTCGCTCCAGAGAGGGCCAATATTTACACAGTAATCAACATCTAATTCCCTTTCCTAGCCCAAATATTCCCTTCTGTGCTCAGCCACATTTTCTGCCCATCCAGAAACTCTGCGTGAGGTGGGCTGGGTGAACATGGGGATGTGAGCAGTGCTCCCAGGGATCCCAGGGATCATCCCAAGAGCTGCAAGCCCTCACACCCCAGGAGCAAGGGTTTTTTCTCCTGGCTCATTTCATTCATAAACCACCAAGCTTCAGCAGGGCTACCGAAAATCCAGATTTCTGTGCTTTCCACACTTTCTAAATCAAAGTTTTCTCCCATGTAAGTGAGCAAAAAAACACCCTCCTTGCCTCAAGGATGGGGAAATAGGAGCAAAGAACCAAATTGCAGCCTCAAAGTGCAATTTAGAACTCCCAGGAGGCACAAGATCTCCCTCTTGCCAGCCATCCCTTTGCTGACTTCCACAGCTCAGAACGAAATTCCACCAGCTGGGCAGAATGAAATTCCTTCCATTCTCAGATACTGCGATAAATATTTAATAAATAATCAAATTAAACCCGAATGTTGCTCGTTTTTTTTTTTTTTTCCCCTTAGGTCAACATCTGTAGCTTCTCGTGCTGTTATTTGTGAAACAGCTTTATTAACCTATTACGAAAGCAGGCATTTGTTATGCAGCAAATTGAAGTTTCACAGTCAATGGATGTTTTGTGGCCTGGGAAAAAGTAAACATCAACTGGAAAAGTCACTTGTGCCTATTCTTGTTTTTGCCCAATAAGAATTAATATCAGATGTGTAAGTGGTGGAATTCCTTGAAGGAAATACATCTCCTTTGTTAAGGGACTGTTAGCTGGAAGCTCCAGAGCCTCAGATGATGTAATAGCCAGACGTCTGCAGACTTTTAGAACAATTGTCATTTATTTCCAGGAATAAGAGGAAATTTCTTTCTCCTTCTCTTCCCACATCACTCATCCTAGCAGGGAAAGATGCTTTCCAAGGCGTTTCAGCAGTCACTAATGGCATAGTTCTCTATGGGTCACTCCACTTGACAGATGGATTAGGATCCAGTGTCAAACTAAGGAAAAATGGAGAAGAAATCTTCATATGAGGATGGAGACAGACTGATGAGTCCACCCTGCTGATAATACTGAATTATTCAGGGGCTAAAGATGAAAGGTGACTGTGATGAGCTGCCAAAAATCCATCTGGAAGTTCATGGCTGAGCGAGAAACCATCAGGTGAAATTCAGGATAGATAAGTGTCAAGTGATGCAAACAGGGGAGGAGGGTGCTGGAAATCCTCTAAAGTAACCCTGACTCTTACACTCCAAATTGCCTCTAAACATTGAGGAGAGATGGAGCTCTGAGGGTGATTATCCTGGGAAATAGTTTGAATTTGTGGCTCTCAGGAAGCCAAGTGAATACTAGAAAGTATTAAGAAATGAAGAAGGGATAGAGAGATAGATAGATAGATAGATAGATAGATAGACAGACAGACAGACAGACAGATAGATAGATAGATAGATAGAAAGATAGAAAAGGTGTTATTTTATAAACTTTGGTGCATCTACACCTGGAATACCTGTAATCTCCCAGCTCCTAAAGGAACTGGTCAGACTAAAACACACTTAGAGGATGGTGCCAAGGACAATCACAGATTTAGTCCTCGGTGTGAGAATGATTGAATGGGTTCTGTTCCTTCAGCCAGAAGAGGGATGAGTGAGAGGATCTGACGGCCTTCTCAGGAATTAGGAATGACAAGGAGAGAACAGCAAGCAGCTGTTGGATGTTTGTGCCTCTAACACCAAACTCAGGAGCATGAAATGGAGCTGGTGGCTGGCAGCTCGGATGGAGCAGGAGCAATCCTCCACACCGTGCTTCGTCATCCCGCCGAACTCCCTGCCACGGGATCCTGGGAACGTTAAAAGTTTACTGGATGCACTCATGAAAGAAAAACTCATCAGAGGTTTTGTAGAATCCATCTGGGTTTTGTATTAAACAGAAAGGCTCCATGTCTGGTTCAGAAAGCGCCTGAGCCAGAAACCGCTGTAAGCTGGGCGAGTGTTTGAGGGGAAGTATCGGTGTAGGACTGACCTACATTTGTACCCTTTGCTGGGCTCTCACTGCTGCTGCAGATAGGAGGTTACTTGGCATGGGCTTCCAGCCTGACCTGCTAAAGCTGTTCATATCTCCTCGCCAGCCCAGACTTCCAAGTGATAAGTAATTCCAGACAAATGCATTCCTTATGTTCTCTCTTAAATGCAATAATAATGTTAACTATTAAGTCAGGTGATGACAAGCCAACACAGAGCGGCCTCAGGTCTTGGGCTTCTCCCTTCCCAGTCCTTATTTCCTTTGCTCTGGGTTGAGCTGACCCAGGGCAGCCCACAGGTGCTGTAGGGGCAGGTCTACTTGGGTGGACATCAAGTCCCTCTGCCAGTCTGGGCTCCAAAAACCTGTGCAGGGCCACCAAGAGACAAATGGAGGTAGTTAATGCACAGCAGGGCACTGACAGGGTTGATTTGGTGACCAGGCTTGCTTTACTTTGCATCTGAAAATCCCAGGTCAAGGAGTTGTGCCCAGATTTCCTTCGACCACCAAACAACTCCGGCGTGCTGATACAGCTCTTGGAGCTCAGGGCATTTTAAGTAGGGAGGAAAGCTCAGTTGAGAACATTCCTTCTGGCTCTAAACTAGCAGAGACCTCCATAAGAGATATTCACAATTTTTGTGAGCAGCTCCTCCAACTCTAATTGCCTGAGCAGGAAGATTAAAACAGCTACGATGGTTTCTGGGCAAATATCTCTGTGTTTTAGTGAAGCGTTTGATAGTCCCATAAAATCTGATTTGAAAGCTTGACTCAGTCTGGCCTGGATGTGAGTACTTGTCTGTGGTCTCTGCCTTGGCTGGAGTACCACAAACCAGGATAAAGTTTGATATGTCACGTTTGAGGAGATGAAGGAGGTGCTGGCTGGAGAGGAAAGTGCCTTAAGCCTGACTTTATCTAATTTCTTCATGGGTACGTTGGAGGACACGGCAAACAAAATGTGCATTGGACTTGTAGATGGGGGAAACGCTCAGGAAAACCACAGGAGATGAACTACTGGCAAAGCTTCAATAACTCAGGATAAGTCACCTCCAGCAGGAAAAGTCTCCGTGCATGAAGGGGCATGTGACCACCACTGAGGAGAACGTTTGATTTCTGCTGGTTCTAGGGTGTGGCAGTGGAAAACTTGTCCTTTTTGAGGCTCCTGAAGGAGAGGTGGAGCAGAATCAACCAGGGAGATAACAGCTTTCCAAACTATCCTCATGGTGATCATCTTAACTCTTGAATGCTGCTCCACTCAGGGAACCTCAGCAAGGAATCAACACCTCAGAGAGAGCTCTGGGAGAGAGGAGGGAAGGAAAAAATAATAATAATAAAAAAAAAAATTAAAATGTGATAAAGGCAATGAAGAGCCAAAAGGGAATGGCTTACGAGAAAATATTAAAATACCTAAATATGGATAAATTGGCCAAATTATGACTAAGGGAGGATATGATAACTGTCTGCATGTATACGAGGGCTGTAAACCACTAGGAAAGGAAAGGCATTTTTTTGATTGGTATAAGAAGAAATTTCGGAGAAATCCCATTAAATTAAACAAAGGAAAACGTTGAATGAATAACGGGAATTGTTCCTAATGGCAAACTTGACCAAAATTTGCAAAACGTTTTATATAAATTGATCTGAAAAAAACATCAAGGAGATGTGAGAAAGCTGCTTGGATCCCGGTGGTTAAAGATATTGGCCTCTCGTGCTTCCTGCAGCAGAGCAAGGAACAAGAACAATCGAACTCAATGGAAAGGGTTTGGCTCTCTTTGTTTTCTGGTGCAGGAAACCAACGATTTTAGAAAGCTCTGCCAATGGTCTCGTTGTTAAAAATGCAGTGAGTGCATCCAGAAAGCTCAGTCACAAAAGAACAGGGGTTTCTGAGGGCTTAGGGCTGAGTCTTCTGCCTTTCCAGGTTTTTGAAACATTTCTCAGCAAACCCTGCCAGAACACTCCCCCCTCGGTGTGCTGCAGACAGGAGAGAGCAAGGTGTGATAAACGGGGCAAGGAGCATCATTTACATTCCCAGCACAAACATCAGCCCGTGTAGGGCAAGCTGGTCCAGCTCCAGCTTCCTTGAAGTGGTTTTTTGACCAGAATTCCCAGCGAGGTGCCCAAATGTGGGGGAGAATTCCCCTGTCGTCTCTGTGGTAGACCCAAACCACAGGTGGAGTCCATACAAACTGGGGAATGTCCACACCACCATAAGGCCCAGCTCTCCTACTGGGAGATGTTTAGAGCTGGCAGGGGCAGCGTGACTTGGAATTCCTCCCTGGCACTGGGATCCACGTTCCTTCCACAAAACCACTTCCATCGGTGGAGGCTGAGAGCAAGCCCTGTGCTCCAGTGTGAAATCTAATTGAGGTGTCCTTGGTGGTTTTTTTCCAACAGGAATCACACAGCAGATTGAACCCTAGAGTCCTAGAATTATGGACTAGTTTGATTTGGAAGGGACATTAAAGGTCACCTAGTCCAAACCCCGTGCAATGAGCAGGGACAGAGCATCACAGGATGGTTTGGATTGCAAGGAACTGTAAAAGATCACTTTGTCCCAGCTGCACAGCAGTGGGCAGGGACACCTTCCACTACAGCAGGTTGCTCCAAGCCCCATCCAACCTGGCCTGCATCTTCAGCTGGATCTGACCCTGGGTGTTTCCATGGGTGGAGCAAGGAGAGGCCTTTGACAGAGCTGTTGTGCCAAGATTTGGGTTTGGCCATGAAAAAGTGAAAGCAGCTTTTAACACTGACAGGTTGGATTAAAAAAAAAAAAAAAATGGAGGCAGGCAGATGAGAGCTCAGATCTCCCGCAGGCACCAGGACATTTTCTTGCTAATCTTGCGAGATGAAGGTTTTACTTTGAAAACCTTGAGTGTCTCAGACCCAGTTTTTTGATTCTGGAATTACCTCTTTGGTCTTAAATGAGCTGATTCTCCAAAGAGCTCGAAGACTGAGCACTTCCATTGAAGCTCTGGCAGGGAAGGAGGCAGCAAATCCTCACCTTTTTGAATCTTTGCACAGTTTGTGTCACTTCATAGCTGCCCTACCAAGGCTGTGCTCCTAAATCAGGTCTCTATCAAACCCCTGCACTGCTGCAAGCTAATCAAAGCCATGGAGGTGGCTGGCATCCGTTCAATAATATGGATTGTATCAAGGCTCAGGATTTTCATATTTCAAAGGCTGTTATGATTTTTAAAATCACAAACAGGGCCGTATTTATGCGCAGCCCCTTGCTGTGTGCTACATTATCCACTTAGACTCACATTACAAAAATAAGCTGTAAACACTTTTGATGAAAGGGTTGGACACTTCGTTTACACCCCTAGAATGGACTTTTGTTTTAATGCCCAATTACACTTTGGTATTTAACCTTTCCCCTCTGTTTTACATATATTCTGTCATTTCGTTCCAGCTTGCTATTTATTTTCCTTTGTGCAGGGAAAAAAAAAAAAAAAAGGAAATCATATTTAAAAAAAAAAAAAGGATAAGTAAATACATTTACAAAAAAAGTGTTCACTCAGCTCTTAGCTAAATGTATGCAGCAAATCAGAGTCTGTTTGCCCTGAAAGTGTTTTGGTTGGGGTCTCGGATGATTTCCACTGGCCATTAATGTGCATCAGCTAAACGCGAAATGAGAAAACATTTACCTGTCAAGGCATTAATTAAAGTTTAATTTTCTCCTGTTTGCACAGTGCTTTGAAGGCGGGAAAGCGTTTTGGAGATCCTGTGTGTGTTAAGGCCTGCACTGGCTGCCTCTGGGGTGGCTTTTGGCACTGGAAATATCCAGGATGGAATCGGGGCTCACGGCAAGGGCTCCCTGGCCAATGCCTGCCCGGGGTTGCCATGGAAATGCAGAAGCAAACCATCTTGGCAGCTCCATAAAAGTGGGTTTTTTTATTATTTTCATATATTTTTTAAAGGCTGGAATCCACCCTGCTTGGCTTGGGCCTCCCCACAAATGAATCCTTGCCTCAAGGACAGGCTGTGCCAGCTCCGTGTGTCTCCGTGAAAGGCCCAAACCACCCCAGCAAGGACAAGGTGTTACAAGGTCCAGTTCCTTGGATACCTTGTGCAGCAGAATTCATCCTAAAAGCACCTAAAATAGGGCAAAAGATCAAATTCTGGCGTAGTTGGTGCCCCTTGTTCTCTGAGCAACCACACCGAAGTCAACGCTGTTCATAAATATTGGCAAAGTTATTCCCTCATGCCAGGAAATGCAACTTTTTATGGATTTTTTTTTTGTTCCTTGTGGCAGAAGAAAATGTTGAAGGAGAGCTTTGAAGCAAGGAAATGAGAACGCTGGATGGATCTGTACAGTGGGATCTCCTCCCAGCTCTGTGTGAGGAAGAAAATGAGCAGAGTGGGGTGGTGGATGGTGCTGCTAAAGAGGGAGTGGCTGGAGGGCTGGAGAAGGACAGGGAGAAGCAGCATCTTGGGATGAACAGGATACACGAGAGGAAACCAATAAAATGTGATCTCGAGAGAGATTTTCCATGGATTCCTGATTATCATCTCAAATTTTTCTGAACAACCAAATTCTCTCCTCTGCTTTTGTTTGTTTGTTTAGGTGGGTTTTTTGGGGTTGTTTTTTTGTTGTTTTTTTTTTTGGAGGGGGGTGTTGTTTGTTTTTTTGATGTTTAACCATCACTAATTGAAAATGAACCCTTTGGCTTCCTTTGCTCCCAGACCTTTAAACTGGCCAGGCACGGTGAAACAGTAAAAAATGTCACAGAATTCGCAGAGAGGGAGAATAATAGCAAAATCTGTTCCTCATTTTTTTTTATATTTCATATGGGATGCGAACCGTTTACTCCCTAGTAATTGCAGATGTTAGACTGAGACTGTAATAATGTAGCTGGCAATAACTGTTGCTTTACCACAAAAAGCTTCCCAGTAGCATTAAAAAGACAACAGAAACAATAGTTTCAACACATTCATCTGTACCAGGAATTCTGGAAGCACTCAAGCTACTGATTTATCATGTAAACTTTTGCTGGTGTACGTAGGAACTCCAAATATTTTCTCATGCTGTTGCTGAAGAGATGACAATCTCACATTGTCCTCCATCGTGTAATCTCTCAAATTTGCAGTCAAATTTTGTCTTCCCACGGATTAAAAACTCTTTAATTTCTGTCTAATGGAGACCAGAAAACACATGATTTAATATTTCCTTTTTTTTTTTTCCTATTATATTTGTGTTTTCTGGTTTGTTTGCCCTTGTATTCTGGGTGACAATTTTGAATTAATTATCTAAAATTTGCTGCAAAAAAAAAGCTTTTAGAGCCTCCTGGCCTGTGAGCTGTCATGCATAACATGAATATAGGTGATACATAAAGCAAATAACACCCTAAAATCGGCCCTTCCAAGCTGGCTGGGTGCCCTTATCACACATTCCAACGTGCCAGGCAGGAGCAGGCACGTATCACCTTCAAAGTGCCACGTTTTTGTCACAGATGTTCTGCACAAATAAATGGTGTCATCCAGGCTGATTAAACCAATACATCTGAATCAACTTGCAGTTCCTGTGGCGGCGTGTTCCAGAGGATGCCTTCTGCTCCCGCTGCAGCCTTTGAAATTTCAGAGAGAAACAAATAATAACAATAAAATAAAAATTAAAAAAAGACCCCAACCTTGTTTTTTCCCAGGTTAAACTTTTCATCTTTATCTAAAGCATAACAGTGGCTGCGCTGATTGTGCTGGGGGAAAACAACCCACGGGTTGGGTTCCAGCCCAAGGTTATCCATCTGGTGGTACTGCAAACCACAGGAGCAGAGCTCAGCTCCAGTGTCATCAGATCCCCCGAGCTGGAATGTTCTCCTGCTACAATTTAGGTTTTCCAGCCATTCCTTTCCCTAATCCAGCGCTCACACAGCGCAGCCTTCTTCTCTTTCCATCCATTGTTGCATATTTGCGTGTTTTGGGTTCAGCAGTGTGAGATTAGGAAATTACAGTTTCGAAGAGAGGGCCCGGGGCTGTGGTTTCTGGTCGTGTTCACATTGCAAGGAGGTCACTTCTCCATTGATACTTGCTGAAAGTAACGAGATTTGGAGCATGCCAGTAATAATATCACGTTGTGTATCTGCCTGGTGCATCTGGATATCTTCAGAGCTTCCATCTATCGTGTGAGTGCCTAGCAATAATATTAACAGTGTGACATCGGGGCTGGGAACTGGGATTTTAGGGACTTTACAGCTACCAGGGGAAAAAAAGTCCCAGAGATATTGTTCACAGTTTTGCATTTAAATTAATAGCGAGTAAACAGATGAGTAACGTATGGCAGGAATGTTCTGCACAGGCTCCCATTAGGATTTAAATATCACATTCTGCTCTGGGTTCTCATTTCTGCCTCACTTCCTGGGCTTACATCATTTATGGAGCACTTCCTGAGCTGGTGGCAGTGTGTCACCATGGGTCTGTGGCATTCTTGGGTGCACAACAGAAACTGGTCCACCCGAACTCAGTACCAGCAGCCAGATGGATGAAATTTGGACCCTGATGCCAATTATGCTGATTAGATTTATTTTTATATGTGATATGTACCCAGTCTGGTTTTGAGAATAACCCTACATTCTGGGATTTTTTTTTCCACAATTACGTTGATGAAGATTAGAGATAAATATGAATAGATCTAGGATGTACCATGGCAAGGCATAAACACTCCTAAAAAAAAAAAAGCAATATTACATTACCTCTGGCTCTTTGGTGTCAGGTATTGCCAGGGCCCCACTCTACAAAATGAAAAAAAAAAGATCTTGGAATCAGAATAGACAAGATTAAAATACTAACGGGATTTCTTAGCATTATCCTCCCACAGCTCTTTTTAGGTGGTTTTACAGGGTTGTCGTCAGAGGCAGCATCTGAGCACCTTTCATATAAAACTAAAAGAAACATAATGTTATAAATGAGCAAAAAATAATGGGAAAGAGTGAGGGAGAAAGTGTGTCTTCTCTCTCTCCAAAGATCTGATGTTTTATGGGTAGCTGGAATATTTCTGCCTTCATTATCTGTGTCTTGGCTTGGCTTATACTCAACCCCCAAGTTTTATAGAAATGTATCTCTGTATCACTCTGACCTTCCAAAGACATCAGTCTGGCTAGGAAATCCAGAGAATTTCTGGCACTGGGGGTACTGACTCACTCATTGTTCCTGTTCATTGTCAGTTCAGGAATTTCCTCTGGTTTGGTTGGAAAGAAAAAAAAATCCATCCAACGGCAGTTGTTGGTATTTTCCTGTTGTTTGCCAGGAGCCTAAACCCCAAAATATTTTCTCTTCTCAACAGCATCGTGTTTCTGATTAATCGGGGTCAACTCTTCCTTTTCTCTCCTGACCTCTCGTAGTGACCTCAGTGTTCCTTTTAATTTCCTTGATCTATCTGCAGCGTTCCCAGCCAGGTCTCTGGAGTGCTGGAGATTGAAAGTGGTTTCCAAACACCTACAGCTATGTTCTGGTTCCAGCTAAACTGGTCAGAGTCAAGCACTGGGCAAAACGGAGGTGGAGGCCAAACCACAGATTACAACATTAGGGATTGTGTCTTTCCAAGGGAAAAGGAAAGCTCACACAAAATCTGTGTGATATTTGTCTTGCCTTCATAATCCAGAATGCTCCTTGTCTTCCTCACCAGCAGAAGGTTCTCTCTATGGGGGTGTTTTCCCAAATCTCTTGGTCGGGGGAGACAAAAAGAGGAGAATGTCCGTGCTGTGTGGACAGTCAGGGAAAGATTTGGGGTCTTATTCTGCATCTCTGAGTGACCCCATCCAACTTCTCCCCCATCAATCCCAGACTGACCATTCTATAGACAAGCTCTGGGGAAGAGATGGATCTGGACTTCTTATTCTCACCAAGACAGGATAGAAAGGGACAAACTGACATCTTCTCTTGTTAAAGTATATCCATATCCATATGGATATCACCTGGCCTGCAGTCAACCATGTGTTCTCCCAAGGATCCCTTCTGAGGGATGTCTGCTGTCCAAGACTTGCTTTTGGGAGGTGTAAACTCTGTCAGAGAGGAGCTCAAGCTGTGAAGTTTGAAGAGGCTGGCTGTGTCGGAGCCTTGGGGCCGTGCTCAGGACCTCAGGAGTCAGAGTCTGCTCAGGAGCAGGCTTTGACACAGAGGGTCCTGCTCAGGGAGGCCTCGATGATGGATTTGGCTTTGAAAAAGGAACCATAATATATTTACACCATAATGCACAGAATGGGGTGGGGAATGTGAGGGAATGCTGGCTGGGGGTACATGCATTAAGGCATGATTTATGTTGGCTCCACAGAGGATTTGTCCTCCTTTTATCCCCTCTGAAGAGAAGTCTGGGAATTTCATCACAGTAGGAAAACAGTGAGGTGGAAAGACACCCTCGCTTTAGGTGACCCAGCTCAGCAGCAGCTGGGAGCAGGTTACCACAAGCACAGTCCTGGTGCCAGGATTTAAACATTTTCCATCTCCCCATAAAGACCAGTCCACATTATCCAGCGGAGATGAACAGAATTTCCATTTGCCATGGTGGGCTCATTAGGTCCAGGTAAAATTTGTTCTCCTCACAGGCTAAATCCCTCAAGGGTACTTTGGGCCCATTCCTAGACTCATTAAAGCCAATGGCAGCAAGCTTGAGTATTATTCTGGTAATACCTCCTGGTATTATTCTTAATTTAAACATTAATAGTTTAACTCTCTGTTGTTAATAATAACAATAATAATAATAATAACCCCTTGGAAAATTCAGCCCGAAATCCACTTCCTTGAGGAATTTCTCCTCTCCCATCAGGCTTTCAGGCTGGTTTGTTATTGTTGGGTTGCTCCAGAGTGCTTTGGGTTGCACACACTGGTTTGTTATTGTTGGGTTGTCCTTCGGCGCTGGGCTGTGCACACCAACTAATTTGTTTTTGGAGTGTTGCTCTGAGCTCCACACTCCACTTTATTACTGATGGGCTGCTCGCTGCGTCTTGGGCTGCTGTCCTTGTTTTATGATGGTTATTGCTGAGCCCTTTTGTGAAGCTCCTACCCACACAAATAGAAGGGCAGGAACTGTGGTGAATTTAATGCAACGTTTGGGGATTAATCTATTTTGCTTCACTTTTAAAAAGGGGCTAATTAAGGCTTTCAGGATTAGGAAACCCACTTCTTACTTTAATATGGTTTAAAATGCCCTTTCCTTCCCTACTTTCCTTTCTTCCCACATCCTTCTTTTGAAACATAACTTTTTATAGGTATCCTATCTTCCATCTTAATGCTCCTGTTAGCTTCCCACTGGCCTTTCAGGAAAAGCTTCTTTATGGAAGATTTCCTTTCAGGTTCAGTGCAAGAGCAAATACTCACGACCCTTGATCTTACTACTTACTTTCTTCTATAATGTCTTCATTTCATTTTGGTGCATATGTTCATAATCATCACGAAAATGGAAAGAAAAACAATTGGAAAATATTTTTTGGACAAGAATCTGGCATATTTATATGACATAAACCAGAATTCTTCATTACTATCATTACTGAGCAGCGTAATATTGAATAAAATTTTTATTTCCCCTGTTCCACAAGCAGTGCCTCTTGTGATCTGGTAATGCTAATTTGGGGAAACTGAGGCCAGAAGTAGCTGTAAAGGGACATTATGATATAAAGCAGCCAAGACCTCTGAAATTACCACTGTTTACTTCTTGTGTGCCTTTGCCAAACATCATTCTCAACATTTAAAAATTAGTTTGAGTGGTCTAAGTGTATCATTCTCCAGCAAAGGTGAAATGAAAGAGCTACAAAGTGAACAGGGCTGTTCTCCACAGCAGTAATCCTTTCACTCTTATATTAATGTATTTAAAAGAGGAAAGAGAGGAATTCTGGAGTAATTAATGAAATACTCCTTGCATGACCCATCACAAAATCTCTCTCCCATGTGCATATCTGGGTTTGTGTTTGTGTCTGTTTTCAATTCAATGAAATGACTGTAAAACCCCAAATGTGAGCAGAAAGGCACAAGGCTGAAGGAATCTCATTGCTAAATCCAGCTGCCTGCTCCCAAAGCTTCCCACAGCAATCTTGTGGAGCTCCATCCTGAGCCCAGCCTGGGTTTGGTTCCACATTCCCAGCTCCTCTGGGCACAGCTGGACAGCAGCCATGGACAGGGCGATGACCACAGACATGAACATGGAAATGCCCTTGCATTTCTTTGTCTGTTGTCCACCAAACCCCAGAGAATGGCAGCTGGCAGTTTTGAAAACAAAGTGATTATTGGTTTGTTCTAAGAGAAGCCAGGGAAGGCTGGGCAGTTCAGCACTCAAAGGCACAGGCAGTTTGGGAGAAGAGTGACCAGGACCAAACTGTGGCTCTCCGGCTCAAAGCAGCTTTTCTGCTCCCACCAAAACCCACCCAGATCCTGAAGAAGCACTTTCACCAGCCTGTCAAAGAAAGGTTGTGCTACTGCTGTGAAAGCACCCGCTGGTCAGAACAGTTGCATCACATCCCAGTGTTGTTCTGGGAAGAGAAATGCATTTTTAACTCAAATTTCCACACAGCACCATCCCATGCTCTCTGTGGACTGCTCCTCAGAATGAAGATAGCAGTACCTTTTGATTTGCCTAACTCAAACCCATCTTGCTTAAAGTCTTTATTGTTCCTTTGGAAGGATTTTGTTGTCTGAGGGACGTTCAGGTGTGGCTGGGGGCAGTTTCCCTTGGCAGAGTGTCCCAGGGACAAATGGATTGAGGGGACTTTGGGTCAAACCCTTCCCTCAGCTGAACCCTCCTCATCCTCACTGACTTCCCAAGCTGCCCGTGCATATCTGAGGGCAGAGCTTGGCCTAGGGATGTGTTGTTTTGGTTATTTTGCCATTCCAGCACAGAAATGGATTTTTTTTCCCCCTCTGGAGGAAAGGAGCTCAGTGCCACATCCCAGCCTGGTGGTAAACAAAGCCCGGAGAGTTTTTTTTAACTGCTGGGCTGTGTTGGGATTCTCATGTTTTACAGCCGGGGTAAAGGATCTCTGATATGAGCACCCCAGGATTTATTGATCCCACAAGGACTCGGGGGTTTGCTGGCAGCGCAGTTCAGAGAGTCAGGAGAAGTCAAAGGTTATCTTTTGTAGGGTAGTGTGGGATTTACCAGCTGACCCTCCCCCCAGTCCTCTGGTTCATCTGCTAAAATCATTAACGAGCTTTCAGAACTGTTAGTGTCTTTTTAGCACTGAGATCGAGTTACTGACCTCGGCAGTGCCAATATACCTTGAGGATTTCAAGGGCCTGGGGGTATTTTCAGCGCTAAAAGGAGCAGCAGGAAGAAAGATGAATAGGTGGGTGCTCTGCCCAAAATGAATCTTAATGTTTTTCTTGCTTGCTAAAAGGAGGCCTCTCTTGTTTATACATCGCTGTCTCAAGAGGGTTTGGGGTTTTTTTGTTGGAGAAAAGGTTCCGTTCTGGCCATGCAATGGGGAAAATAATGGGGGTGAAAGTGGGATGTGAAAATGAATGAATGGTACTGCAAATGCTGAACTGGGATGGTGTTCCCCTCACCAGGGAAGTGGGAAAATGCTGTTATTCCTCCTGAGGAACGATGGGAAAATCATTTTGGCGTTCAACCACACTGCTGGAGGACCCTTCATGTCTTTCCTGAGCTTTCTGGGGATCATCCCCTGGCTCTGTCAGTCATTTCCTCACCCTGCCCTGCTTGGAGGTGAACTGCAGGATTCTGGGGAAAGTCAGCAGATGAGAGCTGCTGCTCCACCCTCCTGATGGGCTCCTCACCCCTCCAGCTCCTCCACAGGTCCCCTTGCTGAAGCAAATTTGTTTCCAGTTAAACTCATCTTGGAACGAGGCCACCCCAAAATGAACAATGAAATAATGGCAATCCTGCACCACGGGCTGTTCTCCTGCAGCCAAGAGCAGAGGTCATTTAAGGCCTCCCAGTGGTGTCCCTTCCTCCTTTCTGCCATGCCCTGCCCCATACATCAGTGATCTAATCACTTGTGAAACCCAAGGCAGGGGGCTCTGAAGTTATCCCCTTACAAAATCAAGATTTATCGGAACATGAGAAGCCTGGCAGGGTTTTATGATATGCACGGCGCCATTCCTTGCCCTAAACCTATTTGTTACATTTATACTCTGGGACTTTTTATCATTCCTGACACCCCTCCATCTGTTCCTCACCACGCAGTAGCTGGGGGTCTTGTTTCACGGGACAGCAAGGATGAAATCACTTCATCTCAATAATGGGTTCCAGCAATTAAGCTGCCGTTTGAACACTTGGATTTTGATCTGCTTTTGGGATAAAGTCCCTGGGCTTCCTTTTCTTACCATCCTTCATAGAATTTCACACCCTGATAGCTGCTACTCTGCCAAGTATTGACTTTAAAATTTTATATATTTTCTTTCTAACAGGAGCAATCTGAATATCACACTTCCTTCTCGTAAGAGTGAGGCAGGGAACAAATGTTCTCAGGCGTTAATTACACCCAGATTATCTGATATCGGGATGCCGAAAGCAGATTTTTTAATGCGTGGTATAAAGTGCGAAAAGGGGATGGGGTGGGGGGAAAGAAAAAGTCTCTTTGTTTTCACTTCAGTGCGAAGCCATTTGGAACCTGTTAGCCCAGCACAGCAGCTCCAAGATGCTCCTGATTAATGGCAATTACAGTGATGCAGCAACTAAGTAACCAACCCAGCGACGTGATCGGCACCGCCCTGCCAAGGCCTTTAACGATCTCCTCCTCTCAAAAGTCAAACCCCGGGATCTGTCAGGAAATTGGGAGGTGTTGGAGCTGCTTTGAGCACGCTGTGTCACTGCTGGCAGGGCCAGCCAGGAGGAGGTTCCCTCATGTCATTCCTGAGATGACAGTGTCCAGATCCACGCAGGGAGGCTTGAGGATAGAGTTCATCCAGATCCACGCAGGGAGGCTTGAGGATAGGGTTCATCCAGATCCACACAGGGAGGATTGAGGATAGGGTTCATCCAGATCCACGCAGGGAGGCTTGAGGATAGGGTTCATCCAGATCCACACAGGGAGGCTTGAGGATAGAGTTCTGGACATGAGGCATCTGCTTTGTTAAATCTGGGTTATTGAGCTCAGCTCCAGCCTGGTGGACCCTACATTTTATTTTTTTTGTGGAGCACATCTGTGCACAGCAATTGTCCTGCAAACACCTCCCACCACTCTTCTGCATCTGGCTGGAGCTGCTGCTCTTTGCAGACCAAGTTGGCTTCTCACTGAAGCTCTCAGAGGAGCAGCAGAGACTTCCCAAGGTTTCTCAGGTCTTCTTGGAGTCTTCCCAAGCTGCACCCAGAGCGCTTGGAGCAGATCTTCGACCAGCAGAAGTGGTTTTATTAATTAGAGCTGGGTATGTGAATGTCAGAAATAAGGATTATAAACAATGCCCGTGTGAAAGGTGTGTGTAAACACAGTGAGGTACCTGCCAGGTCCTCAGCTGGGTGGGCTTTGCTCGTGAGGAGCATCAGGTCCCAAAAAACATTCTCCTGCCTTTAGAGGGAATATTTGCAACACAAAGGCTGGCTCCACCTGCCCACGGGTACGAACAAACGTGCTGCAAACAGCCCTGCTGCGAGAAAATATGAGAAGTTAATAAAAGAAAGTTATATCTTGTTACTCTGGAATTGAAAATTTTAGCTCCTTGCTCGGTTTTAATAACGTGGCTCTGCGCTGGCTTTAAGGTTTGGTTTAAAAATGGCCATTTTCTGCCTTATTTAGACTCGGTGCCCCAGCAAAGAGAGCTGGGAGGCACAACCATTTAGAGAAGTTCAAATAACTCAACTGGCCGTGACCTGAACTAAAACTAATAGTTTGTGTTTGTGATGGCTACGAGGGCGGCATCTGGCTTACATTTAAATAGAAGGCTATTCAATAAAGCCTCTGCTTCTCCAAACTGCACAGAAGCAAAGATTAATTATTGCAGCTAATGACATTTCGGCCATTCATGCACCCAAGGGAGAAAGGCAACCCCTGCCCCAAGAACCAATAACAGCAAAGAATCTTGCAGAAAGCCCCACAAGGGAGAAACCCCAAGAATATATTGTTGTTCCTCATATTCTGCCCAGGCAGCCTCACCATGGAATTAAATATAATTTTTACCAGCAAATTCTTTTTTTTTTTTCTTTTTTCTTTTTATCCTCCCAGAGGAGAACCCAGAGTTTCAAATGGGCTTTTAATAGCAACTCTCTGAGAATCCAGCCTCTGTGTCTTGCAGCGTCTTAGGGAGATCATGTTTCACATTTCACTCATTCCTCAGTGTGTTGGCACAGCCTAACACTGGCTTCAGACACTTGGTATTTGAAACAGAAAATCTTGGTGTTTCATTCCTTGCCTCACTTCTCCCTGTGTTTCTCCAGCATCATATAATATTGACAGCCCCTGCCTGGAAAGAAAGGCCAGGTTCTCTCGTTTATTCAGCTGCAGGCTTTAAAAATGGAGAATAGGGGTTTTGTTCAGGGGAAAGAGCAACTGCCAGTGAACTTTTTCCTTCTTTACATAAAAGTGGGATAGCACAATAAACAATGGTAAGAGAAGTGGGACCCGAGGTATGTATACATATATGTCATATTTTTTAGCTGATGGGTTTTTCAGTGCCCGAGTTTCAGGGTACAGATCTGCTCCCATTTGTGTGATTTATGTCCTCTAATATAATCTCAAAATTTGGGCAGTGAGAGATCTGGCCGTAGGTATGGCTCATGTTGTGGTGAGTCACACACTGGAGCACGCCAGTGACCACACTGCTGTCTCCAGGGCTTTCAGGAGCAAGAACATGCCCAGATTTGGGGGGAAAAAGAGGAGATGAGAAAGAGAAGATAAAGAAACCAGTCATCTTAATCACAAGTGGAAAAAATTCAGTGGTAATGCCTATCTGGAAATTTTGTCCATGATTACTTGTGGGGCATTATTCCTAGAATCAGGAACCACTGAGACTCTCTGGCTGTTTTCCCACATGGATCAATTTTGTAAGGAGGAGTAGGTGTAGGTTTGTCTCCACTCCAACCCAGAGACTTTTCCTGGGGCAAGCACAGTAGACTTTTCTGATTGGAAGTATTTTTAGGTAAATAAATTTTTAGGTCTGCATGGTTTTACTCCTTAATGCAGCATTTCTTGAAGCAGTGCTTTGGCATCCAGAGATGGCTCCTGCACCAACACCCTCCAAGTCTTTCCTGAACTTTCTGGGGATCGTCCTCAGGGTCTGTCAGAGTCTCTTCCTCACCCTGACATGGAAATGGAATCACAGTTTCCTTGTGGGTATGAAACTCAAATCACTGCTTTCCTCCACAGAGGGGCCAGTCCCTTCTTCTCCAATTCCTCTGTTTAACCCCCCTGTCCCAGCTGTTCCCCTCACCTCCAAACCCTGGATGAGCCAGAACTGGATGAGCAGTCACCCACAGGGGCCACCTGTTGGGGACAGACCTTGGTAGCCTCTGCTGTCCCATGGGCTGGGATGGGGGTATGAGTGTGCTGAGCTGGGGCACTCCTGTTCCCCTGTACATCCCCCATGCAAAGGAGGGGCCAGGGGAGAGAGAAAAGGCCCAAGTGGAGGAAAAGAGCGATGATGGAGAGTTGTTCTGAGAGTCACCAGCACTGAAACAGCAAGAATAGGAATTAAATCTGATGCCTTAAGTTTGAGCTTTGATGTATTTCAGGTTCTGTGCTGCCCAGGGGTGCAGCTCTGAGCTCACATTCAGGGTCACTCAGCTCTGCACAGAGCAGGGACACAAAACAAATCCTGTTCCTGCTGCACACCAAGGACAACTTTCAGCCCAAAAGCACAAACAAGGGTGGCTGGAGGGGGGAACAACAAGGATGGGACCTCACAGCCTGGAGCTGTAATTGGACAATTAAACCCCAAAATGCAAATGGACCAAAACTGATCAATGTCAAACCTCACGACCAGTCACCCATTTTTGTGACCATTTTGGGTCCACCTTGGGTGCAGCCCTGGCCAGGCTCTTGTCCTGCCCAAGGTGTAGCCTAAAGGCCTTTTAATAAATATCTACTTTATTCTCTGGCTCTATCCAGTCTCTGTTCCAGCTCAGCCTTCCCAAGGCACCAAATGGCTCTGCCATGAACAGCACCAGAGCTGGATTTGTATCCCATTCTCCCAGGGAGGAGGGAGCCTGCTGACATCAGGCATCCTCACACACAATTAATGCTGTTTCCCTCTGCTTCTGCTCTTCCTTTGGGGAATTTTCCTCCTCCTTTTGGCCATGAGCACAGGAGGGATGTGAAAGGGGAGGGAAAGGAAAGCAGCTTTTGGGGGGTGGCTGTGCCTGTTTTGAGGGAGGGAGAGCAAAGCCAAGCTCCAACAGGAGCTGTTTGCTTTGTTGGGGTGTAATAGCCCTGGAGCTGTCATCGGGTGTGGGATTGTGTAAATTAAATATATATCCAGGCACTTCTGATGGACCCGTGACCCAACAGGCTGTGTTTGGCTCCTTCTGGCCACTGTGGGAATGCATCATTTTTGGCACAGCCAAAAGGAGTCCCAGGCTGTCCTGTAGGAGGAAGGACCTGCCAGGGATGGAGAAGGAATAAATCCCTCATCCAGAGGTTGGAGCTGCACCCAAGAGGGGGAAAAGTTCCTGAACAGGAATTAGGGGCTCATTTTTTTTTCAAAGTGGGTCAAGTTTTCCCTTCAATGGTCAAAGTACCAAAATTAGGCGATGGTGCATCCAAAGCTCTCTCTCCTCTGTAGGTTATTACTGACAGCCCTGAATTTGCTTTACATGGAGGTTTCAAAAAAAGGAAATATCCTTTGTAACCACAGCAGGGTCCAGATGAGACCCTGAGAAGTTCCTCTGGGGAGCTCTGGGTGCCCAAAGGGACCCAGCTCATCCACGGTGCCTGTGAGGAGGAATGGTTTGGAAACCACACCTCAGTCTGCAGGTGGATAATTGCATTTCAACTGAGCATTCGATTTATGACATATTATGGGAAGATGGTGGAATTCTGTTGAGATTTCTTCCAATTAAAAAAATGCCTTTTAACCAAAGATTTCCAATGATCACTTTCCACTGCATTGGTGGGTGTGATTCTTTTTTCATAAAGTCTTATACCCAAAAAAAAAAAAAAAAAAAAAGGCGAGGTTTGAGGATTTAGGTTAAAAGTGAATTCCTAAAAACCAGAATGTTTTGACGAAACCAAATTATTGTCAATTGTCAATGAACAAAGATTACTTTGGGCAACATCCTTCAGGAAGACAGTTGAAAGAATAATTTGATATTAGAATGCCATCATATCATATGTTGATTTTATGTGTTTGTATTTACATTTTGTGTTTGTAGTTATTCAAAGCCTGTTTAATACTATTTAAAAATCGCATCACAGTAAGATTTAAATATCGGATTGTTCTTTTTCCCTTCTTTTACTGAAAATATGGGTTAACTTATAAAATGCCTATCCTAATGTCAAAAAATAAAGTATATAGGAGGCCCAGACTAATTAACTAGAGAAAAAAAAAATTAAAATCCAAAATTTCTTATTGAGCATTGTCCAAAAAATCTGACTCCGGTGCACTTCCTTTCTTTGATCTGATATTTGGAAGCTGGAATGAAATGGAAGCTGTGATAAGCACATCCAAAAGGCAGGACAAGCACTCGGGTTCCAGGGGCTGCTTTCTGGAGGTCTCTGTCTCAGATATGGATCACATTTCCTCCTGTTTACATGTAAGAAGGCTGTGAAGATCTGCAATTTCGAGATACATCTGGTTCTCGCATCAAATTAAACAGCAACCCAAGCCCGAGCGCCGGGGCAGATTTTAAAATGTAGGAATGAACGTGTGTTTATACAGTATTTGCATTAATGCTTCCTAGGGTTTATTTTGAAAGTGAAGAAAGAACATTGCATGGTAGGCAACTTAACCCAAACAATATCGGTTTAAAGTTAGGGCCGTGCTCCTTGGAATATTTTCCTAGTGTTTTGAAGTGTCCACTTGAAGAGGGAGCAGGGAGGAGGTGGTGGAGGGGTGGGGGAGGGGGGGGGAAGAAAAGGATTGTTCTGTCTTCTGCTCTGTGTTTGGCCTGGCTCAGTAGGGCTATTGCTGTTGCTCATCTGGTATGGATTAGTCCTTCTCTCTCACACTCTGTCAACTTGGGTGTTCTGCACGCAGGCTGTTCCTGCAGGGGGCTTGGGTTTGCTTTTTTTAACGGCAGGAAGTGCCCCGCTCAGACCACATGTGAAATTGTGTGGGAACAGTGGGGGGGGGATGAAAGAGCCCCATCAAACATACCAAAAGTGTGGGTGGAGAGACAGGCAGCGTAAGAGGAGAGATACCAGCTGAGCAATTTCGCCTCCCTGGGCTGCCCAGGCCGGGGACGTGGTGGAAGTTTGCTGCCCTGAGGAGTGGCTGCTGCTGGTGACATCGATTCCCAATATTTTATCATCTTGGGGGCTGTGGGGAGTGTGAGGGATCACAGCTGCCGCTTAATTTGTTCTAAATTTCCTGCAAGCCTCGCCAGACATGTACAGGAAATAGGCAGTAAATGTTTAATAGGTAATACCTGACTGGACAATTAACAGGTGCTGTCACACTGAAAATCCCAGCCTGGCTCTGTGGGTGCACCTTGGGGATGTGGACATCTCCCTCACCAGCACTGTGGTACCCAGCCCAAAGTCCCTCACGTTCCAAAATTCATCTGTGTTCCCCACATCCAGAAGTGGACTCCCAAAGATTATTTTTTTTTTCTTTTTAAAGCAGTCACTGATGATTTTGCTGTTTCCATGAATAAATGCCACCAAAGAAACTGGTGCAGGCTGCAGCCCTTGTGTTTATTTCACACACACAGATTCCACCCTCGTTTTTCACAGCCTGGAAGAGGCAAATCCAATGCTCATCGAGAGACAGAAAATTGTAACCTGGTTTTCCACGTCAGAATAAATTCCTGTCTGTGCTGCCACCTCAGCTCTACCAGGGACCAGCAGATACCTTCCCCAAAAAAATTGCAATGGGCAGGATATATTAAATGATCTTTCCCTTCTGGACTTTCTCAATTCCTGGCAATCAGCAGGTATGAGGTTTCCTGCTCTGGAGTCTGTATCTGGACTTTAATAGTCATTGATGGATGTTGTTTCTTCATTTTCAATTAATTTTTGCTTCTGCTCTCTATAAAATCCCGTGGCAATGAGTTCTACAAGTTAATAGCGTGTTCCGTGAAAAGTACTCAGACTTGGTTTAAATCTCAATATTAAATGTGACTTTAATTCTAGGCTGTCTTTTTTTTCTCCTCAGTAGAAGGTTATTTTAAAACAAATTTTCCATGGGATTGCCAATGCCATGGAAATCAGGTAGTGTCAATCAGAGAGAGTTCCTGGGATTGGCTTCTCTGCCTTAACATTCCAATTAAAATTAAAAAATATTTTTATTATCATACAATTTCTATTTTCATATGATTACTTCTATTACAATCCATGATATTATAACTTCTATTACACCTCAATTATTTTGCTGCAATTGCAGCAATCTTTTGCAATTTTTTAATTTATCAGCAGATAAAATATTAGGGAATAACCCCTTTACGACCTTCAGCCTCCCTTACTACTTGTAACCCTGCAATTAAGCTCTGATTGTTCAGAATAATTGTCTTTCCAATTAAGGCAGAATTAGGCTAATTGAAACGCTGTTATTACCTACAGAGCAATATTGGTTTAATACGTTTGGCCAACACAAATCAAACCTCTCCTTTGGAATTCGCTTTTTATTAAGTTCAAGTCCAATCGAGTTCAAAAGCTCCTCCTGCAAAGCCTGGCTGTCCCCTAATAGTGCATGACTAATGTCTTACACTTGGCTTTCCTATAAATTGCTCTCTTTACCGAGCAATTTCAGTGTCAATACTCAGACATCCTTATCAGCACTTGATGTTCGTGTAAACCAACTCTGGTTAATGACTACAAGGATGGGGAGGGGGGGAGAAAAAAGTAACATTGCCCAGACCTCAAGGCTCCTGCTCCATCTGAACTTTGAAGTCCAGCTGTTAATAGCAGCGTTGACTACTTACATAAAAATGTGCAGTAAACTGCCCTGACGTTGTCTGATTTCCAGGGATTGCTTTAAACCATCGCAGAGGGCTGCAGCTCCCACCCTTTGCTCATCTCTGTCACTCAGGGTGATTAACGCTGCTCCGAGATACCCGGGCCGTTGTCCCAGCCCGAAAAAAAAAGTAAACATTTTTACAGTTGGGAGCAAGAAAAATTTCAAACGAGTTCCCTTTTTTGCCTGAAAAAGGGATCCCCAGCTGCTGTTTATTATCTCTCTGTTTACATCACACATGTGCATGTGGAGGACAAAGTAGTTCAATAAATTACTCCTGGACCATCGGGCTTGGCCGGCCCAGGCTGTCAGGAACAAAAGCATTTAATGGTTTGTTGAATGCCTCTGAGTGCTCCTACGGTCATTTTTAACTCTCACCAAGTAGTTGCTCTGATTTCATCTGCTTTAAACTTTGTTTAGGGCTCAGAATGTTGTTTTATTGTTTTTTTTTTTTTCTTATTGTGTGCAGTAAAATAAATTATAGCCGTGCTCTACTATTGAAGGAGTCAATAGGGGTGGATGTCACACTGGGCTGCCTGACATGGGGATGTGGATTCTCACCCTGGAATTCCCTACAGCTTCCATGAGATTTGGTCAAGTTCCTAACTCCTCACTTCTGCACTCAGCAATTTACCCAGTATCTCCATCCCTGGTGTCTTTTGTTGGAGAATACCTCCTTTCCAGAGAAAGAAATATTTTAAAAATTATCAATAATGGCAATAAGTGAAGCTGTCTGAGTGGTTGTGCACGCACGCTCACACCCACTTGGCCACCTCTCCAGCTTTGAAAATGGTTGGAAATTCCTCACATTTTTTTTATGCTTTAAGTCCCTGTTCAGATGTGATCTTGGCTGTTCTCCTGCACACAAGCTGCAGCTGGGCACTGGGGTTTCTCCAGCGCCCTGAGGAGAGTGACTGCACCTCCCAGGCCCTTTCTACACCATCCCTGCTGCCCCTGCTCCCCCTCCAACACTGAGCATCCATTTCTAGCACAAATCTACATGACAGTGATCTCTAGAAAGAAATAAAACCTCAACATCTGTCATCCCCAACCTCTCTCTTCACAGTTCTTGCACTTTCCAGTGGAGCTGGAATAAAATATATAAAATAAATAAAATTTAAAAAATAAATAAAATTTATAAAATAAATAAAATTTATTTTTCCCAAATAAATCCCGTACCTGTCTCCAGGTGGGACACCACACACAATTTCCTCAGTGGTACTCCTTGCTCAGAAACATCAGTGAGAAAATCTGGGTTTAACAGAGACACTTCTGAGGTGTTTTGTTGTGGTGGGTTTTGTTTTGTTTTGTTTTGTTTTGTTTGGTTTGGTTTGGTTTGGTTTGGTTTGGTTTGGTTTTGTTTTGTTGGGGTTTTTGTTTTGTTTTTGTTTGTTTGTTTGTTTTGTGGAGTTTTTTGTGTTTGTTTGTTTGGGGTTTTTTCATTTTTGTTTTTGTTTTTGGTGGTTGGTTGGTTTTGGTTTTTTGGGGTTTTTTTGTCTGGATGATTCCAGAGTTCCCTTCGCAGCAGAGCCTCCTCAGAGCTCTGTAAATAAAGATTTGCAGTGGAACCTCTCAAATCAAATCAGCTTCACCACCACAGGAGCTGCTCCACAGCCTGGGCTGTGCAAAGCCAAGGTGCTCTGGGATCTGTTACCATAAATCCACATCCAAGCCCTCCATCTTATCATACACCAAAATCCATCCAGAGAGTTCATGTGGCATCAGCATCAATAATCCACCTCCCTTACACCTCCTGTCATCCCAGTAAAAAGCTGGGAAGTTCTCTTGATGGTCTCTCAGAAACATAGACTGCCAAGTCTGGGATATATTTGTAAATACACTTCAAAACACCGCCAGAAAATTCCCTTTAGGAACTTAAAACCTGGAATATCATAGCAGAAAGCAGCTCAGATGAGCTTAAACCTGTGCTATTTGCAAGCACTTTGGTTTACTGCTGCTGGGAGTGTCTCAGGAACACAGCATCTCTAGAAGACCCTGTGGAATAAAGATGAAAAAGCCACAACTTTTTTGTTGAGCCTGCTGCCTCAACAGCACCATCTCAGTGCAATGCTGACATAAAAAGGTGTCCAGCCTGTCTTGCCCTGATACAGTCAGAGGGCAGAAACCCCCAACAACCTGCAGGTTTATTTAGGTTTCCAAAAGAGAGCAGCAGTCCATCTTTGTGCCCCTCTGAAATCCCTGCCTGCCTTTCTTTGGATGTGTTTGGACACGGTGTAATTGTCACGCCACACGGAATCATCAGCCATGGAAGCTGTAAGGAGCAGGAATTTCCCACAGACAGCTCGTCCTGGTGCAATTTTCCAGCCCAGGTTCCTCTACCTTAAGAAATGTGGGTATTTTTATAAGCCTGAGGAACCAGATGAACCCTGGGAGGATCCTCTGACTGAAACCCAAGGTTTTCCAGGCTCCCTGGTGACCACGTTGCACCGAAGCTGCACCAAGCCCGAAGTCACACAGTAGTTGTAGTCACTCAAATAAAGACACTGACTTGCTTGATTCATTTTTGGCTGAGAGCAAACCCTTGTACATTCCTACCTTTCACCCCTTCTTCATTAAGTGGAAAATCCAAAGTTTCCTTTAATCAGGTCTGAGCTTGGGCTGATGTGATGTTTACTGACGGAGACAGTGGTTTTTCAAAGACGTCGGGAACATCTGGCCTGGTGGCTTGGCAGGGAGCCCAGCAAATTGCCAATCCCAAGGCCCAAGTTCACAGGCAGCTCTTGGGGCTTTCATCCCAGTAACAAGCGAGCCCTGAGGGCAGGGGAGGTGCTGCTGCTCCTCCCTGCTCCATCCTGCTGCTTTGCTCGATACCTGCCTGCTCCACGGCTCCGTGCTCTCCCACAGCATCCTGCCCATCCCAGCTGACCGTGCCCCTCTCACCCTTCCTGCCGTGTCCCACCAGATTCTGCCACTCCCAGGGAGCAGCTGGGACAAAGGAGGGCAGGGACAACACCCAGCACGTCGTCGCTGTGTCCTGCCCAGCAGGTCCCACCCTGCCAGGCTCCCCATTCCTCACAGACAGTTCCCTGAGGCACCCAGGGTGGCTGTGCCTTGCACAGGGGTGAGCCCAGGTCTCCAAACTCCCAGTGGAGCCAGCCTGAGAGGGAGCCCAGGCTGACATTTTGTCAGCAGAGCCCGCCTGGCCAGCACAGCTGCTGCAGATGTTCTGCAGACGGAAAACGTTTGCATCCAGCGCCGTTTATAGCCCCGTGCATGGTTCAAAAGCTAAATCTGTGATGCTTTACAGGTGTGAATCACTTCTACTCCAGCAGGGAGATCCATCCACTCCAGAAAATGGGGAAATAAGGCTTCAGATGCAAACCAAGGTTGGATCTCACTGCGAGGAACCTTGAGTGTCATGAGCTGGATCTTTCTGGTTCAGATTGCATCCTCTTTACTGGGTTGTTGGCTGGAGCACAAAATTTTAACCAGATGCTCAAAGAATGAGCAGATCTCTTTATTCTCTCTGTATGTCACTACAACATACCTTGCTTAGGTTAAAAACAGTGCCTGTCTACACCCAGGTGAAAATCTCTGAAGGTAGAGGCTTGTGTGGCTTTCAGTCCATGGAAAATGGATGTGGAGAGGGCCACAGTCAAATGAAATGTTTGTTTGTTAGAAAACAAAACACTGCATGGCCCTTCAGGGATTAACACCGAGTTGTCTTGAAATGGTTTGTGAGGTGAGGGAGACGAGCAGCCAAGGGGAAAGAAACGTTTCCAAAAAGCAGCGACCAATCACCAAGAGAACAGCGCGTCCCTGTCCTGACCTCCCGTGAGCTCTGAACTCTGCTGGCACTGTCCAGCCCCGTTCCCTGAGAAACACGAGGCTGAGGGAGAAAGTCATCTTTGTTTCATGCAATATTTACATTGGAGAGGGGAAAGTCTTTTGTATATTGTCACTGACCTTTGGAGGGAGGGGGGGCGATTGTAATCAGGTTTCAGGATCACAATTTTCACAGCTGCACATAATAATTTGATTCAGGTATTTGATTCAAGGGCTGAGGCTGCAAACTCCTCTAGAACCAACAACTGCTCTGCTTTCCCACAGGCTTTGCACAGAGACACCCTCGACCTGGGCATGGGCCATGCGTGGAAACATTTTGTGCTGAACACTGGAAGAAAAGGAAAAGGAATAAAGAAGTTCCATAAAAATGCCTGGGCCTGGCGATCTTTTGTGTCTGATGATTTTTTTTAATTTTTTTTTTTTTTCTTCCAAACAGTCACAAATGAAAAGGAAGAGCTAATAGGAGTTTGGCTCCATCTCCTCTTCCTGAGACAGAGTGGGGTCTACAGAATTTCCTGCTCCTGGGCAGCAATCTTAGGAAGGCTTAAAAACACAGCCGGGTCCAAGAAAAATCAAAGGGCCATCGCTGAAAAGGGATACAGAGTTTCCAGATCCTAGGGTGGGAGCTGCATTGATGTGGCAAACGGCGTGGCGGTGGAAAAAGGAAGCAGGTTCAGTGTAAGATTTCACGTGGATGGCCTTTGGTGCCTCGGCAGCGTGAAAGGGGCTGGGGGTGGAGAGGGGGCCTGCCTGGGGACAGGAAGGATTCAGACTCCTCATTTCCTCTGCAGCAAAACACGGGCACTCACCAGTTTTAACAGAGCCTTACGCGACAAAAAAAAATGTGTAATTGCAAAAAATTCAAGCTGAAAACATTTTTCCCTCCCAGATGTTGAAGCTTCGGGGTTATTACAGCTCTGGCTGTAGGATCTCCCACAAATGCCACTCTGTCCTTAGTTCAAAGGGTCAAAATAAGGCAAGGGGGTTCAGAGGAAATCTTTTGTTCCCCAAAAAATTACAACTGCCTGTCCTGGCTGGAAAACTCTTTATTCACCTATTATGTGTTTTTGATTTTACCTGTTTTCACACCTGCAGAAGGTGTGTTCAACTGTGTGACTGCTGTGACTGCTCAGGACGGATTTTTAAAAACAAAAGCTCAAATAGAAATTCATCCTTTTCTGCAAGCAAATCTCATGCCCCACCAACACTGTGTTAGGGGGTCTGATTCACGTCAATCAGAAAGAAAAAAAGAGCAGAGAAGTGAATGAAGCAGACACAAGATCTGCAGTCACAGAAACCTCTCAAGGATTTCAAGGTACTTGGATGTGAACTGTCACAACAGGGCTGCAAATCCCCAGGAACTCTGAATCCTGCCACATCACCCCCCTCAAGCCCTTCCCCATAACACAAAAATGCAGGGTAGTATTCATTAAATATGTGTCTGGTGGAGCATTCCTTCGTTTTGAAATAAATCCCCTGGAAACGCCCCAAACCTCGGAGTCGGTGGGAGGCAGAGGGGTCAGGTGGTCAGCAGAGATGTGCAGCAAAGCCCGTGACCTCTGAGCACCCAGTTTGCCATTTATATCGCTGCCTTCCCACGTTTCAGGCATCGGGGATAATCTGGAATGTGCTCCTCCTGTCCTCGGAGACAGATGGCAGCGAGGAAGCAGGTTGGAAGAAAGGCATAATAAATATCCCAAGGTGAGTAAATGTCTTGGCTTTGGGCAGCTGCGCCTGTGGTTTTTCTCAGGGTGCACAAATGTCCCTGCCTTTACTGGGCTCCTTCCTAGACCCACTAAACTTTTTTTTTTTTACGACGTGTTTCCTGCACTGTCTGGCCAAGGGTCAGGGATGTTAAGCCCTGGGGGAGATCTGGAGTTGAGAGCACCGCGTGATTGCGGGGGGTGATAAGGCAGATCGGCGGGCTGGGTTGGGGCTGGGAAAGCAGAGTTCAGTTTGCAGGGCAGGAAGGGCTGTGGAAAGCTCCTTTCTTAGCAAAAAGGGGTATTCATCCCGATTTTTGGGTGACTCAGAAGGCAGCTTACCCCCACTGCCACACTGAATCTCTGTGGATGGTGGCTGAGCAGCAGCTGGAGATGAAACACAACTCGTTTGAGGAGCCCTCCTGCTCCCTTTCTGCCAGGAGCTCTGTGAGCATCACCGGCTGGGTTCCACCACCGGGGAGGGGAGAGGTTTTACCCCGTGGGGGCTGCTGGCAGGTCCCTGGGTTGTGGGCAGCTCTGTGCTGTGACACACCTGGACTGATGGCTTTTGCCAGGGGTCCTGCAGAGCCATCAGCGTGCAGGATCAGCCCTGTTGTGACAATTTACATCCAAGTATGCTGAAATCCTTGAGAGGTTTCTGTGACTGCAGATCTCATGTCTGCTTCATTCGCTTCTCTGCTCTTTTCTTTCTGATTGATGTGATCAGCCCTGTGTGACAATTTACATCCAAGTACACCGAAATCCTTGAGAGGTTTCTGTGACTGCAGATCTTGTGTCTGCTTCATTCACTTCTCTGCTCTTTTTTTTTTCTGATTGATGTGATTCAGACCCTCTAACACAGTGTTGGTGGGGCATGAGATTTGTTTGCAGAAAAGGCTGAATTTCTATTTTGTGGTTTTGTTTTTAAAAATCCATCCTGAGCAGTGGCAGCCACACAGTTGAAAACACCTGCTGCAGGTAAAATCAAAAACACATAAAAGGTGAATAAAGAGTCTTCCAGCCAGGCCAGGCAGCTGTAATCTTTTGGGGAACAAAAGATTTCCTCTGAACCCCCTTGCCTTATTTTGACCCTTTGAACTAGGACAGAGTGGCATTTGTGGGAGATCCTACAGCTCCCTGCTCCCATACATCCCCTGGCAGGAGGCACAGGCCTCGTGCAGAATTCATGTTTCCACTCTCTGAAGAGCATTATGTACAGGGAGAATTTTTTTGGGGAAACTTATCTGCCCTTCATTTCTTTCTGGGGCCAAGTTTGCATCCCAAACTGGACAACCACCACGGGTGGAAGAAGGGTAACTCACAAAGCAGTGCTATGCAGGAGTTTAGGAAAAATGGAGGAAAAAAAAATCATCAGAGCCAAAGAACACTCCATGGAGTTGACATGGGAGGCTGAAATAAGATAGGCAGTTTGTAATTACTTACATTGGGATGTGGCCAGGACATGGAGGTTAACACTACAGCTTCACAAGGGACTGCAGAGGCAGCTGAGGATCTCTCTGAGCTGAGGAGACACGCAGGGAACTTCCCTGAAACCTCCTGGCTTGGGCCATCACATCCAAATCCTGCGAGCCAAGGGAGGAGCAGGATCTGATCCGTGTTCAGTGACTTGCCAGAACCAAATAAACAAACAGAGGGGCTCCTGCTGCTCAGCCCAGGGCTCTTGGGCTCCTGCCACGGGGTTGTCACTCTTCCTGACAGCAAGCATCTGCCTGGGGTGGCTCACCTTCAGAAAGGAGAGCATGGGAGGGACACAGGGGTGCCAAGGCAAAAGCAGCTGCAGCCCACAAGCACAGCAAAGGGAAGGGAGTGCTTTAAAAACTCCAGCCAGCCAGGAGATAATCAAGATTTTTTTTTTTTTTTTTTTTTTTTTTTTTTTTTTTTTTTAAATAAATTTATTTCAAGAAGCATCTCTGAGCTCGTCCCACCTGCGAGGCAGGCTGGAAGCACAAGGCACTGGGTATCTCCCTGCCAGCACTGGATTTTATGACAGCTCTTAATTTGACCCTAACCAGACTCAGAGGCAATAATTCTGGAATGTTTCCCTCCAGAAAGACCGTACCTCGGGTTTTTCTTGGAACTCGGTTCCATTAAGAGCAGTCCTGCACTTTAGAGGCAAAGCCTGGATTTTTATTTCCTGCTAAAGGGCTCAGGTGTTTCAGCCACGGGCTGGGATGCCAGTGGTTCACCTTCTTGCTTTGATTGAAGTGCCTGCAGCCTCACAGGAGGAGCACAAAAAACCCCTGAGAAAAGCAAAGGTGGCAAACGGAGCGAGGACATTCCTTCTGTCCATTAAACCCGTGAAGGGAGAGGGAGAGAAAGGGAGGCCTTGGCAAAAGCCCTTTTGCACATGTTCAGAGGTGCACAGATGAGCTCTGGACCAGTCAAAATAGGAAATACCACCCTTGAAAGCTGGATGCTTGAAAGGTCTGAGGAGCTTTGTGAAACCGTGCCACTGAGTGGGATGGAAAACCCATTCCTAAAGCAAATCCCTGGAGATTTCTGGGAAAATTGGCTCACCCACTGATTTTTCCCTCGGTTCTTGAGGTGACTGGTCCTAACCCTGGCAAGGACTTCGACCTGCTCACTTAATCTGGCTGCAGAAAGCGCCGTGCTGCAGAGGGCTGGGATGCTGTTTAGGTCATTTAGCTCCACTTTTGCTTCCCCCCCCTGTTGCAAGCTGAGCCAGCCCTTTTTGCTCACTTGAAAAGCTTCCTCTTCAAAGGCCCCCGTGGAAAAGTCTTATTTCTTTCCCCCCCCTCACCAAAGTGACAGATTTTGAAGCAATCTCAAAGATATCTTGTCCAACACAATTACCCTCCACAAATCTGACCCTGACAGAGCTGAGGCAAAGTGTGATTTTTAACCTCAAGCACTAAAACATGTCAGGAGGGTCGTACTCGCGGCGGAAAAACCTTGAGGTGGCTGAAATTTATGGAGAAGAGACGTTAAAAGTTTTAAATTCCAGATGTGTGAAGCTCCAGCCATTTGGTGGACGATCCTGGAATTTTGGGCCGTTTCTCAAGCTGGGGTTTCAGCCTCAGAAATCCGTTCAGAATGTGACCCAGCTATTTAATTGTTGGCAATTTATGCAAATAGTTTGTTCTCATCCTAGGAGATGGGACATTTGCTGCTCCTTAGTATCATGGAAGGAGGCAAATCAAGGAGCATCCATGCATTTCTACCAAAGAATCCCCTATAAAGTATCACTCAGCTTTTTAATTTATTGAGGAAACATGGAGATGATGTGTTGCAGAAAAAGCTTTTTGCAGTTGAGCCTCTTTAACCTCTGGGATTGTTTTTAGGTTAAATATGAGGGATAAGGAATTCACTGGGACAATATTGATCTCTGCCTCAATTCCTGCTTCAAATATTCAGCTTGATTCTAGTTCCCATGAATCTTTGTAGGATGAGAGCCTATGACAGCAGAAATGTGTGTTGTAAAGTAAAATTGTCCCATACGGTGGGAAAAGGAAATCAGGGAATGTAATAAGATAGGAATGATTTGTATCTAGATGAGGTATATTAATAAACTAAAAAGGGTAAAGGAGATTTAGGTAGACAAAAGAAAAGAATTTAAGGAATGATTTTTTTTTACCCTTTAATCTTGGGAGCAGAAACGTCTTTCTGCTGGGACTTGGGCCATTTTCCAGACCAGTCATGGGAGTAATTTTGGGACAGCAAAGGCAGCCAGACTTTTGTCTTCTTGACTGTCTCTGGCTGTGTCTTTTGCAGAAAATATTTTGCTTTTAGGTGATGCTTTTCCACAGCTGGTTGCTCAGAGCAGCCTGAGCTGGCACAGCCAGATCCAGCTTCGTTTGCCACCTGGAAATGAGGGAGGTGGGATTTTTCAGAGGAAGTAGGGGTGGCAGAAAAGCTTTGGGGTGAAAACACATGGGCCAAACCAAAGAGTGAGTCCCTGCTCTCCAGCATTCTCAGCCTGGGAACGGGAATGACAAATTAGAGGCATGAAAAGGAGCGGGAATGTGACAGCAAGGGAGGGGAACGGGGTGCAATGGATGGCTTAATAACAGCTCGTACTGATGGACAAATTGCACCTCTGGACTGTTTGGCTCCTTGTGTCGGCAGAAGGATGCTTGGATCCTTGTCAAGGAAAACTGAAGGATGGCTCCCAGTTGGACCATGCAAATGATCAGCTGGCCCCAGCCTCCAGCACTGGGCCATGGACCTGGCAGGGCCCTAAACCCCCCAGCTCTCTGGGGCCCCATCAGTGGGAAACCAAAAGGATGTGAGGGAAAGGGTCAGGCTGACTTCAAAGGAGACATGGACTTGGTTTGAAATTTAACCCCTTTGGAGTTTAAATTTCTTCCAGGTCCCCACATGGCCAAGTGGCCCTGTTTGCTTCCAATCAGCCTGTGGGACTGTCCAGCAGGAGCTGCAAACACCCCAATTTCAAATATGGGAGTTCCTGGATTTCTCTCCTGGTGGTCTTCAATGAGGTATCCCAGAATTTGCTTCCATGGCCCAAAAGCTGCTCCCAAGGAATATTGCTCTGGGGCTGTGGGAATCTGACCATCACACTGTGGGGTTTCTGTGCAGACAGCTCTTACTCCAGCAGCTCATTTGTATCCAGCATAAGATAAGATGTCATTATTAAACATCCCATGACTTTAATAAATAAGGTTTCCTAAAGGAACCTGTGATATTTCAGCAGCAAAAATTGTCTTTCCTCGGGGTCGGACGTGAAATACAGCCTAGACCACAACCTGGTGTAATTCTCCTGGTGGCTCTTGCTGGATCTTCTGTGGTCCTGGTGCTTTAGTGCAGCATTGAGGCTGCTCTGCCTCCACCTTCTCCTTCTCCAGAGTGTCCCAGGACATTCTGTCCCCTTTGCCTTCCCAGCCTCCTCAGAAAAAGCTGTTAACACCAGGGCTGGGGAGAAACAAATTAGTGGGGGAAAAGGAAATGTTAGAGGCAGATGGGTGCTCCCTTCCTTGGGAGGTGTTCCCACCCCAAGCTGCAGAGCAAGAAAGGCAGGACTCAGCCCTCGTGCCACCCAAATGCCAAAACCCACTGTAAATTTAGAGAATGGGCTTGTGGAACGACCCCCAAACGACTTTTGGCGTGGAGAGAAAACATGCCCTGTGAACTGAGGGGAAATGAAAGCGTCTCCTCCTCACCAGGGCTTGTGCTGGATTTTGAGGCACATTCCTTCAGCGACTGGGGTTGGCACAGATGCCATCTTCCAGGGGCAGGGTTTTTCACTGGAGAAGCAGACCACAGAAAAAGAGAAAAAAATATATAGTTGTTCTTGACCTTTCTCCCAAAGAGCAGTTTCCTCCAGAACTAGCTTTTGTTTAAAAAACTTATTTTACAAAATGAAATTATTCAGAAACATATTTTCCTTTCTTTTTTATCTTAGGCATCCTGGCTTTTTTGTGTATTCCCTGAGTTTTGTAGGTGACTCTGCTGTAACAAGAACAGTAAAAGCTCATGCCCTAAACATGTTTTTGTCATGCAGCTACACCTCTTGGTCAATTCTAATATAATTTCCTGAGATTTCTAATGAAGATGTAAAATAGTGATTGTCTTTATTGTTTTAGTTAAACAAAAGATTGAGAGCTATTTGTCTTTTATTATCCTAAAAATAAAATCAGTCTCACAATCCTTTCTGCCTACACCAGTAATGCATCAATAATAATAATTATTATTATTATTGTTGTTGTTGTTGTTGTTATTATTATTAACATTATTAACATTATTAACATTATTATTATTAACATTGTTATTATTTTAATAATTTGGGTTGGAAGGGACCATGAAGTTCCAGCTCCCTACCATGGGCAGGGATAATATTTCATCTCTAACTGTATTTGTAATTAAGGAGTCCTAATTATGAATACAGGAACCTACAATGTATTTGTAATTAGAGATTTCTAATTATGAAAGCAGTGACCTACAACCCTTATGGAAAATCTGAGGAATTCCCAAACGACAGAAATTTGAAAGCCACCACAAAGAAGTGGAGAATTAGGATTTAGGGGTGTAATCAATGCCACCAAGACAGACACACGAGGGACTGGAAAGGGCAGGGCTGGGTTAGGAAAAGCAGGATCATCCTTTCTAAGGTGAATTCCACGTAAGAAGCTGTAATCCCTCAACTAAGGAAAAAACAAAGCACATTAGGTGCAATACATGTCAGGAGGCTGAAAAGGGAAGCATTTGAAAATCATGAAGTGGGGAAAACCGTGGTTGCCCAGCCCATTACTGTGGTGTTAATTAAGATCCTTGGGCTGGAGGCCTTGGAGACACAGGGAAGGGAGTTCTCCCAATCTGGGATGAACAAACCCTGCATCTGTGGAGAATTGGGAGTGGGAAGCCAATCAAAACTTTAATCTCTGATTAGAAATGAAAATAAAAACAAAGAAGGAAAACCAGTGGGTTTTCTTAAATCTGTTTACACACACACACACGTGCAATTACTTCTTTGCAACTGCTAATGAAAACAGGATCCTCAGGCAGAGCTGGGCCTTTTAGTCATAAATCCATGTACAGTAGCCCTGTAATCCACGATTTCATGCTCAGGGTAAAGGTGGACCAGCTCTGCCATGAGTCACACTCAGTTTAAAATCCTGGGAGAGGCTGCACCAGGGACCAGCAGCAAAACAAAAATAAATTACATTGAATTCTTATTTTGTTCTTGTGTCTCAAGCCATCTCACACTTCGTAAGTCAGGTACATAATTTTGTGGCTGTAGAGCACACGGTCACCCTGACACTGACTGAGCTATTCAGACAGGGTTGTTCCCTTTCCTCGTGTTTGTGAATGTGACACCAAACTGGTTTGGTTCAGAAGTGGAAGGAGACTGTCTTTAAAAAATGGCATTTTGGCAAAGCTGCTTTTGAGGCTGTCATCTGATCTGAAGCCTCAATAAATTAAAACTTTTGACCTCCTTTCAGCGGAGAAGCTCAGCTGTAAAGATCAGAAGTTCAACGCGAGGCTCCATGTTTGAGTGTTTGCCCGATGCTCAGCGCCACGAAACGCCCAACGTCCTTCCGCTGAGCTCAGCCTCAGCTGTCAGAGCCAGCCAGGGCTGAAATCCCTTCCAGCCTCACCCACTGGGGACGAGCCTCCTTTGATCACCGGGGGTAAATAATCCCGGTGTGTCAGTGCTACAATTAACCCACTGTGTCCAATTCCCAGGTGACACAAATCTCTCCGGGCGCTGCTTCAGCAACTTCACCTCCAGCTCTTTCAACTGTCGACTTAAAGCCTCGCTGCAATTGTGCAGTCAAGGAAAAAAGAAAACACAGAGGAGTGAAGTTATTCCCTCCCAAAGCTTTTGCTGTGTTTTATATTTCCCCAATAAGTGACTGGACCCACATTTTTATTGACCACTACTTCATCGCTGAGGAGCATTGGCCAAGAGCAGCCCA
This sequence comes from Phylloscopus whistleri, assembly GCA_017589585.1. NCBI lineage: Eukaryota > Metazoa > Chordata > Aves > Passeriformes > Phylloscopidae > Phylloscopus > Phylloscopus whistleri. Next base: position 750,541 of record JADMLD010000351.1, read on the forward strand.
GGGACCCAGCAGGATTTATCTGATGTCCAGCAGATGATGGATATTTCCTCCCAGGGTGGGTTATTTATTTGTCTGGAGCTGTTGGCACGCAGGAGTTTCTGACTCTCTTACAGGTAATTTTGAAAAATGTGGCTTGCAAGAATATGAAAGAAAGGAACACAACAGGGCTTGGTGAACACACACAGCCCAGAGCACAAGGGGCACCTCCAGCTTTTAAATGCTCGTTGTGTCTTTGGTGGAGGAGCTTGAATGAAATCATTTATATGAGCTGCAATATCTGGCTGACTCCACTGATCTCGATAATCAAACGCAAGAGATTTGGAGGGGAGAGGGGAAGGGGGGTGAGGGAAAGTGTGTATAATTAAAACCTTGTTCTAATCCTGCTTTGATGCTATTGCCAGGACAGGTTGGACTAGTCAAAAGCCCCAAACATTTTAGGTAGGTTTTTGTTTTGGTTTTTTTTTTTATTTGATTTTTTTTTTCATTCTGTCAGTGGCTGCAAAGCAGCAAAGTGGTTATTACCCTTATAAGGTATCAAGGTAAATATTTCTGATCCCCTGTGACTTTCAGTCTCTCCCGACTCCGTTTATTTGTTCTTGTCAGTGGACAGTGAAGTTTTGTTTGTGGAAACCAGTTGGGGCAAAGAGTGACAGCGCTGTGATTTATTTTCTGCCAGCCACCACTTCCCCCGAGCTTCTTCCCCAGCTGGCCCCCGGGCTGGGATGGGGGACACTGCCAGCACCTCGGGGACACAGCTGTGGGGTGACCCCGCACAAACCCCGGCGGCGCCAGGGCTTCTCCTTCTCTCTTTCGCCCCGGCTGTCTCAGGGCCCTGCTGCTGACCAGTGCTAAGGGGTGACACGGCTTCACCTGGTCCTTGTGGTGCCAGGTTGGATCCAGTTTTTCCAAATAACGGGGCAGGACTGCTGGGAGAGGTTCCTGGAGCTTTTATTGCAACATCAGCCTCAGTTCAGGGTGAGACGACTAAAAGATGGCAACAGCTCACGTCCTGCCAACAGCAGCTGAAATTCTCTGTGTTACAAGAGAGAATTCTCTGTGTTACAAGAGAGAATTCTCCGTGTTACAAGGCTTTTTAAAGTTTTTTAACCATTAGCAAACTGATAGGAGCTCACAGGCATCTGCATAAACCAATCATTAAAACTACACCTACGCCTTATATCCAAAAATGGGTGCTTGTTTTATATTTCTTGCTATTCAGGAACTTTTTATACTCTTCTACAAATAAAGCACAGAGCCTCATTATTAAACTTTTCTGTTATCTTCCTTGATATTTTTCTGCTTGCTAAAGCCTAACTCTGCTCAGCAGAAGAACACAGTTTTATTATTGCATGTCCTTGTTCCTGCATCTTTCTAGGCCTGCATCTACACAGCTCTGAGAGTTTTGTGCTTTTTCTGTTTCCCACAGTGCCAGGTTTGTCTGCAGGTGTTGTCCCTTGTGCTGGTGGCCCCTGTGGTGGGGACATGCAGGGTGTTGGCCTCAGGAGGCACATCCAGCTGGGGAGGCCATGGCCAGCACGGGCGCTGGGGCTGATGCAAACCCGGAGGGTGAACACACCACTCACAAACAGGACCACAGGGGTGTGCAAAACTGCACAGAATCACCTGAATTGTTTAGGTTGGAAAAGACCAGAAGACATCAAGTCCAACCACTGCCCCAGCACTGCCAAGCCCACCACTTGCCCACGTCCCCAAGTGCCACATCCACGGGGCTTTTCAACCCCTCCAGGGATGGTGACTTCACCTCCTCCCTGGGCAGCCAGTTCCAATGCTTGATAACCCTTCCCATAAAGGTTTTTTTTTTTCCTAATACCCAATCCAAACCTCCTCCGGCACAACTTGAGGCCATTTCCTCTCATCCTATCAAAAATGACATCCTCTTGTCCTTGAAAAGATGATTTCATTATCCAAAACTCTGTTGCCAGCTGGAATCTCTTCATCTTGAAGGGACTGAGAGCAGTTGAGGCAGAGAAGGCTCAAAATGGCTCTTTGGGGTATTATTTTGGAGAGGATGTTCTGAAAGTCTGGAATGGGTGTCGAAAGTGGAGCAGACCCCTTTGCAAAAATCAGCTTTCCTTTGCAAAAGCTTTTGTTTAAAATACAGGAGGTGTCTGATGGAACAGACTTAAGGAAATTGGTCTGTTGAGCTTATTAAAAAGATCAAACAGAGGCTTGATTACAACACACGAAGTATTTTCACCGAGGAGAAAATAACATCTATTAAAGGTCTCTTTAATCTAGCCAAGAGAGGACAGCTGAGCTGCAATGGCGGGGAGAAAAAACCAAATAAATCCAAGTTGGAAATGAGGCATTTCATGTAATCCGTTCCCTTTGTGGGGAAGAACAAGGTTGGATAACAGTGACAGCAAACAACAGCCACGGCCAAGGGTGTGTGATGGAAGTGATCTCAGGGAGAGCTTTTCTGGGTGATGGGGTTTGTCAGGGCCAGGGAGTGTGGGGAAAATCACACTTGGCCCTTCCCTCTTCATAAATTCCTTCTCCTTCTTTCATATTTTCTGATTTCCAGGAAATGTGCTGGTCACTCCATGTCCTCTTGTTTTGCCTGTTCTTCCTTCATTTATTTATTTCGGTGTTTCCTTGGCATAAACAACAAAACCCACAGCAGTAATACAGAAAGAAGCTTAAGGTTCAAAATGTTTTCAGTTGAAAAACACAAATGAATTATACTTAACAGCACATTCTGAAGGCTGAAATCTATAATTTAGCCTGACATTTTAAGTGTACATCACTTGAATTGCTGCCAGCTTTCTAGAATGATTAGGTGACTTGAAAAAGGCAAATATTTTTTCATATGATTCCACTGAATTGGAGACACTACTGCTGAAAAGACTTCAATAATCCTGGCTGTATTTATTTCCTAAAGCCTCACTCATCATTGTCAAAATGTTATCAGCTATCCCCAGCTTTCTCTCCAGACCAGAATCTAATTCCAATCATTAAAAAAAAAGAAAAAAAGAAAAAAAAATCACTTTCTGGAAATGAATCATCTGCAGAACTCTATTTTTCATGTAAGACTTAATCAATTACTAAATGGAATGTATTCATTAAATGGAATGTGTTTGCCACGTAAGGGCTGCACTTCAGTAAAACTCCTCTTGTGTGCTGGAGGAGGCTGTGGCTCGGGAATTCAGGATGCTTTCTGGGAAGCTGGGAGCACGGGGTTCATGGGAATCTGCAGGAACTCTGGGATTTGGGGGCACAGGATGCAAATTCACCTCTGAGGATTGCATCGGAAGGAGTATCAGGGAGGGGAGCAGCCCATTCCTGATTTCTTCTCCAAACTGCAACCAGAAGTGAAGAATTTGGTTGCAAAAACATCACCTCCATCTGAAAATCTCCAGGGAGCACACGACATAAGAATTCACACCCACACCTTGCAATGTCCAAGGCAGAAAAGAGGCAGTTTATTTACAGAATCAACATTTATCGAACTCCAGCAGTGACCATGGATTGGAGGAAGAAAATCTTCTTCTCCAACCACACTGGACAACCCAACAGCCCATCAACAGTCTCCTCCTTATGAGAAGAATGTAAACATCGCTAGATTTTACAATAACAAAAAGGTTATATAAAAGCATATCTGACTCCAAAACACAGAAGGCTAAAAATAAGACTTTACCAAACTCCTTAAAGGGGACAGAGGAGAATGGCAAAAACCCAGACCACAGATCCATCTCACCTGGCCCCACAGCAGGAGGGGAACTCGGTGCCTACAAAAGCTGCAGTAGGTTTGTGCTCCTCTGTACCCTTCCAGGACCTGGGCCTCTGTCATTTGTCACAGCCAAATGGATGTCACAGACAATGGATGAGCCATTGTCAAGGCTCATCCAACCTCACCCTCAATGCTTAAAAGAGTTCTATCAATGAAAGCCACATTCACCCACAGCTATTGGTGATGTCTTGGAGCCCTGGAGGAGCAGGCTGCAGGCTTCAGGCTGAACAGATGTTTTGATAGTTTCTGGCACAATAAATAGCATCTATTTCTTCATTCAGAGCATAAAATCATCTTCAAACCAAGCTCTGCTCCCTTGGGAAAAACACCCAGAAAGAGCCTTTTGTGCCCTGGGAGAAGAAAGTGGGAGAGGAGCCAGCAGAGGAATCTCATCTTCAAGGCTGACACCTCAGGGAAATGCTTCAGGCAGAGCCCAAACTCTCTAGAAACAATGTTTATTCAGTGATTTATACAGGATAACTGTTGGGAGATAAATCCACACCTTTCCATGGGGCTCCTTGGAAGTCAAAGTTTTGTCCTCAGCTCTGATGGGACTGAGTTTTTTTTCCCTAAAATTATCCAGAGGAGAAGAAAGAGTTCAAGGCATCAAGATATATTTGGGTGTTTAGGATTTTAGTGCTGGGTGAGGGTTTGTAGCTGTCGTTTGATTGTCACCTAAAAGGAGATTGTCAGTGCTGTAGTGCCTTGGATTGTTAAAGCCTGACAGAATTAAGATGCCTCTGAGACAGCCTGGAAAATCCCAGGTTTGCTGATATATGTGTGGCATCAAGGTCAGGTTTCCACGTCTCACGTGCTGAACTCTCAGTGACTTTCTGGATCGTGTCCTCCTACAGCTGAACTTCCCCTGCCTGTGATGGGAGAAGGTAGGGAAGGAGTCAGGGGCACCTCCAGTGAGCACATTGTACCTCAGGGGGGTTTAAGGACTTTGTGCCTGTTTTTATGAAGAGTTTTTCAACCCACTTTGAACTACCTCCAAACAGTACAGCTCCCTCTTCTGCAGCTTGGTTTAATGGAGAGATTCACTGTATTTGCATTCTCCTTCTGCAAAGTGATAATAAAGCCAGGTTCAGAAGTCAGTGTCAAAGGGAAGGGCTGTTCAGGGGAATTAAAGGGTTTAATATCACTCATCCCACCTGGATTGCTTTGCAGGCAGGAGAGAAGGTTACTCCTTCATGGACTGCAGCTTCATACAAGTAGGGTGCATTTTTATTAGAACGTGCCAATGACAAAATTAACTTGCTGAAATTAAAATTTCTAAATAAAACTTTAACTCCTCAGCATTGCTGTACCAAATGCCCCTCACCTGCCTTGGAAGGGCAGCTCATTCCTGATGGTGCTGGGTTTGTGCCTGGCCCCCGTGAGGGTCACGATCCTCCTCCACTGACACCAGAGACACAACCAAGGCTTCGGCTCCTCCTGGTAAAAGATGAAAATTAAGGAATGCAGGTGCTCATTTTTAATCTTGTGAGCTCTTTAACAGTGCAACTTTTGAAGTGCTTCACATTAAATATGTGTGTAAGGTTTTTTTTTTGGGAGAGAAGGTCAGCGGCAAAGAAAAACTTCCCAAATCTGCTCCCAGATTCCCTCCTTGAGGGATCCATCCAGTTGCTGTTTGCTTTCTGTACTCTCCTTCCCAACGGTTTGCACTAGAAATGACCCATTTTATGGGCTGCCATTTTCGACTTTGAGCCCTTTAATCCCACACATAATGCTGGATAAGGAATTTTAGCTTTCAGAAACATCTGCAACAGCAGCGCTGAGAGTGTAGCCTTTCAAAACCTCCCTTGCCTGCTCAGTGCTGAAGGAAATAAGTAAAACAAGCCTGAAATTGGGTTTGATAATTTTTTGACAAGTTTTAACTAAGCACAGTGACAGGGAGCTCTGCAAGAGAAATTTTAGAAGCCCAGGAACCGAGGCATAATAAGCTGTCAGAGAAAAGATCAAGTAGCATTCCCCAATTCATCTACCCAACATCAACGTTCCAGCTAACAGTAGACAGTGTTAGCCAGATTCCTGCCCTTTTTATCTATGAAAAGCTACATTTATCAAAATAAGCAAAAAAATGTGAGGTATGGAATGCAGTTCATTGGAGGGCAGGGCTTTATTGGTTGATTGGTAAATTGAAACACATGGAAAAAGTGCTACATGTAGGAACACACTGCTGACTGTATTACTCCTTTTTTATTGGGTAATCTCTAATAAGAACCAGCTGGTAATAAAGGACGGAGTTCATGGGAACCCACCCTTTTGTTGAAAGCGAAGTTGGTGTCAATACCAGAAACACATGAGCACAAAGAAAACAGATGTAATTGGCTTCTGGGGGTCAGGTTATGTAAAGACCCCGGTGAGCAGAGGTGAGGGTTTGGCTGCAGAGAGTGACAGGCTGAAATAGCCATTGTTTCTGACTGTGTGTGTCTGGGGAGGGGGTGGCGGTCACGGGGACCTGGTTTGGGTGAGAATTGGGGCTTTATGGTCCCCAGGAAACGGGGTGCTCCACCTGAAACAGGCACTTCATAAACCAGGGGGCAATCGATCTTCAGGGAAGGAAAGATGCAGCTTTGTCTTCACCCACAGGCAAAAACCTGCTCTGAGAATTATTAGTGTTAATTAACTTCAGGTAGCAAAATCATAAAATCACAGAATGGTTTGGGTTGGGAAGGACACTAAAGCTCATCTCATTCCACCCTCTGCCACGGGCAGGGACACCTTCCACCATCCCAGGTTGCTCCAAGGCCCATCCAACCTCACCCTGAATGCTTAAAAAAGTTCTGTCAATGAAACCCACATTCACCCACAGCTATTGGTGATGTCCTGGAGCCCTGGAGGAGCAGGCTGCAGGCTTCAGGTTAAACAGATGCTTTGATAGTTTCTGGCACAGTAAATAGCATCTATTTCTTCATTCAGAACATAAAATCATCTTTAAAGTAATTAGAAAGGAAGCAAAGAGATTTTCCCTTTTCTTTCTCTGAGAGCAGCAGTACACTTCACATAAAAAGATACCATAGATTAGAAAATTAAAGAATCAAAATGAAAATATCCTGGGTATCATCAACACAGATTTCAATCTTGCTCTAACTCCCTTGAATGGAAAGACTCCTTCAGGAAGAACCTTAAGGGTAGGGATCTGCTCCTTCATTTGGAATTCTCCATTCTTTCCATAACAAAACAGCAAAAGATTTGTACAACTAATAAGGGCAAGACATGAATTTTCAGATAAACTCCTTTTTTCAGCATTATCAGCCAAAAAATACCTCGGCTTGAGGATTTCCTGGGAGGAATTCATCAGTGACAACTCAAAACCCAAGAGTTGTATGTGACATTTGAGCAGTCGTGTGGTGGCAGCTCTGCCCCATGGTTGGCTCCATGTAATCCTCAAATCAGGGTTCTGTTGTGAATATTTGTGGCTTGGAGTTCAAACTTCATTTTCTTCAAACATTCTCAAGTCAAAGACACTCTTTCCTGCCTGCAGGATTCCTTGCTGGAATAGCACTTTCCAAAAAAAAAATCCAGGAGAGACCCAAATGCACCCCAGGTGAAATCCAGCTCTGGTCAGCAATCCTTGCCTCCATTTGCATCAGAAAAGATGCAATAATACTCTTATTTTTTGGTTTAACTCAATGTCTAAAAAACCCAGGTTCTCCAAAAACACTTCACAGAACAAAGAACCACATCAGAGTGGAAAAATCCATCTCAACCTCCTGAGATCTTCCCACCCTGCAGAGGAAGGAGAGGCTGAGCTGCTCCAAGCACTCCCAGATGAGGTCTATCCAAGGTGTACCAAGCAGGTAAGGCACAGAGAAGGTTCCTGGGCAAGGCATGGCCAAAAAATGGAAAGGAATTTTTGAATGATTTGCCCTGGGCCTCTCTGCTGCCATATTTTTGAAACACCTGGAATGAGGGACAGATACTCTATAAACTGCATTTGAAAGGTTTTCATTCTTGCAGCAAGGACATAAAGGGATATTTTTTTAATTTTTTATTTCTTTTTTTACTATTTGCTGCTGTTATTATTTTAAAGTCAGCTTAATGCCTTAATGCCTTTCAAGAAGTGGTGGTTCCCAAAAAAATAAAAGGGCCGGGAAAGAATTATTAACACAAAATTCAATAACATCCCCCTGGTTTCTCTGAGGTATTGCCTGAGTGACTGCAGCATTTACAAAAGGGATTCTAATCTGAAATGAATTTGCAGCTAATTCAACCTGTAGGCTAGTGACTCTGGGATTTCCTAGATAATACAATCCAGACAGTAATGTTGATGGATGTTAAAGACTTGCCTGTGTAACTGTTGTAAAGCTCTGTCATAAGAACAAATGAGGCATTATTGCTTTAACAAAAGTAATCCCAGTGCTCCAGTAAATTCTGCTCTCCTTCAATATCCCCATTATTAGTTACAGTGACTTAGTGATGTGTCTTCCTTCAAAGACACAACAAACACTTCACTCCAGGATTTTCAGTGAAAAAAAAAAAAAAAAAAAAGCTCCCTGAAAATAACTTTTTTAAACAAACAAACAAAAAATTCTTAATGCAGAGTAAATTCAACGTCACAGCTTTTCTTATCTACATGGACAGGCTGGGAGAAATGTGGCCAGTGAGGAACAACTGGTACCAGGGTCAGGGGGGTGACAAAAGCAGATGGTGATTTTTCATTACTCCCAGTTTTGCTCCTGACTCAGCCCTGTGAGGCAGGTCAGGAGGGCTGGGAGGGAAAAAACCAGCCTCAAACAGCTAAAGGAATATTTTGTGTTTGGAGGAGGCTGAGTAAAAATGGTTTAGTGGTTGCATATTTTCCTAAAGGCTTCTATTGAAGCCACAGATATTTGGCTAACCTGGAGCAGACTCTTTACTACTTTCACCCCAGAACTAATGTGTTTTATGGGTTTTGATTCCTGGACCAAGCCTCACTTCCAACATCCAGGTTTCCATCCCTCTCTTTGCTCTCCACTGAAATGCTCAGCCTGTCTTTTTCTCTCCTAGGCAGCCACACTCTCAGGCATTACCAGATATTTCACCCCCTGCCCATAATCTATTTTTTTATCCAGTGCTTTAGTCATCCTCTCACATATTTTATCATTTACTCATCTTTTGCAGAGAGGAGTCCTTCAGAAAAAAAATTGGTGCCAAGCCAAAATAACTCTTGACTTTGGTGGCAGGGAAATATTGACCAATGGCGGGGGAAAAAATATGTTTAATTTGCACACATTTCACCTGTCAAGTTCTGCTGTGGTGTTACTGTTAAAACCCTGCTTGTAAAGCTTGAGAACCTCTTCTGCTGATAACTTCAGCATTAAAAATACCATTTTTCATGTCTGGTGGTCTTTCTGTCCCTAATGCTTTCCAGGTTTCCTTCTTTCCTCCCTAGCAAATAGCTGATGGACTCGAGCTTTCTGAACAGCTACTCCTTCAACCTCAGGGGCTTTTTGTTCACTTCTGCTTTTCTAATGTGACTACTTTAGGTCCAGCCCTACTCAGAGAGCATTAAAAAGAGATAATCTAACCCCACTTTTCCAGGGGAGAATTCTCCTGCTGTCAGCCACTCACCATCGGAATTGCTCGTGGAGCTTTGCAGCTTCAATCCAGGCCTGGGACAGGTTTGGTTTGTGGTGTGAACAGCCACCCCGATGCTCTGCTGGTCCTCAGCAGATCCAGCTGGGGCCACAGCAGGTCCTTAAGCAGTTCTGCACGTGTCAGGCTGCAGCAAAGAGCCAGGAGTCAGTGGTGGAACCAGTTCCCCTCCCTGTATCAGGGAATCGCTTGGCTGAGCAATGGGAACGTGGCCTGCACTTTGAGCAAGGCTGTGCCTCAGAAAATAATGATAATAATAATAATGATGATGATGATGATGATGATGATGATGATGATGATGATGAAGAAGTTGGACTATCCAGGAAAAATCACACTTATTAGGAGTTTGCCTCAAACCTGCCTCGGAGGCAAAGGTTAATGAGGAGAGGACAGGGAGGGGACTGGCACCTGACGGTCCATGATTAATTTGACAAATGTCTCTCTGGCTGCTGCCCAGTTCCTTGTGGAGATACAGCTCTTGGATGCATTCACAATGACCTACTTTTCACTGCTGGCCAGGATTTTGCTGCTTCGTTGTTATTGTTGGACTTTGCTGCTGCTTTTGGTTCTGTTGCACATGAGCTGAGTGGCCTTGTTGTGCTCAGTACAGGGCTCCTCTGAGCACTCCTGTGCTCATAGTGACAGCAAAGCTTTGCATCCCAGAGGGTCTGTCCTCTGAAGCTCTCAAAAAAGGTTTAAAAGCTCTGGGGTTTATTATTTTCCCAGTGCTGTGCCTGGTGCAGAGCTCCCAGGATTTCCTCTTACACCTGTTTGCTGCCAGTGCAGAACGGGGAGGGGTTTGATGTTCATCATCACCAAGATAAGGCAGAAGGTGAAAGAGGATGATGCTGATGCCTTGGGAAGGCTGACCTGGAACAGAGACTGGACAGAGCCAGAGAACAAAGTAGATATTTACTGAAAAGCCTCTAGGGTACACCTTGGGCAGGACAATAGCCTGGCCAGGGCTGCACCCAAGGTGGACCCAAAATGGTCACAAAATGGACCCAAAATGGTCACAAAATGGACAAACAGTCACCAGGTCTCACACTTTGATCAGTTTTGGTCAATTTGCATTTGGAGGTTTAATTGTCCAATTCCAGCTCCAGGCTGTGAGGTCTCATCCTTCTTGTTCCTCCCTCCAGCCACCCTTGTTTGTGCTTTTGGGCTGAAAGTTGTCCTTGGTGTGCAGCAGGAACAGGATTTGTTTTGTGTCCCTGCTCTGTGCAGAGCTGAGTGACCCTGAATGTGAGCTCAGAGCTGCACCCCTGGGCAGCACAGAACCTGAAACACGTGAAAAATAAAACTTAAGGCATCAATACCCTGTGAAAGACCCCAAGGAACCATCCTGGGCAGGTGGTTTAATGAATGACTGACACTCTGGCCACAAGCTTGGCCTCCTCTTTTTCCCCATCCCTGGAAATGCCCAAGGTCAGGCTGGACAGGGCTTGGAGCAACCTGGGAGAGTGGAAGGTGTCCCTGCCAATTCTTTGTGTCCTGGGGTTTGATGAGTGCTGAAAGTAGGTTCAAGATTTGCCTGCATGAGTTTTCATTTGCTAAACATGACCAAAAACACTTATCAAATAGATAATGGGACAGCTTGGAGTGAGCTAGCAAGGAGCAGAGGGTTCATGTAAGGTGTTACGGACAAATCTGTTAAACCAGAAGCAGCTTCAGGTAACAAAAGCATTAAAGGAACATGGAAAAATTGCAAAAAAGTCCCCCAGAACTGATAGATAAACAGAAAAACAAATATATTAATGCTGATTTTCCTATTGGACCAGTTCTGATTTTTTAGGGAAATGGGTCATCATTTCTCACCTGTTAAGTGCAAACATGAAGGAAAGGCAAAGGTCTGTGGATTTCTCTTTATTAGCCCAGCAAGCTGATGGCTATTTAGTCATGTTTGAAACTAAAATATTATTTTCTTCGAATGTTGCTTTTGCCAAATGAAAAGTGAGCTGACATCTGCTTGGCTGGAGCTGGGGTCACATATGAAGTGGTGCCTAAACTGAACAAATATTTCCAATAGAAAAAAAAAAAAGAAAGAAAGAGAAAAAAAAAAAAAAAGAAAGGAAAAGAAACGAAAATCATTAACCTTTTGTCATTAGCATGAGCTGTTCTTTGAGCTGCTCAGCAGTTTGAATTAGTGCACCTGCCAAAATAAGCACCAAGTGTTGTTACCCTCTTAGGGACAGCCCTGTTCCATAAATCACAGCCTTTCAATGACAGCTAAATGTGGTTTATATCATATAGAGAGCCTGTGTTTATGAATGTGAGATAAAAGGGGTTTAAGCAGTGCAAACACTAAGACTACTGTGTGCAGCCTGTCTCCCTTTCACAATTCTTCTCCTTTCCTGGGATTTCTTCTGCCCATGCGCATGGCTCCCTCCAAATTCTCTGCCAGTTTTGTCCACAGTTGATTTTCATCCCAATTCTTCCTGTCCTGATGTGCAGAACCAACTGAAAAATCCCTGTGAGCATCCAGCTGGAAGAAAAGGGGATTTTGAGAACTCAGTTATTTGTATGTGGTTTATAGCCAGCTGAAGAGACAAACATATGGCCTAATTCATACAAAAACATGTGTTTTGTAGAGTTAATTCCTGTACTATTCACAACTTGCAGAAGTCCAGCATCAGGATAAATTCCCCTATTTTCAGTACTTGAGTTCTTAATTCTTCACTCCTTGTCCACAGACAGCATTTCTGTGGTGCCTCAGTAGCACAAGGGAAATGGCAAAAGGGAGATGCCCTTCTGTGGGCATCTTCTGATGTCTTCTGAGGACTTTTCTTGCAAGAAAACAATTGTAACAATCCGGTTACTGAACACACAAGTTTCCCAATTGCATGAAAGATCTGCCACCTCCCAGGCTGATGAAATGTAGATTCCCAATGTTCTGGATGTGTCCAAAGACCCTGGCACGCCTCAGGTGCCTGGTTTTCCCCCAGCTATTCCAAAGCATCTTACAAATAGAGCATGCTGCAAAAACCATGTAACCTGAAAAACATACAACCTGCAAAGCTGAAGGAAGGTAGATTTGAATGCAATATTCAAAAGGAATTCATCCCTGTGAGGGTGGACAGGCCCTGGCACAGGGTGCCCAGAGCAGCTGTGGCTGCCCCTGGATCCATGGAACATCCAAGGCCAGGCTGGACAGGGCTTGGAGCACCCTGGGATAGTGGAAGGTGTCCCTGCTCATGGCAGGGGTGGGATGGGATGAGGTTTAAGATCCTTCCAACCCAAACCATTCTATAATTCTATGAAATTATTGTTTAAACCATTGCCAGCCACTCTCAACTAAGGTAGTGACAACAAATCCTAAAAAGAAAACAAAAGGTCTGTGGGTTATCCAGGCAACTCCTGGTCCAGAGCAACCACTGACTCATTATTTATCAAGAGTCTCCATGTAAATAGATGAGAACACTGTAATTTTCACTTGTATTCCAGTGCTATATTCTAAGGGCTGTAATTTATCCTAACTGATTTTAAATCCCTTGGACAAGGATCACGAGAACTTGCAGAGAGAAACCACGTGCTGGCCATGGCAGGAAACAATCTTCATGCATGTCTCCCTGAACTCACTCCAGAGCAATATATTGAGCTGAAATGATGGAATTATTCATTTTTACTGCAGTAAAGGTGGATGGAGGGGGAAAAAAAAGGTCAGATAGGAGGCAGAGATGAAGTTAATGTTAAAGACCAGTAGAAGAATGGGGATAAAATATAGAAGAGGTGCATTTCTCTGTTAGAGGTTTAGAGTGTGAATCTGGTTAAATCCCAGGGCAGGAAATCCCATCCTCGTGGAGTTTTGCCACTGAAATCAGGGAAGTTCAGCTGCATCTCTCATCAGCACAACCCCGACTTTGGGATGCTGTGGTGGTGAGGATTCCAGAGGGATTCCACACCTAGGCTGGAAGGACACCATCCTCCAGGGGGGCAGGAACACAGCCAGGAGAATTTAACCAGCTACAGTCTAATGTGCTCCTTTCAGACCGAGTAAAATAAATTATGGCAAGGTGGGGGGCAGCCTCTTCTCCCAGGAAACCTGGGATAGGACAAGGGGGAATGGCCTCAAGATACACCAGGGGAGGTTCAAGTTGGGTATTGGGGAAAAAATTCTTTGTTTAGTGTTTAAGCACTGGAACAGGCTCTCCAGGGAAATGGTGGAATCGCCATCCCTGGAAGAAGAAGATGTGGCTCTTCATGACATAATTTACTGGGCATGGTGGTATTTTCTCAAAGGTTGGACTTGTCACTCCTGGAGATCTTCTCCAGTGCTGTTCTTGATGGGTTTGGATGTCTTTTCCAACTTTAATTATTCAGTGATTCTGTGATTCCGTGATTCAGGGATTCTGTGATTCTGGGATTCTGGGATTCTGGGATTCTGGGATTCTGTGAGCTGGTATGAAAATTCACAGGAATGTCATAAGGGATGACAGGTTTCCTCTTCATTGCTGGGAATCACAGCACTGCTGGATGCCATCCTTCTCTTGTGAAATGTGTCAGGAGTGTGGTCCCTTTGGGAAAATGGGCCCAAATGCCAATTCCTACCAGAAATTTGCCACCCAGACGAGCTGTCTCAACAGCAATGGCTTTTCTACACTTTGTAGTGCAGAAAATTTCAGCTCATGAGCTTGGTGTTTCCGAGCTGTGATCCCATTCCCCAAGGCAGCTCCAGCCCTGCCACAGGAGATCTGCTTCCCACTGGGAAGCAAGGAACAGCCTGAGCCATGCCCAGCCCTCCTGGGGGAATGCTTTGCCACCTCAGCTGTTAATTCCTAGAAACTCCATTGTCAGGATAGTCCTGAGAGCTCTGCGGATCCTGGAGAGGCTCAGAGCCATTTTCTGCTGCAGCCCCTTGGAACAGCTCCGTGTTCCTGCAATCTCCATTACAACACAATAACAGGAAACGTTTCAGTGGCCTCTGCAGTACTTGGCATATAATTTCACTTTAATGCTCATATTGTTCGAGCATTAATAAAACTGGGGACTGTGATATAATTAAATCCACTCTTCCCACAGAGAAATGACTGTCTGAGTTAGTGGCAAGAGCAGCAGACTCACAAGTCGCCTGGAGAAGAGAGAGCGTTCCCTTGCCAAGGCACAGCGGACACGTGCTTGGGTTTATATCCCTCTGAAGAAAAAAGAGCTCCAGTTGAGAGCTGGAGACCTCTGGTACCTCTGGATCCAGAGCTGCCAGACTTTATTGCTTGAGCTCCAAGATTATCCCGTTAGAGCCGAGGATAAACCGTTCTCACTCCGCGCAAGCTGAGCCCCTCGTGGGGTGAGAGACCAAACATCTGACAGTGCCACGGCTCATTTGAAGCAGCTGAGCTAAAACCTGAAATGGGAATTTCCACTGGAGGGGCAGGACTGGGGAGATGGCAGCCTGGAATTCTCTGTGCAGCACTGAAGGTGGGGATTCTGAGGCTCGGTTGGCTCCACCTGCACCGTGGATGTTCTCACCTGCAGCTGCTCCAGGTGTGCACGCACATTCCAGGCTCCCATCCAGCTTCCAGCTAAGATCATTCTCTTTCCTTTCCCTTTTTTTTTTTTTTTAAAAATCAAATTTTCGCCCTTTCTTACATATAGGGAAAATAGAAATTCTGTATCCAGTATTACTTTAAATAAATTTACACCAAGAGATGTCGCACCGATCACAACCTCCTCTGTTGACTTTTGGTGGATTTGGGGTTTCATGCTGCAGCTCTGGTGAACAAAACAACCCTGATTAATTCAAGTTTATTGTTGATTTCGCTCCCTGGGATTTCAGGATGCAGCCATTTCACAGGATGTCATCCCAAAGCTTTCCTTAAGGTGCCAACAGCTGCCTTGGCTGGCTGTTGATCCAGTCAGGAGCTAAATTCATTTCTGGTTTAAGCAGGGGAGATATTTTAGACCACCACATCATCATCATGGCTGAGGAGTTGGAAGAAATTTTTCTTTGGTGGTGGCCAGTTAGAAACCTGCAGAGCCAGCAGAGAGTGTATTTTCAAAAAGTCCAAGAGACCAAGAAAAAAAAAAAAGAAGAAGAAGAAGAAGAAGAAGAAGAAGAAGAAGAAGAAAGAAAAAGAAAAAGAAAAAGAAAAAGAAAAAGAAAAAGAAAAAGAAAAAGAAAAAGAAAAAGAAAAAGAAAAAGAAAAAGAAAAAGAAAAAGAAAAAGAAAAAGAAAAAGAAAAAGAAAAAGAAAAAGAAAAAGAAAAAGAAAAAGAAAAAGAAAAAGAAAAAGAAAAAGAAAAAGAAAAAGAAAAAGAAAAAGAAAAAGAAGTTTGTCCTGTTCTTGATGGGGATTCCAAGAGGAATCCGGGCGTTTCTCCTGCCTTCGCTGTGAGCTACAGCGCGAGGTTACAGATTTGGGAGCGGGGGGAAAGATCAGAGGTTAAGGGGCTCGGATTTCTCCACAACACGATTTCATCTCGGTGGCAACTGCATTCTCATGATGTGCTGCTGTGTTCTCACGAGGAGGAGCCTCCCCCGGCCGCAGAAGGGTGTCTGAGCCCGGCAGAGCCAGGGCCGCGCTGCCGGCGGCGCCTTTGAAAGGTTCCCCTGCCTGGCAGTTACAAGATACTGTACTTAAAATGTCAAATCAGGCAATCTGTCCTGAAAGGAAAATTACCTACAGCAATCACAGCCCTCGGTTTCCTCGGCGGAGCACAGGCAAAAATGATGAAAAAATCGTTTGGCCACCCAGAGCCTTGATGCTGGAGTGCCAGGTCAAGGGAAAGCTCCAGCAATTAGCCTGCTGTGCTAATGACATGCCTGTTTGATATAGGAGCTGAATAGCACCCTGATTGCCCATAATATGATTATGCACATTTTGGGTTGCTTAAGAAAAAAAAAAAAAATTTAAAAAAAAAAATTGATGCCTTGGGAAAATAGAATCTCATTTCTCTGGTATTTCTGAAAGACCTCTGTTTCCTGAAAAGCCAAGGGCAGCTTTCAGCTCCTTAGGTTTCCACGAGTGTATTATTAGATTCACTCCCTGACCTACCTTTAATGAGGAGAAGATGTCATGGTCGGGAAAGATATTAAAATACAGTAGCATGAAAAGCTCGTCCCATCACAAAGCTGTCATAATTCAAGGGGTCTGTTTCTCTTCATGCATCATTAAAAAGGAAAAATAAAGGAGGTGAAAGAAGATTGTTCCAGGTTGGAGCAATCCTTAACAATCCAGTTGCTGAACACACAAGTTAAAATCTGGTGATCACAAAACATTCTCTTTCCTCTCCCTTTTTTTTTTTTCTTTTAAAAGTCAAATTTTGAGCTGATCTGCCATTTCTGAAGAGTTTCAAACACATTTTCATTTCATTTTTGTCTTCCTTCTGGTTGGGAATAAAATGGGTGGTGTTAGTAGGGCAGGAGGAGGATTAGACTGAAACTGTCTGGATGTTCAACACTCTAAGGAAGATCCCTGCAGGGTCACCGATCTGCCATGCTGAGGAATGGGATTTACCACCAAATGAAACAAAAATAAACAGAAAAACCCACATTTATTCCCACGGAGACACAGCCAAAACACACCAAGGGAAACAACTGTTACTTGGGAGGATGTATCCAAAAGACACCCAGACACTCACGGCCAGAAAGTCTGCTTGTTGCTGATAAATTGAATTAATGTCCCAGGTAAAGCAGCCCAAAAATCCCAGCACAAACAGCCTGAGATACCCAACACCTCTGCAGGACGTGGGGACAAAGAAAGCAGTGACACAGCCGAGGCTGGAGCAGCACAAATGTGAGATGAAAAAGAAAGTGGAAAAAGAATATCCCAGACCTAATTCAATATTTGGGTTGGGAGGAGATCAGGCTTCTTTTCATGCAGAGGTGTTTGGATATTCCAGCCTGTGGGACCATCACTCCCCGTGAGGCAGAGAGTGAAGAATTTGGAACAAAACCAAAACCATCACTGCACCCAGTGCCCAATCTGGGAGCCTCCAGCTTGGGGCATTCCAGCTTTTTTCCCGTTTTTCCCCATTCTGTCCCCAACAGTCTAATCTCAGGCAGGACTATTTATTGACATTAAAAATAAAACTAAAAAAAAAAAAAAAAATATTAAAAAATAAAAAGGCAAATCCTCTCTTTGGAAAGAGGAAGGGGAAACCTCGAGGTGATTCCTGCCTGGGTCTGGGGACAATGGCTGCTTGTGTCTCACAAAGGCTCCTGCGGGATTTCAAATGATACTTTTTGGATTCCCGAGGAGAGGAGTGGGAGCTCGGGAAAGCTCCTGACTGTCTTCATACATATTCAGGATTTCTCTTTGTTTTCTGATGAAGGATAGGCTCGGCCCTTAGACTTGTGAATGATCCCTTGACACCAGCCTGGAGACTTTTTTTTTTAAATTAGGCAAGCCTGGAATGACTTGAATTTGGACCCAGTACTGACAGGTTAGCCTTGGTTTAAAAGGGAGTTTAACCTAAAAGGAATTGGAAATCTTTGCTTCTGCTCCTTGAAAGATTTTTTTTTTCCTCCAAAACCTTTTCTTTCCTTCCATTTCTCCATTTCTGCTGCTCCCGGGGATTATCAAGAGCGTTTGTCAGAAGGAGGGGGAAGAAAACTTTTTCAGAGCATTTTGCACAGGACTTAGAGCTGACATTGAGATGTTTGGGTTATATTTGTACCTTTGGCACTGGCTGCTGCTGCACCCCTGCTTTCCCTGGGATGCTGTGCCAGCTCCAAAGCCGTGGGATGAGGGTTTGTACTTCTGTCCCAACCTTAGATAAAAACAATCCTTCATCTCCCCTCTAGCCCAGCAAGGTCCCACCACTCCATCAGCAAGGGATCCCAAGAGAAGGCTTCCCAAACCACCCCGACACCGAGGGAGGACCAAAACAGAGGCAAGAGCAGGATCAGTCAAACCTCAGAATGAACTTTAACAAGAAGAATGAGCAGGAAAAGCTAATCAAAACCACACCAAGTCCTTGGCATTGCTGATCTTCTCTGTGGCAAGGTGCAGAAATGACCAAAAACTGCTTTTCTCTGTTTTTTATAAGACTGTACTAAAATATGGTCACTCTTAATCAGAAGAAAAGTCCGCTGCTCTCTAATTTTGCAACCACGACATTTCAAATGTTGTTTTCCCATTTTTAATGCCGTAGAGGGAAAAAGAAACAAAGATAAAGATGTGGAAATACAATTAATTCACACTTGCATCAGTTGTCTGTTCTCACTGTTTGAAAGAGCTTTAAATATTTACTGAATTTCACATATTGAACTTTCTTAATCTATTCACACAAATGGACAATATTAAAAAAAAGATAGATATATGTATATACACACACATGATTTTATTATTCCAGTTTCCCTCCTTTCAACACACAGTCCATCATTAGCGAGCTACAGAAGGATAAATCGAAATTCAGACTGGCAAAATTGAACTGAAAAGCCTCAGCTACAATTTGTCTAAAGCAACATGTTTTATAATTATTTCGTCCTTCCCTACTAATGACTTTCTGACTCTTTCCATCCCCTGGGTACCCAAGGGATATTCAGCATTATCTGTGCACATCAATAATTTTTATGGGACATGTGTTTTCACTTTGTAGCAGACTTTTTTCATTGCTTAAAAGTAGCAAATAAAGCTCTAATAAAAATTGATGCTTGTGTCCCTTCAACACCAGGTATAGGTTTTCCAGCCAGCCATAGGATTTCATGTTGCAATCCAGATTGCTGCTGTTCCTGGTTCCCCACACAGCCAGGAAAATAAAATCAGGCTGTTGAGGCTTTGGAAGGGAAAAGCAAATCAACCAACAAATATTTGGAGAAGAGTAATTTGGGGAATATTAGATAAACTTTCTTTCCTTACTTTAGCACAGGAAAATTATCTCGACTTCCAGTTTTTTAATATCCCTAATATTATTTCTGCATCTTCTGGGTCTCTGGTTTTTGCTGACTCATCTGCCATTTGAGACTTTTCCTATGCCTCTAACTCACACATCCTTTATTCTCTTGGAATCTATTCTGGAGCCCTCAACTCGCCCTGTGGGATTCATTTAGATTTTTTTTTAAAAACACTCAAGCTCACATGAAACCTCTTAGTCAATATTTAATTTAGACTCTCAGATGCAAAGACCCTCAAACCATTCTGATCTCCAAAGGAAAGGGGGAATATGGACACGGAAAAGATTTTGTTGCTGCGAGGAGCCAGGAGGCTCTGCCTTGCAGGAAAAGGTGCAGGGCAACACATCTCTGGATTCCTCCAGCTTTCATTGTCACTCTTATCAATCCCCAAATCTGCAAAATCTGCCAGTTCTCCCCTTCCTGCATAAATAAAGCTGGAACATCTCAGCCATCCCCCTGCATTGCTCTGCAGGATGCAACCTGTGCCTTGTCCTGCTGCTTTATCCTTCCTCAAGCCATAAATCCCCCCCTAAACGTCCCCAAATCCAGAGCTGCTTCTGTAGCAAAGCAAAAATTTAAATCAATGCCATACTGGGATGAAATGGATCCCAGAGTGGGATTTAAATCAAGCCCCGTGCTGGGATTGATTTGCAGAATGAAGGGTATCCAGTGGCACCAGCCCCTCCAGTGTCCCTGGGGTGCCCTGAAGCTGGATTAGGGGGCCGAGGTGCTCCATCATGTCCAGGGAATGTCACCTCCCTCCCTGGGCCAAAATCTCCCAGCATTTGCACCCCAGGAGCCTTTGTGATCTCCAAAGGGCCTTACACCCCTCACAGCCCCAAAGGAAAGGGCTCCTCATGCACTGGGATCCTGTCTTCTCCTTTCCCTCAAAGGTATTTGGGGTATTTGGGGTATTTAGGGTTTTGGAGATGGTTTTGAGGATGTTCTGCAGCTGCTGATTTCCCCCATGTGTCTGACAACTTTTGTTTTTCTTGAAAGTGTTCAGTTGGATGTTATTTAGGCTCATCTCTCTTCTCTTCCTCCCCGTGCCTGTGTCGAAAGGAAATGAAATCCTGTTTGATGTGAGGGACACACCTAAAGCTCTGCTTGGTGCCCAGCAGACGCTCCCCGGGGAGCTTTGATCCACAACCTGCTCTGTCCCTCCAGTTCTCTCACCTTTTAATCCCATCCATCCCCATAAAACCACCAGCCCAAGCTGCTGCTCCAGCCAAGGGCCCTTTCCAGGCTCTGACAGGGCTGGAAGTTGTAATGGAGACACAGATCAACACCTCAGCTCTCCCTTGATCTGCTCCCGATCTGCCCCAGGGTTTCTGGCAGGGACACAGCCGGGGGAAGGTCCAGGAGGGACAGGACATTGCAGCAATACCTGTCTGCCCTCCTGGAACAGCAGAGTCCTGGCCCTGCAGGAGGCTGCAGCTCGCCCTAAAGGCCTGGAGTAAACTCGTTACCGCCGGGGCTCCCCTTCATCGCAACTTAGCAGCTTTTTATGGATTTGTGTTGGATCCGAGTTCAAGTGCTCCAAAAGCAGTGATGTCCTGCCAGTGATTTAACTGGAACCTCAGACAAAAATGTTCCCTTTTGGTCTCAGCTCCAGCCTGTGGACCAGGGATGTGTTTCTTTTTAACAGAAACACCTTTTTTTCCACCCCACCCCCAGAGAAAAAGCAGACAAACCTGCTGTGAGTACTTTACATTTAATCCCCCGAGGTGTTTGCAAGCCTGAAACGGGCAGGATTCACTCTGAGCAGGACCTGGCACCAAGGAAATTTTGCAGCTCTTTAAAATGGGACCAAGAAATTCACACCAAAAGCTGCACTTACTGGAAACCAGTCCCTGAGGGGCAAAATCCTGGTGGTTCCTGCTGGATTTTTACAAGCCAGGTGTGCTGGCAAGAAACCTGCAGTGGTCCTGTGAGGCAGGTAGCCTGACAGCTTCTCTCCATCACATCTTTACAGGTTCAGGGAGCGTCTCCAGAGCCAAGGAATTTGGCTCCAGCCATCCTGGTCCTCTCTGGTGCTTTCAGACTTTGAATGGGGCACGGAGCATCCTGCCTGTCCCTCATCCCCTGCTCCTCTGAATTGGGGCAGCAGGAAAAGGATCAGGTGCTGTGGGTAACACGAGTCAGAAGGGTGATTTGGGTGGCCAGAGCAGAGCCAGGGAAAGGTTTCTGAGTGGTTACAAAAGATGTCACTTTTTGGGAAACAGAGGTGAAACAAAAGAGTGCAAAGAGGCAAATGCCAAAGCAAAAGCATGAGCAGAAAGTCTGGGATGGGGATAAAGAGCTGGAGGCAGCAAGAGCAGGAGTGACCCCCACACCTCCCTCCATCACACAGCCCCATCCTGGCTCATCAACCCCTCATGTCCTGGCATGGGGAGGTGCTGAACCCCCCTGCCCCAGCACACCAGAACACCAGCAATAACTCAACACCAGAAAACACGCCCAGTTTGGTGGTTTGTTTTTTTTTTTTTCTCCTATTGCCTAAGCATGAAAAAACCCTTTAAAAATAAAAAAGAAAAACCACCACCATTTGGGGTTTATGCTCTTTCCACTCCCTCCTAACAAAGAGCTGTTTCTTTCCCGTTTTTCAGGGGGATGTCGGGAAACTTTTGGAGTTTGCAGGTCTGAGCAAGGGCGAGCATCTCCTCTCTCCCTGCCGGTGACAAGGGCAGCAGTGATCTAACGAAGTCTGCATGTTCTAAGTGGGGCTTCTTCATTTGGAAACACTTGCCAGGGCTCCATAAATGGGACTCCTTCTTTTCTGACCCTTTGCCCTACTTCAAATGAGCTTTTAAACCCTTTGGAAAACATGCGGTTTTGCTTTCAACTGCATTAACGCTCATAATGTGTTATTTTGGCTCTCCTTGGACATTCAGCTCGAAGGCCCAGATTTCGGAGACTTGGGCTGGCAATGTTGACAAGCAAGCCCTGCTCGGGGCCTATCAGGCACCCAAAGCCAGCTTCTTTTTGAAAGCTCTGTTAGCTCAGCTGTATTTTTCTTTGTACACCCAAATCCTTCTGGCTGTGACAGGAGGCTCCGCGCTCCACACGCTCCAAACAGCTCCTACATAAAGCCCCGAGTGTCCACACGGACGGTGTCAGGACTCACCTGGGCTTTACAAGGCACTAAAGAAAACACTGGTGGCATCTTGCCCTGCTGGCAGCCCTCCAAAATCCCCCAGCTCCGTCCCCGAGCCGGCAGGGACAAAGGCGGTGTGTGCCGGAGCTCAGGCGGCGCTGCCCACCTTTTCCACCCTCGGTATTTATTCAGCTTTGTGCCACGAGAATTTGAATTTTAAAAGAGGGATTCTGCAGCTGGAGGGAGCCCAGGCTGGGAATAAGAAGAGGGAGAAGAGGGGGGTGGAAAGGGCAGGAAGTTTCTGTGCTGTGCAGGGGCGTTGGGATGGTTTCCTGCCGCAGATCCCCCGTGCAGGAGCTCTGCGAGTGGCCTGTTTGCAGATATCCTGTGAATAGGGATATTTTCCATTCCCAGTTAGTGGCTGCCGCAGTCTGGGCTTTCCTGGTGGATTTCAGCTCCATGGAAAGGGATTCATGGAGTCATTTGGGTTGGAAAAGACCTTTGAGGTCATGGAGTCCAACCCTTAACCCAACACTGCCTAGTCCACCACAAACCCACGTCCACAGAAAATAAAAAAAATACAAACCCCCCATCAAACCCCAAAAATCAGCCAGTTGCAGCCAAAATTATATTTTTTTTTTTTTAATTTTTCTCACTATTTAGAACGGGTTGGTTTTGAGCATCTCCTTCCTTAACACATGCAGGAACACTTGCTAATGAATAATTTCTGACGAGTTTCCAGTTATACAATGTAGTTTAACCACCCAAATTCATGTTTTGTTCATAATAATTTCATTCACAATAACCTTTACTCACTGATTTGTGGCAGATAAGTTGTTTTACTGTAAAGCATTAGAAAATCGTTTTGTGGTAAATACATTTTGACCTGAATTATCTAAACAATGTTTAAGGGAGGAAGTGCTGAGTCTATTCACCCCACACGGAAAAAAAAAAAACCCAAACAGTTTCAGTGGTAAAATTACAGCCTCATCTGCCTTGGTTCCTGTTACAAAGAGCAGAGGGATTTTAGTTCCTCCAAAAATGGCTCTGAGCAGCCCAGCTCTCCCCCACGATCTGGCTGTGGGGTATTTTTGTTGAATTTTTTTTTTTCAGCTCTGGTGAGGGTTCTCCCATTTCTCTTCGCTAATTTCCACTCCCACCAACAGGGTGAATCCGATTTCCCAGCCCTCCTTCCTCTGGGAATCCCAGGGAAGCCACAAAGCATCTCCAATGGAAAGAAATGCAGCAAAGAACAAGGTGACATCAAGTGTCTTTATGTGACAACTGAAATCCAAGCTGTAGGTGATGGCCTGGCACGTAAGGAAGTCACTTTCCTCAAAAATACCAATATTTTATCCACAAAGAAATGGAAAAGGAGGAGGAAAAACCCTTGCCAGGCCACATTTAGGGAGAAGCATCCCAGCATATAAATGTTTTTGGGTACGTGACCAGCTCTTTAAAAAGTTCTGTCGGATTTTTCTTCAGGAAAGATTTTCATTAAAGCCATATTTATTTTTTTGGGCTTAAGTAATAACGTAAAGCACTCCTACTTCTTCTAACACACTATTAACAGCATAATTAATTCTCAGCAACAGGAAACACAAACCTTTCTTCTTCACTTCATCATCTCAGAGTCAGACCTTCAGTCTTCTTCCAGGGTCCCTATCAAACAGATGGCTTTTATACTCATAAACATGTTGAGCTCAATTTTCCTCCTGCTGAGTGAAAGATTCAAACAAACCAAACTTCCCTACTACTGCTAGGAAATTCCAAACATCTAGAAATACTTTTACAGATGTTCCTTGGCAAGTGACTCCTCGAAATGTGTGTGGTTCAAAAAAGCCAAGCCCAAAGCAATGAGTTTCACTGGTGAAAAATCACTGATTAAAATAAAAATTAAGAGGGGAGGAGAAAGAAGGGAATGATAGAAAATAAAGAAGAGGCAGACTTTTAGCTGAATAACCCAGTTTGGGAGGCCTGGGACAAAACACTTCTTTAATTTCTATTTATTTGTAAGATGGAACCTTTCAAGCTAAACTGGGTTGACTTTTTAATGAACAGTGTCCAAATTTTGAGAGACAGCCTTGGCAAATTTCTCGCTTCAGGGATGGGAGTCGGTGGTTCAACCACACTTGGAGCCCGAGCCAGGCCAATTTTTGGTGGTTAGGACTAATTTTAGAGGGTGAAATTTCAGGGATGCAAATCCATGCAAGATGGAATCCTCGCAGATAGCAAACAGCCCTGGTTGTTTGCTGCCTTTGAGCAGAGCTCTCCTCGATTCAAGGCCTCGCTGTTGTCGTGCTGCTCTCACTCCCATTTACGAGACATTTATCCTGTTAAATCCTAATCCCTGCACACAGCTAACCCTGATCCACCAGTGGATAGCTCTGCTGAATGCTGGGACAATAACCCAGATGTTTCACCTAGTAAATACATGAGATATTTCGCTGTCTGCCAAGCCTCGCCTTGGCAGGCAGAACCTTTGTTCTCTCACCGATGAACGCAGAGGAATTTCCAGGGGGATTTAGCAATGGATGAATGGACAAGAAGTGGGGGAAGTTGAAGAAAGTCAGACTCAGACCCACACAGTCCTGCATTGGCTGGGAAATCAGCAAGCAGAGCAGGATAAATTTTTGAAGGTATTTTCTGAAGGTGAAGTGGTATCCAGGGCACGGCTCCGCTGCAGTGAAATGCCACAGCGCCAACCCTCAACTATTGGCTCCAAGAGTCAAATATATTGAATGAGGTTTGGAAATCTGGGATGCCACCACTTCTCCCCTCTCTTTTTCCAAGCATTAACCCTCCCCACAACTTTAAATTTTTTTTCTTATAATGACTCTCTGGTTTGGTGGGTTTTCCAGCATTCTGCATTTTTCCTCTCCCCGAGTTCGTGTTCGTTACACATGAAACCATCTCCAGACCCCTGGGAAAAACCTCATAAAAATTCAGGAATTATATCATCTCCATGCTGTTTTTAAGGAAAAAAACAATCTGGTTTTTTTGGAAAGGCTCTAGTGAGCATTAGCAGCACTCTCTCCTCCACGCTCTGTGTGTGTCTGGTTACCTTGCCCTGAGCCAAACAGCTTCATTAAATCTCATTTAAGCGCTGGCTGCGGTCAACTCTTGTGACTCCAACCCGAGCTGGAGCAGAAAAAAAACCACAACCTCTACACACAGAGAGCTCATCTCGTTGGGCCAATATTATTTTCATCTTCCTGAACATCATTGTCTGCTCCGTACAACCAATTAGAGGCACTGTTAGTTTTGGAGAGGGCTCAGCAGAGCGTGTGTGGATCAGACAAACGCGGGACTTCAAACAGGCAGGCGTGTTTTTCGGCTAATATTGTCTGATAAGGCAGCATTATCTGCACCTTTTCCCTCAGCTGGCTCTCACCCTGTTTGAAATAATTCTATTTTACAAGCTGGATGTCAACAGTACCTGTTTGTGGAAGGTGACACCGGCTCCCCCCCCTGCCGCTGGTGTTATCGAGGAGGAAGCACTAAGTGGGCGTGTGAGGATTTTTTAAAGTACACTGCAAAAATAAAATAACAAGGGGGCCTCCCCTGATTTATCCCTCTGCTACCAAAATAATGAGCCTGCCACCTACAAATGTGCTGCTCTTCTGGTCTCGCTTTTGGAAGAAACCCTTGTTTGTCCTCACAAGAGAATAAATATTGAGGAATATCTTGGAAATGAAACAATTTATATTCCTGGTGTTTGCTGGCTGGATTTCAACTACAAATTTTGGGGGGTTTGGGGTTTTTTTTTTGTTTGTTTGCTTGTTATGACAAGTGCTGCTGGTCCTGCATTGTAGCTTGGGAGAAAGAAATTATCATTTTCATCGCATTCTGGCTCTCCTCAACCCAGTCACTGGATGTCAGAACCACTGAGAAATCAAGAACTTCTTGGAAGTGTCTGCACAAGAACCATAATTTCCATATAAAAATCGTCATTTCCATATTAAAATTTCCATATTAAAAGCCTTAACTGAGGGGTTTTTACTACAATCTCGTGCACACACACAGGACTATGTAGAGGTAGGAATTAATCAACCCCAGTTTTTAAAGCACAGGGTTTTCAGGGCTGATAATCAACATTTCACAGCACCTTTCAAAGCAACTTTTAGAGCTGCAGAAATAATTTCTGTCCCTGCCTAAAGCAAAACAGGCAAAACCCCATGGGTGGATGTGTCCAGCAGATGCTCCCAGGTGCTGTGACACACCTGGTAGCAATGTCCCTGCTTCAGCACCCCAAAACTCTTACAAAGAAATTTCTTTCTCTAATATTCATTCCTAACTGAGACAACAGCTCCAAACAATTCCCAAAAGGGTGTAGCTGCCCTTGGAAAATCCAGGTTTTCACTTTTCCTGTGCTGTGTGCAGTGGGTGGGGGTGTATTTGTGATTGGGGTGCTTTTAGGGCATTGATCCTGCAAGCAAAGAGAGAACACAGGGAGAGAAGAGAAGAGAAGAGAAGAGAAGAGAAGAGAAGAGAAGAGAAGAGAAGAGAAGAGAAGAGAAGAGAAGAGAAGAGAAGAGAAGAGAAGAGAAGAGAAGAGAAGAGAAGAGAAGAGAAGAGAAGAGAAGAGAAGAGAAGAGAAGAGAAGAGAAGAGAAGAGAAGAGAAGAGAAGAGAAGAGAAGAGAAAAGAGAAGATTTGTATTTTGGGGTGAAACTTCAGGATGAAATGATGGGGATATTATTTAAGCAGTGGTAGGATTTATCTCACATTCAGGTAATCTTCTGAATCTCCATATAAAACGAATTAATTACTACTGGGAAAATCACTGTCCAAGAAAACTATTCCGACAATCGATTCCAAGCTTGCCCAAATCTAGGATAAACAAACCAGGAGTTCCTTGATGTGTCAGCGATGCCTTAATCTTAGCCCCAAAGAATAAAATCAATTTGACCACACTTTCACCAGAACAAAAAAATGAATTTATCTGCTTTTGGGTTTTTTGTTTTCTGGTTTTTTGTTTGGTTTTGTTTGTTTGGTTGGTTGGTTGGTTTGGGTTTTGGGGGGTTTTTTGGGGTTTTTTTTTGCTTCATGAAAGACTGCAATGCCAAACAAGTTTCATTTGGCATTTTTGATATTCAAACACATCCAGCTCCCAATACCCCCAGATTTTTATTTGGGTTAAGTGAGGGACTAACAGAGTAGAAGCATTTTTCTTATTTTATTATCCAAATGCTTTCCTTGCATCCGCTGAGGGCAGAGTGCAGAGCAGAACCCCATCCCATCAGGGATTTCTGCTCCTTTTTCCTACCCGAGTGTCCAAATCTGTTTTTCTAGAGAAAACAATGTGCCTGTGAGGTTTGCTGTGGTCAGCCAGCAGCAGCCTCTTGCTCTGTGTTTCACGAGCTCATAAAGACAAAGCAATGAAGAGACCTGGTACCAGACCTAGCCCAGCTCTCCCAAAATTATTCCTCCTCCAGTTCCCTTTTGCCACGAGGCTAGGTTATAACCCAGCCCACCCCAGCCCAGATGAGGTTTTCTATGGACCACAGTGGGATTTGGGTCAGGCTCACAGTAGCTGGAAGCAAGCAATTGCATTTAGAGGGAGGAAAGGAAGGAAAAACAGCTCAACAGCCCGAGCTGGGCCAAATCCTGGAGATGCACCAGGGAAAAATCGTCCCGTTGTTGCTTTTCTAAGGAAATGAGCATCCAGCACAGAGACACTGAATTCATTTCAGAGTGATTTAAAATCAGTGTTCTGAGGGGGTGTGTGCACGTGGAAAAGCAGGTCTGAGACATAAATATATTCCTTTTGTTGACAGTGGAAGAAACACTGTTTCCTTTGGTCCTAGCGAAGAGCAAACAGTTGCTCTGATAGTCTTGGCAAATGAGAAAACTTTATTTTTATCAGACAGAGAAGGAAACCCTGTGCAGCCATTGCCAAGGAGTTACACACTACGTGACACGTCCCCTTTGGTCCCCCTGCTCCCAGAATGGAATCCTCACAGCACATCTGTTCCACTGAGGGGTTTCTCCTCACTCCCCTCCCCTTCTGGGTGGGAATGTGCAGGACAATCTTCCTTGTCTTGCACAGAGGGAAGGTTTCTTACAGAAGTGAAGATATTTTTAAGCAGTCACCGCATTCAGGGTCAGGACATTGTCAGCTGACAGGACAAAGGACAATTATTTGAGATCTCTGGTGCAGGTGGCAGCTGAGGGTGAGGATGGTCAGGCAGCTGGGTGGGTGCAAGGCACCTCCTGCTCTTCATTTCCCTCTGGAAGAAAGGCCTGCCCATCTCCTGACTCACTGGGACCAGAGCAAGGCCTCTGGAAAAGACAAACCCTGCAAGGCAGCAATGTGGAATTTCCCAATGTGGAAATGCTCCCAGCACTACAGTTAACCCTTCCCTCCTGCTGAGCCAGGCTCCCCTCTCCAGGGAGACCAAGTCACTTCGTGTGCAGGACTGAGCTGGAATCAGCTAAATAATCTCAGCTGGTCTCAAAGCAGGGTTGGAAGGGCTGGAGAGAGTTGTCACTCCCAGGTTTATCCACCGAAGGAGCAAGAAAGCCCCACCCCACGTTTGTGTGACAGCGGAGATCGGCTCCATCATGAACACGGGATCCCTCCTGCTCACTTACAGGCCTCTACTCTGCTCTGGTTTTTCCAGGAAAAGAAATTTTGCCTTCCTGCTTCATCATACATTTTCCTCATTTAACTTTGATCTAGGGACCAGTGTTCTAAAACATCTGCATTCCCTGTTTTGCAATGAAACCCAAGGAAAACTCCGGGGATAGCCGCAGTCTGCCGCTGCGGGGTTTCGGAACGTCTGGGCTTTCTGAGTTCTTTTTTTCCTTTTTTTCACTCCCCAACAGCTGGCTCTTAGCAGGCAGGCTGGTGCTTAAAGCGTCCGATATGATGTGAGAAAGCAAAATAATCACCTGCCAAGGATTTCATCTTCATAAAAGGCAAGGTGTAAGATCAGGTTTCAGAACGTGTAGGAGTTGGGCGCACGCTCTGACACCGCCGTGAACCCTGAGGAACCAACTTCTGTTAACTTGGAAAGCACAACATTCATCTCCTTTCCCCCACCAGACCCCGGGTTTGGCACTGCTGGGCCCTTCTGTGAGGATAACTCAAGGGAGAACGGAAAAGGGAGAAAAAAGAGGGAGAAAGGGAGCTTCAAAAACCTGCTGCGATCCACCCGCCATCCCCACCTGAGCTGCCTTCTCCTCTTCCATAAAAATATTTGGGATCACTTCTCCTTTTTTGCAGCGCAGCCAAAACTGTTGGATTCACACTCGGTTAGCCAGGGAGAATTTGCCCATGCACATGGATGACGGCAAATTGAGAATAAGGGCTTTCTTCTCAGTGCACACATCAAGGGAGTGGGTTTTTCCTGGGAAGAAAATTGTTTGGAGGCAGTTTAAGCCTCAATAAAAAGCTGGCAGGGCAGCTGTCACGACAAAACTCTTCTGTTGACTAAGATGGACTTGTGTTGCAGCTTTGGAGAACTGAAGTTGTTGGTTTACTTTTCATCTTTAATTAGGTTTTTTTGCCTCGTTCGGCTCAGAAAGGTTAAAAAAAAAAAGATTTAAGGATCTCAGTTGTTAAGACAGTGGTTTTTCTGGCTGAATAAATATTTATGTCGTTGCATATTATTTTTAGTGGTTCATGGATGGGTGGATGGATGGATGGATGGATGGATGGATGGATGGATGGATGGAAATAACATTTCTGTTTTTAGAGAAAAACTGAATCTCTACATTCACTGATTTTCATCTCCACCTCTGCAAAGTAAAAGCCAAAAGGATGCAACCCTGATTTTGTAGCCACCACACACATTTTTTCACCCCTGGATTCTAAAGCTTTTTCCAAAAAGAGAAATTCACCCCCTTTGCCGATGGGGAAACAGATTCCTGATGTTTGAAACCCAAAACACCGGAATTGCCACGGGCCAGTTTGAGGTGTGGCTGTGAGGAAGAAGCTTTGGCCCAGAGGGTTTATCTGCCTTGGGCACATTCCATCAGCAGATGATTCCAGCCTTTCCCCCCAGACTGCCTAGAATTGTCCTTCCCTAAAGGTGAATTGTCCTAAACCAAATTAAAACCCAGCTCTGAAAACTCTCTAAATAACAATCAAGTGCACTGTATTTGATCAAGCAAATCAGTGCAGGAATTTCCCCTTCTGCTCCAAATTTTGGCCATGACTTCCAAAAGGTTCCTCAGCTACATTAATTTATGTATTTCCAAAGATTTTTTTTTCTCATAAAGGTTTGGTCCTGACATCTCCTTGAGACCTTTTCACTGTTGGTATCAGAGGAATGTGCTCCTGGTGGATTTTGCCATAGCTGTGATGGGCTTGGTTAAAAGACAAGAAATTTGCTGCTTGTATTTCAGATTTTTGTGCCTGGGTGTTTGGCCGATTTTAGCTCTACTGCATCCATTAGATCTATTTCAGATCTATTATTTGCACTAATAGCTGATAATAAGGAATTACCTCCTCCTATAGATTTCACGTCCCTTTACACAGCAGATAAATACATCTCAGTGTGTTCAGCTACAAAACTGATCCTACTAAATAGTGAATAATTACCATGTATATGTGTCCGGGCATTAAATCTGTAAAAAATCGGATTTGGGGAAAATTTTTGGCGTAATCTTTGCAGGGTGTGAGTGGGAATAGATCCACAGGGAGGCAGGATCAGCTAATTAGGCTTCTCCCCCTCCCCTCGATTTTCCTGTCGCGCCTCCTGTTTTGTGTGTTTCCAAACGAGTACACGATAATTACTTCATTAGGAAACTATTAGAAGGGAACAAGAGAAGATGAGTCACTCGCTTTTTTGTCCCTGCTTTTATCTGATGGTGAGAAGCGAAGGAATTTTAAAAATCTTTTCTAGGTCACCGATCCTTCCAAGTGCTCGTGCCCATCTTCCCTCCTCCCTTCCCCCTCCTCACTCCAAGTGATTTTGCAGAGCCCGGTGTGGATGCAGGAATCTTCCCACAAGGAGCCTTTTCCACTAGAAAAGCATTTCTTTATTTCCTTTTCGTATTTTGTTCTCTCTAGATAAGGAAAACCAGCTCATCACTAGGTTGTTGTTGTTTTCTTTTTATTATTATTTCTCTTATAGCAATAATTTCTTGTGAATTACATTTTGTGGCTCTCAAGCTTCGGCTCAGAAGTTCTCTCACACTGCAAGAACTGCACAGAAACATTTAAAGACAAGGAGAAACACTTCAAATTGAATAATAAAAAGCTAATAAAAACCCATGGGTTGCACAATACTCCTCCACCCACATTTATGTCCTCGCTGACAATACAATTTAAAAATTGCTTGATACATTCAGGTTGCTTTCTTTTTTTTCATGGGATGTCTTCACTCCATCACTTCAACGTCCATGTCAAGAGTATGACAAAGAGGAGGCTCCAAATCCATATTTAAGCAGTAAAATAAATGATCTGGTTCCCAGAAGAGCTGAGCGCTCTGCAGTCATGAACAGGGATGAGGATTCCAGTCTGCTTTAAAATGGAAGCCTTGATATTTATTGCATCAGAAATGTATTTATCATCTTCTGGAAAGAAGATCTGGCACATTTTGGAGAAAGTTCCCTCAAAGAATGGGAACTGAGTCCCTTGCTGGCTATTTAATCACAGTATCAGCTTGCCTTGCTGCTTTCCAAGACATTTTACCATTGACTTGCCAAAACATGTGACATCTCCTTGCCCCAACTGCCACTCGGATTAAAAGTGACTGACAAGGGATACAATTAAGGTCTGATTCTGAATTCACCAGCCTTAAATCCTTCTGGTAAGAAAATACTTTGATTCCACGCACAAAAAAAAATTACTCCTTGGAACAACCCTCATGAGTTAATATTTGAATATTCCAGGAGTATTGCAGCAAGAGTCAAAAACTGAACGAAAAGTAACTCTGAGCAGTGGCTGGTTCCAGTTCCTTGAAACAACAACAACAAAAACATGAGGCTTTGAGATCAGAATCTCCTGGTGTGATTTGCATATTGATACAGAGCAGATGTTTCAGAAACAAATGCTGCTGCATCTGCTGATGGATTGGCTTCAGCTGCCTGCAGAGGAGATCAGTGGGGGTAGAGTGTCACATTTGTCATTCTCATCGACTCTATAAGTCCTATGTTGACCCAACAGTACCTGAATAGTTTTTTCCCCTGCACTAAATTAGAGAGGGAAGCCTCCAGAGGAAGATGTGGGGAAGGGGGGATTTTTTCCCAGATCACAGGAGAGGTTGGCTGAGGCTGCAGGGATGAGTTTTGATGTTTGTTTTTACACTGTTCTGCTCAGCTTTTTTTTTTTTTTTTTCCCTGTCTTGGATAAAAGGCAGAAAACAAAAATAAGTGGTCAAAATATTGGTCCTGTCATTCAATAGTTGTCATTGTTTTATTTTCATGTCAGGTTAGCCTGATGTGAGGCCCTCCCAGCATTTCTGGAGGAGTTATATGAACATCCTTAGGATCTTTCATGTTCCAGTGATGGATACCGAACCCTGAGCCTCAGGAGTGTCTTGCTCCAGAGTAAAATCTGGGCAGTGAAACAAAGAGTGGTGCTTTGAATGACAAATTTCTCAGGGGCTTTTCGAGGAGAAGGAAAAGCCAAGGGCATTGAAGTGGACTGGGCAAAGTTTCTTCTAAATAACAACAAACAAACTGAAGTGTCCCAAAGAAGTGAGGTCACCGTGTGTTTGCAGCTCCTCCCATGCACTGCAACTCAGTTAAAGCAAAAGGACTGGGGGCTGTGCCCAAAACAAAAATAAAAAAGGGTGGAAATTCAGGGGCAGAAAGATTCTGGTCCTCAGAAGAAAGAATTTCCTTCGAGGTGCAGCACCATAAACGTGCTGTGCAAACAACACCCAGAATCCCGCATTAGAGAAAACCAAATAATAGGTGCCTAAGGAAATAGCTGGGATTTAGGGGGCTTAAACCCAGGCCCTGCTGTGATACAATAGCCTTATTAAGCACGATATTTTATATAGGATCCGGAGAGCTGGAAGGGTTTGTGGTGTGTTTGGGTAAGGATCAGGGGGATTTGGGGAGCTGTGACCTCATCCCGCATCCGATGCTATCAGAGCTCGGCTGCTGAAGGGCTGCAGGGTTTGGCCAAAGGGAAGGCAGAGCCCAGAGCAGCCCTGCAAGCTCAGTGTTTACCAGCCTGGAGCCTATAATTGTTGGGGTTTTTTTTTTGTGGGGGAAGTTCAAGGCCACCCAAAGAGCCTTTCACAGCGCCCACCAAACCAATAAATGCCGGAGTTAGGAAAGGCCACAAACCGGAGCTGCCGGCCAAGGCTTGGCTGCCTGGCTCCCTTGGACTTTAAAGCAAATTGTGTGGCTAAAACCTCCTGCACCTCTTGGAAAGCTCTGGGCTTCACCTACCCGCCAAAGCCAAAGCATCTGGAAGAGGGGGAAAGGTCTCCTGTGACCAGGAACAGCAATTTTCCTGGGAATAATTAGGCCTTTGCTGGCTCTGAAAGCTCTGGTGTTATCACAGAACCACACAGTCATGGAGTGGTTTGGTTTGGAGGGGGATTTAAAGTCCAGCCAGTTCCAACTCCCTGCCATGGTCAGGGACACCTTCCACTAGACCAGGTTGCTCAAACTCTTCAAAATCCAGATGTTTGTCACGTGGGAAGGGATGGCTGGAGCAGGAGGGAGCAGGGAGCTCATCAGGATGGTCCCTTTGCACTTCTGCCAGGTCTGTTGGTACCCAGCTACACAAACCTGCATCCAAAATGCACGGTAGGAGGTGGGAAAGAAATATGGAAGCACTTACAGCAGTGAATCAGCCGTGGGGATTTTTATAAAGCTCTAATTTTGTGTTAGGGCAAAAGGAAGAAGCCCCAAGCTTGGGGAGCACCACAAAATGGGCAGCCCTCGAATGTCTGCCTTCGGGTCCAGTTAAACCAGATGGCAAAGGATGTTCTCCATGGAAGTTTGGGATTCTCAGCTGATGTGAGACTACGTGTGGTAAATTGTGTCTGCGTTGGTTATGCCTCAGAAATTGCACGTTGGGATATGACATTGCTCAGGTTTGGGCTTCCTTGCAAGGCTCTCTCTCACCATCCATATGAACACACTCTTCAGATTAAATCAGACTTTCCTAGAGGCTCAATCCAGAATAAATTTCCAAAACTTGTGATGCTGGGATAGGATTCTGGAGCCATGAATACAGATTCCTTGAGATTTCTTAATTTTTTTTTCTGTGTAAGAGCTTCATGTCACCATAAATTCTGCATAACTCTGCTCTCAAAGAGGTTAAATGAAACTTTTGAGAGGAAAAATCAGACTTTTCAGAGTGTGAGATACATCTGGTCCCTGGGCAGAACTTTGGGGGTGTTATCTCTGGAATCTCTATTGGGATACTCAAGAAATTGTGCTTGTGGGTATAAATCAATATACCTTTTTAAATCAAGAACTTAACAACAATTTTACTTACCTGTTTGGGAATTCAATGGACTAAAGTCAAGTCCTGAACTGCCTTAAAGAATTTAAATACATGGAGGTTTGCTGAGGACAATCGATGGCTTTGATGTCCATTGGCTCAGGCTGGAACAGCACAGATAAGCAGAGCGCCGTTAATAAAATGTTCTTTCTGCCTGAAAATTAAATTAGCTGAGTCTGATACATTTTATATCCCTTGATGACCCAGCGTGGCCGGGGCAAAGCGGGAATATAAAAGCCATCTGACGTACTTTGTCTTTGGCTGTTTTGGGAAGCCTCTCAGCTGACGTGGGAAGCAAATGTTCCACAGTCTCATGGGGTCTTTCTCGGGGCTGACCGGTTTTATGGCTGAGGGGGGAAAAAAAAAAATAATAATAATAATCCTCAGCTGGTTTCAGTAGCTATTTGTTACCAGCTTAAAGATCAGGTTCTTCAAGGTAAACTGAAAATGACAATTGGAAAATAAACATGAGCCACTTGGTGTGTGTCCTCTATCGGGCTGAAATGTGACCCGTGTGGGGAGAGGTTAAAGGGTTAAATTGTGCCTCGCTCATTACGGGCCTGGAAAAAAAAAAAAAAAAAAAAAAAAAAAAGACCTGGGTAAACTCAGAGGGGTGAGGCAGCTCTGAAAGCCCTCGGTGCTGCTTCATGAGGCTCTGCAGTGACATGTGATACCCACTTTCTGAAGTGTCATGGTTATCAACCCCTCAGGATTATAAGAACTGACGTCAAAAAGTGTCGGGCAGCCGCTCTCTCCTCGCTCTGGTTGTCACTCTGAGCTCAGAAGAAAAGCATCAGGGATGTTTACACATGGCAAAGTTATTAAGGGCCCTCGCAGAGGGGTTTAAAGGCTGCAGTCTCACCTGGAAGATGGCTGGCTTGATCTTAGCCCTTTCCTTCTGGCTGGAATACCTTCCTCATAAAAGCTGAAATGGGCCCCAGAGAACATTTATGTTCCCCAGCCTCATCCCTCCCTCTGATTTAAACCAGCTCCTAGTAAGAGATTTAAGACCACCCTGAATAGAGCTGCTTGTCAGGCTGCTCATTTAGGGTCAGAAAGCAGCAAAGCATTTCAGCATGTGCCCAGAGTTTGAGCACCTGCTCAGTCCTGTTTTCTACTGACTCTGAGATGCTCCCAGCTGACAAAATTCAAGCACTTCCCTGCAACTTACATTTAAACATAAGTTTTTTTCTTGCAAAAACAGAGTCTAAATATGGATTCCTGACAGTAGCTGAACTTCAGATGTTCATTTATGAGATTCTTAGCCACAGGCTTTGGGGAGATAAAGGCTCCTCTCACAGCACACATTATTCTTCTTCTTCAGCAGAAAATTAATCCTTGCTTTGAGTTAGTAAAGAGAAATCATATATTGAGGGATAACACACAGTGGTTCATGGGACCCAAATCACCCCTGCTAACAGACATCCAGAGGCAAATTATTGATTCCTGGTCCCAAATGGGGCACTTTGAGGAAGCTCTTGAAATGTCTATAAAATACCTGCCTGCTGTGGTCGTGTTTTCTCTGTGATACTGGAGATCTTCTCCCTCTCCCACCTGTGTTTCAGAGGCCTCGCCTTTCCTGACGAGCACCCCAAAATGTGAGAATTCAACAGGCTAAAGTGACAGATGCTGGTGTTTCCAAAATATTCCATTTGACCAGAAATAATATCTTCCAGCTATCAGGATCTCTCCAAAACTGCACTTTTTGGCGACCAATTTATTTGCCAATAAAATATTGCCTTGCTCGGCTCATTAGCTAATCATGGTCAAATCTGGGGGTGAATATATGGTTAATGTTTTACACACGAGCCTGACTTGCCTACTTCTCAAGGAGAAGCCACTGGATCTTGGAAAATATCATCAAGCTGTCAGCATTTAGCAGAGAACAAGTTCATAAAGGCTTAAAAGAAATCATGCTGAGCTTCTCTACCTTTATGATGAGTAGTAAAATGGAGATTTCCACAGGTGACACAATGGGCATTCACAGTGAATTCCATTATTGTAATATGGCATTGACTCTTTTTCACCTTGCCACACATTTTGCATCCTCATTTCTCCTCTAGGAATGCAGTGCTGATGTGGGTGAGGTCCAAGGGTGGGTGAATGGTGGTCACAGAAAATCTCAGTGTTTGTGTTTGTGTTGTTCCTTCTCTCCTCACCTTAGCAAGGTGAGGGACCACGTTCATCTCTTTCTTTATTTTCCCTGTTCTGTGTACCACCAAAACAAGCCAGCCAGCCATGAATTTATTTAAAACCATTCCAGGTTTATCCCTATCTATCCAACACACCAAAGAGCAAGCAGGAAAATTAGCCCATCCAAAATCAGGTGGTTCAGTCTCAAGCTGTGACTTGGTCACTAATTTACACAGCAGCTGCTGAGTTTATTTTCCCCTCATTCTGTCCCTGTGTAAAATGGGGTTTATTTTCCTGCTCGTGGGTCTATTTAAGGAGCACACATTGTAAGGGCTCCATCTCAAAGGGAGTTTTGCTATTTTAAGCCCAAGGGTTGTGTTCCAAAGCCTTGATGACTCCCTGCAAATGCTGCAGCGGCCAATTGCTTGTCACAGCCTAAGCTGCTTTATCAGCAACATGATCAATGGTCTCACCACAACTGAAAGGCAGGAACATTTCTCCTACAAGACTCTGGAGTTTTCCTCTGCTACTGCCCCGTGTGGATAAACAATTGAAGGGGAAGGAGCAGCCCCACACTCTCCATCAGCACATTGCCACAGCAAATTACTCACGTCCAACAAAACTCCTCTGGAAGGGGCGATCCCAGTGTTTCTCCAGAAAGTTTGGAAGATCTTTGCCCCGTGGTGAATGAGAGTGAAGCAACCTGGTGTCTGGAGAATCCAAAGGAGAGGTTAGACAACAGCAATACATGTTGGATTTCATCCAGTAGGCTCATTACTGGGGGCTCTTTCCAGGGAGGAGGTGCATAAATAAGAAAGGGTTTTAAGTGGAGGAGGAGGTTTCTCTGTGGCAATGTAAAAATGAAGTGTGGAAGCGTGACCTTTCCAGAGTGCATTTAAACCTTCTCTGCCCGCCCTGGGCTGTCCCATATCTGTGTGGTTCACGTTATCCTGCTCCCAGAAACATTTTCTCCCGAACAGGAGGGCGTTGTTATCCCTCTTCTCTTCACAGTGGCTCCTTCCGGAGGTCCACCCAAGCTCCTTCCCAGTTCTGCCACTCTCTCCCCTTGCCCAACCGTTTAAAATATTCTGTTTTCCTTCTCCGGGTCGGAGGGGCTTGTATATTTAAATTTCTCACGCCTGTTAAAGCTTGGGCAGGTCCCATTACAAAGTCAATACCCAGGAATGGAAAACATCTTCCAAAGTTTCAAGCAAATTCTGGCCAAATTTAGCAGGCGGTGTCTGACTTTGCTCCCCATCCACAAAAACTCCGTGCTAATAAGAGAGGGTTTGCTACATCTGGATCCTGCCTGGGCTGTGATTGTAGATAAGTTTTGACCGGGAGAGGGGCTGGGGGTTGGTTTGGGTTGCACATTTTCCCCTCTCACCTCTGACACGGCCAACACACGATAACAAGGGGAGGGAGCTCCCCGAGGGACGGCGCTCAGGGTCGCCGCGGATTAAACGTTCTCAGGCACGGCTCCTTCCAAAGGCAGGAGCAGGGAAGAGCTCAAAGAGCCAGAGCCTGCTGATTAAGGGCCTTGGAGGATTTTCCAATCCCATCTCGTGGAGCTACTTGCTGTACAACCACCCAAAGTGTGCTTTGACAGAGGCTCAAGTTTGCTATTTAAAGATCAGCGACAGCAGAGGAAGGCTGAGAGATGTTTGTTTCATTTTGTCCTCTCACTCAAGCTGGATTTTTTTTTTTTTTTTTGCTAATGTTTTAGGAATGTTTCCTTATCAGGATTATAAAAAATAAATACAGCTAGCACTTTGGCAGTCAAAAAGAACAATATAGATTAGAAAATGATTTAGTGCCCTTATTTCACTAACTAACTCAGATTGCCTGATCTCAGGAGCAATTATCCACGTGAGTAATTCTCCCGTGCGCAGTGGAAGTGTTTCTGCAAGCAGAGCTACATAGCTGCAGATTCAGGCCTCACTTTCCTCCTGCTGAATTTGAGAACAGATTGCTTCCTTTATAACTTCTTTTTTGAGTGAAAAACAATTCTCTTCAGAGGGTGAAGTTAAATGGAAATGCTGTGTTTTGATGAAAATTCTCTGTATCCCTTAACTAAATGTTAATATAGGAATTTGTTACATGTAGTTCCTCTCCAGACGTAGCTGTGCTTATCAGAAATTCTCAGTAGATTTCTGACTCATGTGTGGCTCTTCTTGACCCTTTTCATAAAGCTTTGACAACTTCATAGTTCCATTGAAACCAAAAAATTTTAACCAGTTCTCACCAGCCATTTATGGGCTGATACCACCAAAGGTTGGTAGCCTAAAAAAGGCAGAAAAATGTGAAAAAACTTGCAAAACAAACTTGAAGTCTGTACAAAGCTCAAAAATGAACAGATGAAAACTGCATCATTAACAAATCAATTAAACAAATCACCAAAAGCTCAATGTTTACCGATGGAACATGGGAAATTTCTGCCAAAACCACCAGAGACATCATTATTGCTGCTGATATAAATCAAGTTATGCTGGCATAGGGGAGTGATAGACAGGTAAACAAGCCCTGGGTTTAAATATGTGAATTCTGGTGGTTTCCCCCACAGAATTTGTGAATAAAACCACAGTAGCTACTCCAAAATGTGCCCTCTGACATTGGAATACACTTTAAACTGTGATTCAGGGTGTCACGGCACGAGCTTCGTGTTTCAGAAAGGTTTCCACAAACTTGGGCTCGTTATTCCATGACAATTTATTAACACTCCCAGGCGTTAGTGCTTCAGGCAAGACAGAGCAAGAAGCATGACCCTGCTCACTAACGATATCCACACTTGGAATCCAAGCTGATGATTTCAGTGCAGCCCTTCCACGCAGAATTCTGGGAGACTTCAGCTTAAAGAAAGAAAAACAACTTTAAAAGTCACCTCCCAATAAAAGGAGGTTAGGCAGGATTATTCTAAGGTCCCACCTGACTTGGAAATGTATAAATATATGTATGTGCTTGGATAATTTTAGAATTTTTGTGAAGCCGAGAGGCACATTTTCAGATAAGTGCTAGGAACACTTGGCAAGCCCGTTTGAAACATGCTGTAAGATTTTTGGACATAGCGTGTATTTATAAACCACAAAAAAAATTACATTCTATCTCTTGTTTTGTCTCAGCATTAATGGTCAGCTACACTGAGAACGTTTAGAAGGAACTCCAGCCACGTTTTGGAGGATAAAGCTGGGAGCTGCACATCTGCCTCGCCGTGGGACAACTTTTTGCTCTGATTATTTTAAATTTTCCCTGGTTGAAAGCCACGAGAATCACCTGAGAAGTGACAGCAGCTCCTATTTAAACAGCAGAGCTCTGTCTCAAAACCTTCCCTGTCCCAGCGTGGCAGAGTAATACAGATGCCTTTGGGGCTCTCCAGCACTTTCACAGAGAGCCCATTAACTTGGATCCAAATCTGTGCTTGGCCAGACATTTCAAGTCCACAGAGGAAAGATCTGAAAAGCTTTATCTGAGCCTGATAACCATCACAGCTGAAGTATGGCTTGGCTCCTGATTTACATCACTGCAGAGGAAAGGAGGACCGTCCAGTTGAGCTGATAAAGTTCTAGCAAAGTGAAACCAAATAAATCTCAGAGATGCCATCAGCTTGTTTGTTTGCTTGCTTGTTGTCCGATGACATCAGCCGAGTGCCCGGTTCATCTTTATTTTAAATCCAGCTGGATCCTCGTCAGGCTTTGCCAGAGCTGTGCCAAAGGCACATAGCAAAACCACATCAAATTCATCCAGTTTGATGTTTTCTTTGTGAATGCTCTAAAATGGGCTTGACTCCGTCCCAGAGGATCATTAAAGTTCCTGAACTTTCCGGGGCAAGCGCGACCAAGTTCAAAGCGAATCTGGGCTTGAT
Source organism: Phylloscopus whistleri (assembly GCA_017589585.1). Lineage (NCBI taxonomy): Eukaryota > Metazoa > Chordata > Aves > Passeriformes > Phylloscopidae > Phylloscopus > Phylloscopus whistleri. The sequence goes on from JADMLD010000351.1 coordinate 791,218, forward strand.
TTATGGTTCTGATTGGAGACCAAGGAAAAGTCAAACTTACAGTCTGAGTTTTATGTTGAGCTCCTCGTGCAGTCTCAGTCTGAAACTTGAAGGGAACCTCAGGGGGTTGGAAGTGCAGGAACACTGAACCCATTGCTGCTACAAGGCTCAGCTGGCGAGGGCTGGCACAGCCCGAGGAGCTCCTTGGCAGCTCACGCAGCCTGAGGAGCTTTGCTCTGGTGCCAAACGAAGCAGTTTGCTGTTAGAAGCGTTTAAGAGACGAATAAAGTGATACTGGAACAGGGCTAAATAGTTTCTTTGGAGATAAGCTGGGGTGTTTCATAGGAGCTGGGCTGGTAGAACATAAGCTCCCACCTCTCCGAGCGTTTTGAAGCATTCCAAGCCAAAGCAAGGAGCATTAATTTCACAGGGATGAGAAAGCTGCACCTGGTGGAAAGGGTAGGAACAATTCTGCAGAATTTGGGAGTGTTTTGGGAACATGGTGTCGCCGTTTTGAGGCGCAGATGCCAAAAGCAGAGGGCTTAGGGGAAGTAGGTGTTGTGCCGTTGTCACTTTTTATGGATGAAGGTCTCGGAGAACAATGCTCCAGCAGGAGCCACTGGGAGGGGAGCCAAGTGGAAATATCCCATCACAGCCAGTGTTTGCTGCGAGGCTGAAGCCTCAGTGCCTTGCCATGACTTCACTGACACAAAGTGCCTGGAACAAAAGAACAATGCACTCAGGCTTGGAAGAGTTCTCCTTGTTTGAATGCATAATAGCGCTTGTTGGACAATGAACTCCTTGTAAGATCATGGAAAAACCATTGTGGAAGGCCTGGAATACCTTTCTGCTGCCAACCCTGGCCCAGATTATTGCAGATTTTATTTCAAAGTGTTCCGGAGGGTTTGAATGTTGGGTTTGTTTCCGCAGGAATCACCCCTGCGTCAACGATTTTCTGTTTATCCCCATCCTTGCTCTGCTCCACATATCCTGATACGAGTTAATTCCAAGACGATGAGCTCGAATCGGTGTTTTTCTTGGAAAAAAGAACCACGTTCCAAGTCACCAGCATTCCCCTTGCCACGAGTGCAGTTGTGGAGCACAATGAGGAAGTCTGTTTGAAGGAACTGTGCGCTCGTCCAGGATTGTCCCAGGGGAAAGACACCCACGGCTCCAGCCCAGGAGTGAACTCACCCTCAGGAGCTCAGGATTGCTCAGCATCCCCACACGGGAATGGGTTGCCACAACCTACAAAGAGTCATTGTATGAAACCATCCAAGTCACCCTGGGTTGGGATAAATGGGGTGAATAAAGGACCTGCCACGCACCAGGCGTCAAGCTCAGTCCTCTCTTTGAGAGGCTCAAGAGCTCTTGGATTTGTTTGGGCAACACAGCAAAATACAAGAAGGTGGTTTCCAAGTTGTGGCTTAATGGAGACCTCAGTCAAGGGTTGGTTTTAATCTGGTTTTGATTCCCCTTCCTTTAAATAATTCCTTCCAAGAGTGGCATAAAATATGAAGAAGTTGGTGGCTTGTCAAAAATCTCCCTACCCAGTCCTGGTCAGCAGTAGGAAAGGACAGCCAGGGACACCCAGTTTTCCAGGAGACTCACAGGCCAAAAGCAGATGGGCCCCCACAGCCCACATCAGCATTTCCCTGGTGCTGTTACAGGAGGAGAGGTGAGCTTGACCCACGGCATGGGAGCAGAAAGGAAACAATTCCCTTTGGGTTTATTTTCTCCAGGAAATTCGGTCACTGACGCAGGATTTCAGAGCTTCTATAGGTGTGCATCAGCTCCCAGCATTTAAATCGAGCTGCCAAATCTCCTGTAGTTCCCCCAGACTTCTGCCATCCACTAAAAATTGGTGTGTGGAAGAAGGAACAGGAGCAAAGGGAGGCACATACCAAAGCCTTGCATGTGCCAGATGTGGATCAGCGCCCAGCTGTTGTTATCAGAACAGATATTGTGCCTGCTGACAGCAAACCTGCAAAGGCTGGGCTTTCCAACACTTGTTGTTAGCAGGGGGTGTGGTCTGGTTTGGATGCTGAGGAGGAAGAAATTGCAGTATCCAGACAGACAAATTCAGGACTTTTGCTACCAGACATGATGCAAGTGGAGAACGTCCTGCCTGTGCTGTGTGGGGAAGGAAAATGAAATATTGGACATTAAAGCATTGTGTCATTGGAGTTCTGTTAAATGAGTTGGACTGTGAGCACATCCAAACAAAAAAATCTGCTAGTGCTTTTTGACTCGAGCAAATCCTGGCTTTTTCTGTAATCCTTTGGGGATTTTAATCCCCTTTCCATCTTTCTGAGGGAGCTGGACACACCTTTAGAGAGCTGGACACCAGCAGTGGCACGGTGGCACTGCTGCATTAGCCTGGGCACAGCAGGACCCTCACAGAGGCCCAGGTGCAGGAGAGACAGATCCAGCCCAGGTGACAGCAAGGACAGGTTGGTCCACAGCCAGCTGTGTAAATAGAGGGCCCTCCTGTCCTGCATCCAGCTGTGTCTTTCCCAGATGTGACTGCGACCTTTTGCTCCTCACCACCAACCACCTGGAGGCTGCTGTCCATTTCCTAACCAAGGTCCAGCAAAGTCAGCAGAGTTCCCCAAGCCACCCATTTTTAGATAATCTCCTTTTCATACCTGGCCTGGATTTGAGAGGGCCCACATGGGCAGTTCTACCAGGAGAAAGATACGGGAGAGGAGGAAATTTGAAAAACTCTCATTATTTGCAGAATGAGGGCAAGGCACACATCAATTCTCACATTGCCCCACCTTGAACCTCACACATGACCCCAAGGAAATCAGCAAAATTGGTCTTTTGCACAATTAAACAGCATATCTAAACGTGAAACATTCCTCTTGCATTGAGCTGGATGGTTGGTTAATTCTCAGTCTCCAATATAATAGAAATCACTCGAGCTATTTGGCACGAGTCGTGGCTTGATTAATATTTTTGGCATTTTTAGTGGGAGTCTTAAATAATAGAAGTGGCATCTGAATGGAAATTGGAAGAGGCCAGTGAGAGGAACAGTGCTTTTAAGGCTTTGGAGAATTAGCAAAAACCTCCAAAATGTCAGAAGATGTTAAAAACTTGAAACCAGTTGAGGTCTTATTTTTAAAATGGTGTCTGAATTGATTTATCCTTCATTTGTGTTTTTTCCCTTCAGTTCTGCCATTCTGAGTTAGGGAGGCAGTAAAATTCCAAGTGATCCCACAACCCACAGCTCCTGCCTCCATTTCCACACAGCTCAGAGCAGGTCAGGTATGTTCCTCCCAGCACTGTTTATGATGCTTGACATTGTTACATCATCATTAAAAATCTCCTCACTGATGTGAAAAACACATTTTGGAGCTTTCTAGGCCATTTATTTTGTCAGCTCCGTGGGTATAGGGTGGACTGTCCTCCCTCCCAGGCAATGAGGGGTGTAACTGGATCCAAAGAAAATTCTTCAAACTTTATTGGCCACGGAAAACTTAAGTCAATTGGTTAAAAGAAAAGTGTTTATTATGTTTACTCTGGCATCCTAACCATGCAGAATTATTAATCATTAAGATCCAGATACGTAGAGTCTGCTTTTTTTATTTTTTTTCCCTTAAGCAGAGCTTTGCCAATTCATTAAACATCATCAAACTGAAATAAGCCTCAGCAAGAACGCTTTTACCCCATCTTTTGAAATTATTTTCTGTTATCAGGCTGCACTTGCTGAGCTCCATACTCACCACTTTATTCCTGAGGGCTGAAACACTTCTTCTTGTCCTGGACAATTTCTGGGGGGTCCTAAAGATCCACCAATTTCCATGGATGTCATCTTGAGCTGGACGCAGCTGAAGCCACAGAAAAGCGCAGATTTTTCTCCCTTATCCTCCTTTTATAAAAGAAATTAGGACCAACGTGGTCCCTCCATACACAGGGCACACTAAAGGAAATAAAATCACAGATTCAACCCCAACGAATCATTCTGGTTTCACTGGATCTCCGTTCTCGGCTGAAACGTTTTCTCTCGAGAGCAGTGGCAGAGGTTTTGGGGGGAAGCAGCCTCCCTGAACCTCCCCAGCAATCACAGCCTCGCTGCACTTCCAGCCCTGGCACAGGTTCCCTCTGCCAGCAGCCCCAGTTACCCCTCAGGCAGGATGGTTCAGTGCATTGCAGCCCTGGTAACAGGAGATTGGCACCATTCCTCCAGCTCTGTTTTAACAGTGACAATATAACTGCTGAAACAATATTTTGGTTCCACTGACGTATGTAAAAACGCTCTGGCCAGGGCTGCCAGGAGCTCTATTTCCCTCTTTTCCCAGCTGATAGCTCTGAGGAAGAGCTGAGATCCCAGTGTATCTCCCTTTTTGTCTCCTGCAGGTTTTCCATCACCAGGGATTGTCCTTTGGCAATCCCTCAAAGAGATCCCCATGAAACGTGTGAGCAGGAACAGAGGAATTGCAGCACGTGCCATATAAACTGAATTAATAAGGGCCTGAGCCATGTGGGAGCTCTGTCCCTGGTGATGTGCTCACACTGCTCTGGGATATGAAGGTGCTCCAGGGGGTCTTAAAATTATCACTCAAATATTGGGAAAAGCAAAAGACTGAAAAGATCATTGATCCTGTCTAAAGGTGTCCCAGTTTGGGCTTTGGACTCCTTTCTCTGATATTCAGGGCATGTCAGGATTTCACACTGAAATTCAAACATCTTGGGTAACATTGGCTTTAGCATTGATCCTGTACGAGGTACAAAAAGGAGCAGGGTTTCCTCTCCTCTCTGAATGCAAACGTAAGAAATTCATCTTCCCAAAGATACGTCCCCAGAGTGGTGGCCAACAATGGCACCTCCACCTTGACATAACTGCTCCTGACAGCGCCCAGTAAGGACATAATTCAGTGCTATATTAGATAACCCACAAAAAAAACCTGAAACCATGACCTTTCCTTCCTCCCTCCCCTCCTTTTTTCCCCGAGGGGGAGGGTGTGGGGCTGGATCTGGGAATTAGAAAGCAGCATGGGTGGTGACCCCCCGGTGCCAAGGCTGTCATGAGGAATAATCCATATGTTGTGTCTGCGCATGTTGGGAGGTCCCAACCCTGAACACCACAACTGTTTTCCAGCTCAGCATGCCCAGGAGAACCGTTTAGGAGGAAAGAAATGCCTGGGAAGCACAGCCAAAAGGGGCTGCCCTCTTGGTTTGTTTTCAAATGCAAAGCCAGCCAGGCCACCGTGCTGCGGCACCAAGGCCGGGTTTGTCACCTTCTGAGAAGTCCTCACAAACACCCACAGCAGCTGTGCTGTGACAAAATTCATTGTTCTACCAGCTGGGAGCCACCAGCAAATGCCCTCATGCTCTGCCACCAACTGGTGAATGCCTTTCCCACATAACTGGTGGGCCAAGAGAAAACCAAGGGCCGCGGCTAAGCTTGGAATAATTTTCTTGGTAGGAGGGTGTGGAGCTCTGGGAATGGGATCCCACTGCCTGGAGCAGGAGCTGGGCTCCTCAAGCTCCTGTGTGGACCAGGCAGCTGTTTGGGATCTCACAGAACAGACACGAGCAGGTATCTCCCCCCACTTTCCACCATCCATCACTGAGCTTTACGGGCCACTCACATTTTTGTTCTCTAATTAAAGCTTCTGTCAGGTACTTTTAAATTATAGCCCCGATTAGGGGCTTCAGATCCGAATCCAGCAGGCTTTGGAACCTGCCATTTTATTTAATTACTTGCAGTAAATTATTTTGACACCCTCAATTAACAATGTCCATCACCTCAGCCCGGCGACGATGAGTGCGAGGAATTTGCCATTTGATCTGTTTTGTCTGCTGGGAGGGTTGAAAAGTAGACAAAAAGAAAAAATTCCACCTCTGCACAAACCCAGTGAGAACTTCAGTTTAGTGAAAATTCCACCACACGGATTAGAAAATATTAATAATTTCCTTGAGTCTGTTTGGTTCCTAAAGCTGAGGGTGTGTTTTGAGTGAGCGAAGCCAACGCTGCACAACCAGAGGTGGAGCAGGTCACTGGGGGAAGGACAGGATGGTCCTTCCTGGGTGTGATGATTAAACCACTCTTTTAGAGCAAGGGTTGCCCCCTGAGCAGCTCATTTAGGTGTTAAATATTTATCCATCTACAACAGCCAAGTTCTCCTTTCATCCACCCATTCCCAGCCCTGGATGGTGCCTGAAATTCCCTGTTTGGGGAGAAGTTTCTCTGGGAACATCCCAAAGTTTCTCTGGGACCATCCTGTGAACTTTATACTTTGCTGTTTCACTGGGCAGAGCAGTATTAAACACCAGCTTCTCCCTCACTTTAACAACCTTGGGGGTGTTGATGATGGAGCTAATTAGCCATGTTCTCTAATTTATTAAAATCATAAATATTTCACTTCAAGGCTTTCTTGGGGGGGGGAGAAGGTAGAAGAAGGGAGTGGGAAGGTTAAAGGGAGACAACTGCATGAAATTCTTTGGCTGATTAAATGTTCCATAAGATGCAGCAATATTTCACCTCTCTTAAGTGATTCGGTGGCATATCAGACTTGGCACCTCCTTCCTCACCCTGTTTGTTTTTAATCATGGCCATTATTTTATTTACCATGGGTACCATTAGGACCTGGTATGGTTGGCTGGAAAAGCCAAAGAGCACAAAATCATTTCGGTGTCAGGAGCTTAAATAAAGGGCAAAAGAGCAGCAAAGCCATAAAAAAAAGATGGAGTTAGGAAGATGTAATGTATTTGTCGACTGTGGAACTACAGAAGGATTTTTAGTACAGTCTGTACAGAGACTTATGGGGTTTTTTGGGAAGTAATCTGATATCCAAACCTCCCTTCTAACGAATGCATTTGCATATTTGCTGCCTGAAATAGATCTTAAAAAAAAATTATAGTCTCAAAAACTTCATATTTCTCACATTAAATTCATGTTGTGGCCATTGCAGATTTCACCAAGGACAGCAAATGAGTCCAAATCCTGATAGGGATGAAAAATTATTTTCCATCCCTGGCCACAACTGCTTAAAGTTTCAGAGTTTAATTTAGACTGTGACCGTGGTCCTTGTTTTCCTGCGGAGGTGCCATGCCCGTGGTCAGGTTGGAGGTTGTAGATTCTCCACGGGAAACCAAAAATGTGGAGATTGGTGGTGATGGGAATGGGTGATTTGGAGCTGTCAGGAGCGTGCCTCAGTTTCCCTGCGGAGTCGGATCCTTATCTTCTGGCTTGGGCTGGGAGAAAAGGGAGCGTTTGGGAAAGACAAAGCCGGTGGGGCTCAGGTATTGCAGCGCCTTTTATCAGCTGCAGGAGCCCGCAGCCATTGTAAATCACCGAGGAGGAGGATGAGAGGAGGAACTGGTCCTGGAATGTGAGAGGTGAGATAAAACAAACGGAAAACACCGGGGCTGAAACCCCGGCTCGTTCCAGCCCAGCCCCTGCTGAAGCTGGGGATGCGATTTCCCTCAGCAGCAGATAAAGGGGCAGACAAAACGATGCTCAAAATACCCAGAATTACCTGTCCTCCTCTTCCCCCTTCCAAACACCCCCTCGCCTCACCCCCGGCGTGGGAGATGCCAGAGATACACAACCCTTTGTCGGGGGGGATGCCGGGGCAGATGCAATCTGTTCCTCATTGTCCCGTAATAGCTCGATTATCTGCGGGTGAAAATGCGGAGTGGTTGTGCCCAACGAACCGTGAAATTGCCACTGCTCCGAGGAACCATTCATCAGCGGCCCCTCAGAGACAGCGGGGCTGGCTGGGAGGCGTGGGGCAGGTATTCATCCAAAACCGGGATGCTGGAATGCTCCGGGGATGCTCCCCAGCTGAACTTTTCAAGGAAGAAGTGAACCCTGGAAGACGATGCTGCAGGAAGAGTTTGCTGGAGAGAAATGAGAGATAAATGCCTGCAAGAGCCTGAGGAAGGCATTAGGAGCGTTGCTGGAGGGACGTGGCTGAGGGATTGGGGGTTTTTTTTTGGTTTGGTGTTTTTTTCTTCTTTTTTTTTTTTTTTTTTTTTTTTTTTGGTTGGTTGGTTGGTTGGTTGGTTGGTTGGTTGGGTTTGGTTTTGGGGTTTTTTTGGTGGGGGTTTTTGTTTTTATTTTTTGGGGTTTTTTTTGGTTTGGTTTGGTTTGGGTTGGGTTTTTTTGGTTTGGTTTGGGTTTTTTGGGTGTTTTTTTGTTGGGTTTTTTTTTTTTTTGGTGTGTGTGGTTTTGTTTGGTTGGGTTTTTTGGGGTTTTTTTTTTTGTTTGTTGGTTTGGTTTGGGGTGTGATTTTCTTGTTTTTGTTTGTTTGGTTTGGTTTGGTTTGGTTTTTGTTTTTTGCTTCCTCTTCAGCAGAGAGGAAATTTGGGTAGAACCATTAAGCTTCAATTCCGCCGGGCTCAGGCCGGCCGTGCCTTTCGTGTCAAACTCACGGTTAAAACGTCAGCGAGCAGCTCCTAGAACTGCACGAGGAATCTGGACACAGAGCGGCCTCCCCGGGGTGGATTCCTCTTTTAATCACCCTGGCCCCAAGCTTAGGAACTAATTTATAAGCTGAATCTAATTCCTTCTTGGAGACTGCTGCCCAAATCTCTTTCTGCCAGGAGTTCCCACAGAGCCGAGCTGAGGATGGGATCCCTCCCTGCTCGCCAAGATGACTGAGCCACCCCGCTGGGTCAGGTATTCCTCCCAAAATCCTCAAGCTTATCGCAAAGTTTTTGCTATCACCTCCAGAGAAGCAGAAGCTCTGCAGGAACAGTTCCAGGAGCTCCGAGGAGGGCATGGATGTGGTCTTATCAAACAAATGAATATATTTGCACCTCAAAAGATAAGAAGGCCGATTTCAGCTGAGTTCAGATTAAAAGTACAAATCCACCCCGAGTCAGCTGAGTTTCCCACTGCTGGTGCAAGGGCTGATATTTTGCCTGGTGCTTATCAGCAGGAGCTTGGTGAGCTGGATAAATTGGGAGAGCTGAAATTCGTGGGGGCAAAAGACCCTGCAAATAAATAGGGAGAGAGTGGGGTTTGTGAGCTCCTCCCTTCCTGCTCCAATCCAGGAGTTTCGAAACTTGATACAGGGAATCCTGCGGGGCCTTAGAGGAAAGGAATTTACTCCCACCCATCCTGGGCTCAGCCTAACTCCTCATTTTTTTTTTTGTTGTTATTTGAGCCTTCAGCCTGGAAAAGTGTCTGCAGATTTTCTGCCCAGAGATTCATCCCACCCTAACCCTGTGCTCCTCTGCCACCTGTGACACGGGGTGACGCTGTTAAAGATCACAACGACACAGACTCTGATTCAGAAGGCTGACAATGACTCTGTTTATTTCTGTTTATTTCTTCCCTTTTATGCCATTCTACAGACAACAACCCAATGGGTGAAAGAAAGACAAACTTCTTCAATCACATTGGTTAAGTCAAAGGGACATCGAGAAGTCCCTCCTAGAGAAATAAATGTAAACACAAGTTAGTTAGGAAAACGTGTCTCTTGTTGACAAAAAAACTCTCTGAGAAAGAGTTTCAGAAAAACCAAAACATCACAAACTAAAGTTACAACCGGGGCTCCCACAGCTCCGACCCCAGAGCATCCCTGCTCTGCCCCACGCCTGGGGACAGAAAATCTGCCACTGGCAGGAGTTTCCTCCTGGATTTATAAACACCAGGGGCACAGGGATCCTCTGCAAAGGGCCTTTCTGCTGGGAAATCACCAGAAACTTCCAGGAATTCGGTTCAATAATTTGATGTGGAGAAATTATTCAATAACACCATGTTATTAATGAAATGAAGCCCCCAGGGTTGGAGCTGGCTTTTCCCTAACAGGGAATTGTGAATAGCTGGGACACTGCTTTGAGTCCTGCTGTTTCTCCAAAGCACTGGGCTGTGCTGTCCCATGAAATGAGTGGTCACTGCCAGATCTCTGGCTGGGCTCTAACAGTCCCTTCTGATGAGTGTTTTATTAACTGGAGAAACGATGAGATTTTATGGTCGTTCCGAATCTTGCGACAGCTTGTTGAATAAATCAGATTTTACAAGGCTTGGCTCCCATTTATCCAGTTTCCATCATCCAAGTGGTTGTGGGGTGGATTTTACCAGGGGAGAAGTGCAAGATGAACGCCTTAATTTCTCTTCAGCTTTTCTGCCCATGGTGTTACACTTGTGCTGGAGCCTGCTGCTGTGTGACGAGGAAGTGCTGTGGCCTCTGAATATAAGAATACTGTCCTCTGTTGATCAGAAAGGAAACAACTGCTGCTCGTACAGCAGAAAACGCTGGCAAAAAAAAAAAAAAAAAAAAAAAAATTCCCACTGAGAAAATCAACCTGGCTCTCATCATTCCCTTTCATGGCTGTTCACAGCCCGGGATACCTTTGGAAGTCTGTGTACACTGGGGCTTGGGGGCTCTTAGACGATGCATAAATCACACATCACACCTACTTGTGTGTTTTGGCAAAAAAACAGTGGTACCTGGGATGGATGCTGAGCTCTCCAGTTATTAATAGTTCAGACTTTAGTGGGCAGGAAAAGAAATGTCCCGCTCCCTGAAAATGGTGCTGGAAAGAGGAGAGAAAGGAGAGGTAAAATGAGCAAATAAAGTGCATTTTTGAAAAACTCAGGGCCTGGCCATACCCTTCATTAAACACAGCATCTCTTTGCTCTTCCCTCTGTGCATCTCCCTGCTCCAAACAGCCCCCTCTCCCCTTGACGAGAAAAAAAAAAAAAAAAAAAAAAAGGAAAAAAAAAAAAAAAACAACCCACAAAAAAAAAAAAAAACCACAAAAAAAAAAAAAAACCACAAAAAAAACCCCGCCCCAAACGCGAGTGAATTTTCGGGGCAAGAGGCGTGAGCAGCTGAGTCAATAGCTGGGTGTTATCCCAGGAGCTGTCCTGGGAAGCACCGCGGCTCCGGGAGGAGGAGGAGGAGGAGGAGGAGGAAGCCCCGGCCTCTCACCCCAGCAGGGATGCTCGGATGAGCTGGGGGCTCCTGGAAGCAGCGGCAGCCGCGATGAGGACAGCGCTGCGAGATGCTCTCTCTAATTAGCGGCAGTTAATTAGCGGTGTAAAGCCGGCACGCAGCCCCAGGCTCAGCGCTGGCAGGATAAAGTTGCTTTAAAAAGGACAATGTTTGACTCTTCGGCAAATTGTCCTGGGCAGGCCGGAGGGGATCGCTGCTGGGCTGTGCCCTGGGGCCACTCCGGCTGATTCCCGTCCCTGTTCCAGGGCCACTCCAGCTAATCCCTGTCCCCTTTTCCAGGGCATTCCAGCTGATTCCTGTCCCCTTTTCCAGGGCATTCCAGCTGATTCCTGTCCCTTTTTCCAGAGTCATTCCGGCTAATTTCTGTCCCTTTTCTCAGGGCCAATCCAGCTGATTTCTGTCCCTTTTTTTCCGGGGCCATTCCGGCTAATTCCTGCCCCTTTTTCCAGGGCTATTCCAGCTGATTCCTGTCCCCTTTCCGGAACCATTCCAGCTGATTCCTGTCCCTGTTCCGGGGCCACTTCAGCTGATTCCTGTCCCTTTCCCCCAGGCCATTCCAGCTGATTCCTGTCCCTTTTCCCAGGACCATTCCGGCTAATTTCCGTCCCTTTTTCCGGGGCCACTCCAGCTGATTCCTGTCCCTTTTCCAGAGCTAATTCCTGTTCCTTTTTCCGGGGCCATTCCAGCTGATCCCTGTCCCTTTTTTCGGGGGCCATTCCAGCTGATTCCCGTGCCTTTTCCCAGACCCATTCCAGCTGATTCCTGTCCCTTTTCCAGAGCTAATTCCTGTTCCTTTTTCCAGAGCCACTCCAGCTGATTCCTGTCCCCTTTACCAGAGCTAATTCCTGTCCCTTTTTCCAGGGCATTCCAGCTGATTCCTGTCCCTTTTCCCAGACCCATTGCAGCTGATCCCTGTCCCCTTTTCCAGGGCCATTCCAGCTGATTCCTGTCCCTTTTTCCAAGGACATTCCAGCTGATTTCTTTCCCTGTTCCAGGGCCACTCCGGCCGATTCCTGTCCCTTTTCCAGAGCTAATTCCTGTCCCTTTTTCCAGGGCATTCCAGCTGATTCCCGTCCCTTTTCCCAGACCCATTCCAGCTGATTCCTGTCCCTTTTCCAGAGCTAATTCCTGTCCCTTTTTCCAAAGCCATTCCAGCTGATCCTGTCCCTTTTCCAGAGCTGATTCCTGTCCCCTTTCCCAGACCCATTCCAGCTGATCCTCGTCCCTTTTTCCCAGACCCATTCCAGCTGATCCCTGTCCCTTTTCCCAGACCCATTCCAGCTGATCCCTGTCCCTTTTCCCAGCCCGCTGCCGAAGATGCTCCGTCCCGGGCTGCACGCCCTGCGGGAGCCGAGCACGGCCGGAGCCAGGAGAGGAACTCGGCTGGATCCCAGCTCCTCACCCCAGCGGGAGCAGGAGGAGAGGTGTGTCCAGAGCAGGATGATGAACTCTCTGCGGGGGGCAGGCCGGAGAAACACGCGGTCCTTTCTGCCTCCTCCGAATTTCAGCTGCAGGCGTGCAGGGGCTACACCTATTTACACTCACGGCAGGGGCGGCCTCTCGGGGTGGTTCTCACCACTCACCCGCAAGGATGTGTTGTCAGAGCAGCGGTGCAGCTGAATTATTGCCCAAATCCTCAAAAAAGAGGAGGCAAACTGAATTTTTTTTTAAAGGGAACGGCCAGCTTTTGTGGTGTTTTCCTTCTTTCACCTGGCGTTACGGCGTCCCTGCAAGCATAAAAGGGAGGCGTTGAGCTGGAAAATAAAATTAAATAAAATTAAAGCTGGGGTTCTCGTCACAGCCAAGAGGTGCAGCTTTAAGGCAGGGACCCTACGGTGCAGGACTCGCTAATTAAATCAGGCCAATTAACCACACAGCATCTCTGAGGTTCAGCAGCTCCAGAGTTCAGAGATTTTGTGCCTCAGGATTTTGGGTTTGGACAGGCCGAGCCTGGCAAAGTTCAGCTTTCAGGCACTACCAGGCATGAACACGCTGTTTTTAACTTCATTTTCATATCCTTGAATATGATTAAACATCCCTGGAAGCGTCCAAGGCCAGCTTGGATGGGGCTTGGAGCAACCTGGGACAGTGGAAGATGTCCCTTGCTCATGGCAGGGAATGGGATGAGCTTCAAGGTCACTTCCATCCCAACCCATTCGATGATTTTGTGATCACTCACAATTTCCTTGGCTATTTTCCTCACCATTTCGGGCTCAGGCTGAACCTGTCAGGGCTCTTCCCACAGGTTTTACCTGGATGTGACAAGGAAGGCAATGACACCATCACTCAGCCCTCTCTCAAGTCAAATCTTGCTCTAAATTAGTCACTTGAAAGCAACGGGCTGAGCACTCAGCTGGCAAGAACCTCTGGGACAAAAATTTTCCATGTGCTATTTTTACTGTGAAATGGGTCCGACAGCAAAGACTGGGACAGGCTTTTGTAGCAAAGAAGGAGGTACAGATGCCAGCTGTCCCTATTTAGGAAGGATAATTTCTCTTTAAAAAAAAAAAAAAATGCAAAATATCTCTTATTTTTTCCATTCTGTCCTTCTGTGAAAGCTCTCACGGTCCAAAACATGTCAATGGACTTTAAAGGTGTGTTGGTATTTCACTCTCCTAAAAGTGCCTTTTTATAGTTTCCAAAATGCCATGGAAAGGCTGGAAGAGGGTAAAAATAAAGGGTGTGCTTTCTAGCACAGGGATTGCAAATAAAACAGGGCTGTCACTGAGCTGGGAGTGGATCTTGCCCTGATGCTGCACAAACCTCCCAGAAATCCCAGGCTCCAGGTCCTTAAATCAATTGGTCATTAAATAAATCGAAGCCAAGTGACTCAGGCAGGCACAGAAATCCCAACAAATCCATGAAAACTGAAAGAGTGTGGAGGTCAGAGAGCCCCCACGGTTCCATGTGGGACCAGCCAAGCTTCTCCACGCAGACATTGGAGCAAATTTCCCACCAAGGTTCGTGGTGTGTGAGGAGAAACCACTCCAGGTTCTCTTCTGGTTCTGCTCCCCTGCATCAGCTCTGGGGTTTCTGTCTCCCTGACCCCAAAGCATGGGAGAATCTTTCCATCTCCTGCTACCAGGCAAGGAAATGACTCTTTTACCAGCGAAAAGCAACTTTTCCAGTTTGCTGGAAACGCTGTTCTGGGTGTCCACCCACTGCAATGTGAAATCTGAGCTGTTTTGACTGGACACCGAGTCCCCAGGGCTGGTGTTCTGATGAAGTGCAATCGCTGGGGGAAAAAAAAAACAAAACCATTCCTGATACAAACACTCTCGCTGGTGACTGCGAAATTCCTCGTCCGTGGCAATCCCATGGCTGCTGGAAATGTGCAGCTCCCACAGGACTGGCTGCCAAGAAAGTCCTTTTTAAGGAATGATGGTGGAAAACAAAAGCGAGGCTGGAGCAGATTTATCTCCAACGTCAAAGGAACGGTCCTGTCAGACTTGGGGTTGATTTTCCCAGTGCTGCTCCATCCCTGGCTGCTCTGGGATAAACTGGGAATAGTGGCAGGAACGGGAATTTGGGAATTCAGCTCTGTCAGTGATGTGTGAGAATGTGTTAGAGGCTGGAGCTCCAATGATCTGGAGGGGGAAAGAGAGGAAAGGAAGGAAAAAGGAAAAGGAAAAAGGGAAAAGGAAAAAGGGAAAAGAGGGAAGGGAAAAGGGAGAAGGGAGAAGGGAAAAGGGAAAAGGGAAAAGGGAAAAGGGAAAAGGGAAAAGGGAAAAGGGAAAAGGGAAAAGGGAAAAGGGAAAAGGGAAAAGGGAAAAGGGAAAAGGGAAAAGGGAAAAGGAAAAGGGACTTTTGCAATCCTCTGTCGGAACTTCTGGCAGCAGCCCTGCCTCTCCTGAGGTCCCAGCTCGGTTCCCATCAGCAGTTCTGCCAGCTGGAAGGATGAAGCCCCATTTCCAAGGAGTGTCTGTGGATCCAGGCTCATTCCATCAGCCCCAGAAACATCTGGAAAGCCGAGGCAGGCTGAGTGCAGACAACATCCACCTTCCTGCCCGTGACATCCCTGCCTGCCCAGCTCCAGGGAACCTCCTGAGATCCCCATTTCTTCCTTGCCTCCATGCAGATTGGGAGAAATCCTTTCCCTTCTCCTCAACAGTAGCATAAAGAAAAAGCAAATTAAAAAAACTCTGTGCTTATTCCTAGGAGCCAAGCCAGCCCCAGCTCCTTTGGCACCACGGAATCCCACGGGAGAGCGAAGCCTGTGACTCATGTGCAGTCATTTTAGGGAACTGTGTCATGGGATAGACCAAAATCCGGGGCAGATCCATCGACTGCCACAGACGTTTCTACCCCGGATCACAGAGGGAGTGAAAGTCCCCTGGGAATGTGTCCCAGTATTGCTTTTAATGGCACTCCCCGGGGCTGGGAACTGCTCCTGCCCTGGGGGGTTTCTCACTGCAACTCGAAATCGTGGAAAGTTGCTGCCCAGTAGTGCTGGGATAAACCTCAGGAATCATTCCCTGATTTATTTGTTGGGTTGGGGTTTTTTTTCCTTCATTTCATGACAACAGGTCACCCCACAGGGCTGGTTGGAAGTTGCAAAATTCCCATAAATCATGCAAACATTTTGCTCCTTCTGTCTCTTTCTCCCTGTCCTTTTTCTCTGCATTCCTCTACAATAAACAGAGCCAAATGGATTTTTTTTTTTCCTTAATCTGCAGGGAAAAATGACCGATTTTGCTTGCAGGCTGAGAACTCTTGCCAGCTTTCAGCTGGAATGGATTTCCACCACTTTCCTTAACTCCCAAACAAGAACTCTTCCCTTTCCTCAGTGACCTTCTAAGAATTGCGATGATAAAAAAAAAAAATCAGAATCCAAACAGACATTTTTAAAAACTTGCATAATTCATTTTTAAAAAATCAATATTTGCTAAATTTAAGATTCTTTTCCCTGGCAGAAAGCAGAGAGACTGTAGGGCTGATAGGATGCAAACACTGAACGAGTCATCCCAGAGCTTCACGGCTTGAAAATCCCGTGTTTATTTCTGCTGCTGTCCCAGACACTCTTGCAAAAGCTGCAGTTTGAGTCAAAATATTTCCATACATTACAGCAGGTCTCCTGTGACCCTCGGGCTTGGAGGACCAGTTGGATTTTCATTCAGACCGGTGAGTTCACAGCTCACTGGATGTTTCTGAATGCACAAGCAGGGAATCGCTGCCAAACTTGCTGAGCTCCAAGGGGCTCCTGGGTTATCGTTCTGCTGGAGGTGGGAGGCAGGAAAAAAAACCCACTTTTTGCCTTCCCCCAGCCTGGAGGCCAGGCAGGGGGAGAGCTGCAGCCCTGGAAAAACGGGAAGGGACAAAAAACACAGCCCTGGAAAAACAGGAAGGGACAAAAAACACAGCCCTGGAAAAACGGGATGGGCAGAAAGTCCTGGAAAAACGGGAAGGGACAAAAAACACAGCCCTGGAAAAACGGGAAGGGACAAGAAACACAGTCCTGGAAATACGGGAAGGGATAAAAAACACAGCCCTGGAAAAACGGGAAGAGACAAAAAACACAGCCTTGGAAAAACGGGAAGGGACAAAAAACACAGCCCTGGAAAAACAGGATGGGCAGAAAGTCCTGGAATTTTCACAGGAGCCTGGTTGCAGTGGTGACCCTGCTGATGGCAATGGGAACGGCTTTGGCACCACTGAGCATCCCAGGAAATCCTCCCTCTGGCAGTTGCATGGGATCTATCTGATCCCTTTGGAGGTGTGGAACACTTACAGCAGCAGGGAGGAGAGGGGGACAGGCACAGAAAGCAATAAAGCACTGAGCAAACTCTGGTTTCTGTATCTCCATAAAATCTCTTTGTGTTTGCTGGGAAAACTCCACAAGCATCACTTCTGCTGGCGTTTGTCAGATCCATTACATGATTCAGCAAGATGACACGAAAAAAAGGACTGAAGGCTCGCCCCAAAGCTGCAGCAGGTCAGTGGCAGGGATGGACAGAAAATCCCCAGGACCCGACGGCAGCCCCGCCTCTCCCCGTTGGGCTGCGTGTGTTTTTTCATGACACAAAATGTTTGGTTAAGTGTTCTGAATCTGCCTGCCAGTTAAATCCTAGGAAATCTCGGGGTTTCATATTTGATGGAGTGAAATGCACCGAGGGATAATCAAAGCTTTATGTCCCAGCCCTAGAGAAAAGCATTTCACAACGCTCAAAAAAAAAAAAAACCCCTTATTACTTTCCTAAGCAGGGGAATGCCTAATGACACACATATGCTGATTCCCTTCCTCCAGCTAAAAGTGGGGATGGAAGTGCAGGGAGAGGGATCCAGAGGTGGAGATCCAGACAGGAGGGGCTTATGGAACCACAAACTGTCAAAACAATCTCCTTTTTATCAGAACCTGACGCCAAAGCACCTGTGACAGCACCAGCACCTGGCACTAAAAATCCCTGTCTGCAGGGGGATGGATGGTCCTGGAGTTTATTGTGGGATCAGGGTGAGGAAAACACCAAACTGGGGGAGGGTAAAGGGCCACTCGCTGCTGTGGGAAGGAAGAAGTGGAAAAATTCCCTGCTTGCCTCTACCTAAATCCATCCCATTGCTCTTGGGAATAGCAGGGACACCTGTAGCAGTCTGTCCTCACAGCTTTCAGAACATTAATTCAGAAAAAAGGAAGTGGAAAGCTTTCAAATTGGCTTCCAATATTTTTTAGTAGTAGTAGTAGTAGTAATCTGATATCCTTAAAAGCAGATACTGGGGTGGAAAAAGTTTATGATGCAGTGAGAGGAGCAGGACATAAAGCACAAATAAAAAAAAAAAAGAAAGAAAGAAAGAAAGAAATTAAAAAAAAAAGAAAAAAAAAGAAAAAAAAGGAAAAAAAAGAAAAAATAAAAGAAAAAAAAGAAAAATAAAAATAAATAAAGTTTCCCATTCTTTGCAATCTACACCCAGCAAGGGTTGGGAGCATTGCCAAAATAACCCTGCAAGGGCGTTCTCCCATGTTGACAACACCAGGGAGGGAAAAGGGCTTTGCAGAGCCCCTGAATTAATCCCATTAATTAAGCCCATGAATTAAACTCCACGTTCAGGTTCTAACAAACCCATCACTTGCAGGAAGAGCTGTGTTTTTTATGCCCATTTCTGAGGTCGTGCCTCCATGGCCTGTGCTGGGGCAGTGCCACTCCTGAGGATGGATGAACATTTATCCAGGAGGAACAAGCTCCACTGTCCCTGAGGGGAGCTGTGGCTCCTTTCTACTCTTCAGGATCGCAGAGTTTGGCCAAAAAACAGTCACAGGGTTCCTGAATCCTGCTGTGGGCTTGACCTCAAAGAACCTCTATCCTTTTCCCATTTCCCTCCTCCTTGTCCTCTCCTCACACATTTAAGCTACCAAAACCCCCAAATAAATCAATATGTGGGAAAGAAAACCTCACCTATCGTTCCTGGGATGAATGAAAGGTTAAAACTCAGACCTTCAAGGTGTTACTTTTAATTTTTCTCATTAAATGTTGCTGTTTCTCCAAACGACATTTCTATTGCCCACACACTAATTTGGCAGTCAGGGTTTTGGACAGTGCTTGGTGACCAAATGTTGTCCCAAACCATTTCCTTGGCCATTTCTTTGGCCATTTCCTTGGCCACTTCTTTGGCCATTTCCTTGACCATTTCCTTGGCCATTTCTTTGGCCATTTCCTTGGCCATTTCTTTGGCCATTTCTTTGGCCATTTCCTTGGCCATCTCCATTGGATCATTTCCATTGGACCATGGATGGTCCATGGGGTTTCTGAGACAGGAAACTCAATTTATTAATGTGCAACAACTAAAGAAAAAGTGATTTTGTTTGTACATCTCAGATAACGGTGAGCCTGCAAGAGCTTAAAAATTCCCTCCCCTTGGCATTCCCTTCATTAGGGCAGTGATTCCTTGGATTCCCCTCTAAGAAACCCTTTCACACTAAGGCTGCTTCTCCTGCTCTGCCAACTCTGCAGTAAAGGGGGGGAAATTTTAATAAAGTTCCTGAAATCTCAGGAAATTAAACTTTGCCTCCTTAAGTTCCTTTTAAGAGTGAAGTGCCCAACGTGAGCTGAGGTTTCCACGCGGCCCCTCTGGATATTCGGGTTCCCTGATAGCACCACCCTGCTCCCAGAAAATCCCCAAAACTGCTGAAAACCCCAAAAATTTGCCCTCAGCCAGCTAGGCTCTGCTCCTGAATGGATATTCGGGGTGAATTCCCATGGCTTTGCCAGCCCAGTTCCTGGGAATGCCAGCAGGCTGGGAGGACACAGGGCTGGGTCAGGCTGTGGTCACCAACGCCCTCCAGTCCCAAATTCCTCCCTCTGAACTTAACCCCAGCTCTGGAAAGGGGGAACAGGAAGATAAGAAGGAAAGCAAATCCCATCTAACTGCCTTTAAAGAGAGCAGAGGCTGAAAAAGGTTTCTTTTTTTTTTTTTTTTTTTTCCTTTTGCCTCTCTTTTTCTGCCTTTTTTTTTTTTAACTCCTGCCATTTGTTGCCTTGTAAAAACAGAGGCTTGAACCTTTCAAGCCCCTCCAGTGGGAATTCCACCATTTGAGGAAAAAGTTCAAGGATTGCTCCCACAGCATTCAGGAACAGAGAAAACGGTGAAAGATGATTATTTCTGTCAGCACCTAAGAAGTAACAATCATTCAGTGGTGTTTTCAGTTCTTCCTGCTTTCAGAACTATCACATAATATTAAAAATACATATAAAAATATGAATTGTAGTATTCTGTCATATAATATAATAATAATAACATACCACATCAGCACTGGGAAGTTTCCCTCCTTTAGGCTTTCCTGGCACTGCAGGAAAGAAGAACCCACTGGTTTATTTATGCTCTGTAAAATATTCCTGAGGGGGCTCCACCATTAAAATGCTTTGTGGACTTGCAGGTAAAAATGTCTTGTTCCTGTGTCACCCCTTTGTGGAGCTGTGGCAGTGAGGGGATCTCTGAAGGGTTAAATTATGCTCAGGTTTGGTTAAAAGAGGAATGTTGTCTCCTCAGCCTCCGTTATTCCCAAGGAAAAAAAAAAACAACTTGGAGCTGGTTTCTGACAGAGAACCAAACACCTGATGGCAGCACACAGAAAGATTCCTCAGTGCATTTGCAGCAGCTCCACATTATTGAAGTGGCTGGAGGGATTGGGTTTTTCTTTCTAAATCCTTAGAATCTGATACTTTGAGTCACCAAATAACTGCTGGGTGGTGCTTGTTTATGGTTCTTTTCTTCTTTTTTTCCCCTTTTTTTTCTTTTTTTTTTTCTTTTCTTTTTTATCCTTTTACATTAAAACCCAAGGCACCTCCTATTGAAGATTCCATTCAAGGAGAAAAACTCCCAATGCCTCCGGTGGGTCCTGAATGATGCCTTGAGGAAAAGGAGAGATGAGCAGGAAAGGGTTCAGAAATAACCTGAAGCAGCAAAGGTGCAGGACCTCACCTGAAGGAGATCAAAATGACTTGCAGACATCCAGCTCCTGCTTTTGGTTAATTGTGTGATATTTGGCTCTGCAATCCAGTTTTGTCATTTTCTCCCTTGGTTTAGGCAAGGTGGCAAAGGAGCTCCTGCTTTTATTAATATAAATATTTATTTTATATTATTTAATATATTTATTAATTCAAACATTTAAATCAAAATGTTTTATGGGATCATTTTGGCTGAGGGGAGGTTTTCAACACTGAGCTGTTTTCAGAGGGCAAAAATATCTCCCCCTTCCAAGCAGACCCTGGCACTTCTTCCCTCTCACTCAGAGCTCTCTGCAGCTCCACATCCCAGTCCTCTGCTTTCCTTAAACCTGCATCCCAAAGGCTTGAGGGCATCTGTGCTCTCCTTCAGGTTTCCTTACAAGGTCGGTGAGAAAAATGAGGATTTGGGAGCCAAAAGGCTCCAGGTTCACTGGGCAGGTTAAAATTCCTGTCCTGGAGTGGACCACCCAAAGCTCAGATCTTGTAGGTCAAGTTCTCCAAACCCTCCTCAAATCTGTTGTTGTGGTTCATCCTGGATTCAGATCTCCACTGTTTTCTCAGAGTGTGGTGCCCACACAACACAGGAAGAAAAAAAAATAACTTCATGTGCATCACCCCTGTTTATTTCTCTAGGGTGAGCTTTGTTTCTTTGGACTCTGCTGCTCTTTCCCAAAGACTCTGTGGTTGTATCCCTCTAATCCAGCTCCCCCTGGGACAGAAATGGGAGCAGGATTGAATCCTTATGAAGCAGACAGGCTTGAAAAGTTCATTCCCATTTTAGAGATTTCTAATCCCAAGGAGTCCTTAGATGGAAGGGGTTTTTTTTCCACAGGCTTGAAGATGGGAATGGGATATTTTGCTGGAAGCAGAGGGACAGATGTCAGTGCCAGGGGGGATTACAGAGCACAAAAATATTTTCTTCACGGTGGATTTTGGATACAAACAAGGGAAAAGCCCCAAGAACCCCCGTGCATGGACAAATTTAATGGCTGCAGCTCACTGAGACCAAATTTTGCTGTTGGAGAGGCAGAACTTTGCTGTCAGAGCCGTTTGAGCCAAGTCAAGCTGCTGCCATGTGGGTGGGTGGCTGAGGCCAGGTCAAGCCAGGATACAGGGAGATGAGAAAGGGAAGGAAAGATGAGAGAGGGAAAGAAGCACAGAGCTGACACCAAGGATGGGGACAAGTCCTGTGGCAGAAGATTAAACTGTCCCCAGAGCTCTGGAAGCACCGTGGGACACAACATCTGGCCAGCAGCTGCTGCTGCAGAGGAGCCAACAATCTCTGTGTGCATCCAGCAGCCCCGGGCAGGTGCCCCAGGCAGGAACGGACACACCAGCAGCTGCTGCTTGGATTGGGACACTCCAGGATGAGATAAAACAAACCCAACCCAGCCCAGAAGGGACTGAAGGCAGGAGAGCTGCTCTGGAACACGAGCAGAGGGTTTCTAGGCAGGCTGAGGAGCAGCAGCAGCAGTGGCTCAGAGCCAGCTCCCATCAGCAGCACACAATTTGTCTCCGGGTGCAGTTGTGCCTCCCCAGCCCCTGAAATAGCTCAGCCGTGGCAACATCCATCAGCATCAGCATCCAGCCCAGCCTGGAGCGTTCCCAGAGGGAGCTGTGCACCCTGCCAGACCTCTGGGGAGATGAAGGAGCCCTCCCCCGGGGGAGAGGCACAGAGGGACGGGCTGAGCAGGGCTGGGGGTGGAGCAGGAGCCACAGGTGACACCGTCCCTGTGGTTGTATCCCTCTAATCCAGCTGCCCCTGGGACACGAAATGGGAGCAGGATTGAATCCTTATGAAGCAGACAGGCTTGAAAAGTTCATTCCCATTTTAGAGATTTCTAATCCCAAGGGGTCCTTAGATGGAAGGGGTTTTTTTCCCCACAGGCTTGAAGTCAAGGTGGGAATGGGATATTTTGCTGGAAGCATCGATGGCCCCATGGAGCCAGGGCAGCACTGGGGATGTTTTGTCTCCTGTGCTGAAGCCACGTTTTAGCAAAAAAACTTCATGTGAGACAAAATACTTTTTGTGTGGCAAAACCTGCAGGTTTCTAAACCTCAAAAATAAAATTAAAAAAAGAAAGTTTAGGTTGTGCTGTATTCTTCTTTATTGCAGAGATCTTTGATGGTTTTTATTTTCTTCATGTGTGGGAGGGTGATGGCAGGAAATGCCGTGTTGTAATAGGGAATATTTAATGCAGAAGTATCCTACAATATCCAAGGGAAATTCCTTTTCTCACCCTGGACTTTGAAATGAAGGTACTGAGTGACCTGGCACATGTGGGTGGTGCTGAGCCCCTCTGCCAAGTGGTGGAAAAATCTCCAGAGATATCAAAAAATCCCGGCTCTGCACATAACCATGTCAGGAAAGTCACAGTTTGTATGTTCTTACTGGGTAGGAATGATCTTTATGGGGATTCCCTCAAAGAATTTAAAAAAGAAACTTAAGTCTGCACAGTCACTCGACATGAATTCTAGAAAACATCCAGGAAGAGAAAATGCTCAGAAAAAAAAATAACAACTGACGTAGTCAGAGGCTTTGGGACTTTAAAGTGAACATATTTTCTTTATCTATGGCCTAAACAACAACAGCAGCTAATAATTGAACCAAGGTCATCCTGCCAAAACTTGTATGGTGTTCATCTTATAAATTAAATTGATCAAAATGCTCATTCTCAGACCTTAATGGGTAACCCAAAAAGCATCAGTTTGGAGTTGGCTATGGTGGGGGAAAAAAAAAAAAAGATAATGCAGCAAAAATACTTATAAACAAGTATTTATAAGTAAATATTTATTTATTATAAATATAAATATTTAAATACATTTACAAATATTTATTTATAATAATATAACAAGTATAATAATATAATAAATTTATAAATATTTATTTCTAATAAATATCCCATCTGAATAATTGCAGTGTTTGGAGTTTATATGTTTATTCAGGCTTGATAATTAATTATCCAGATATTCAAAACAACGGACAAATAATCACATAATGTCATTTATCCTCAAATAGATCTGGAGGAACTCAAATGGGCTGAGTGAAATTTCCTTGGACCTCACTTGCTAACAAGCTTGCAGGGTGTTCTCTTTTCCCCCCTGGTTTTGCCAGACTGTTAAAAACCTCAGAAAATGTGCATTTAAATGGAAAGGAAAATGCTGGCTGGGCAGGTCCTCTGTCTGCTTGAAGTCAGCTGAGTGCCAGCAGCTTCTGGAGAGGTGTGGACATGGAGACACCTCCGGGGGAAATGGCCTCAAGGTGCACCAGGGGAGGCTGAGGTTGGATTCACCATCCCTGGAGATGCTCAAGGAATGACTGGAGGTGGCACTCAGAGCTGGGCTTTGGTTGTGGCAAGGTGGGGATCAGTCAAGGGTTGGACTCGATGGTCTTGGGCATCTTCTCCAACCTGAATGATTCCATGATTCCATGATACCCAGGGGATGTCAAGGGGAGCCTCCAGCCATAAGGGAGAATGGGAGAAACTCATGCTCTGCAAACACATTCTCAGTTATTGATGTGGAGCAGGATTCACTGGGACAACACTGGCAGAGAGGGTTTGAACCCCCTTTCACAGCAGGATTTGGTTTCCATGATATCCAGGTTGAGTCCCCTCTCACAGCAGGATTTTCCCTCCATGATCTCTGTTTGAATCCCCTCTCACAGCAGGATTTGCTCTCCATGATCTCTGGTTTGAATCCCCTGTCACAGCAGGATTTTCCCTGCATGATCTCCAGGCTGAATCCCCTCTCACAGCAGGATTTTCCCTCCATGATCTCTGTTTGAATCCCCTCTCACAGCAGGATTTTCTCCCCATGATCTCCAAACCATGGGCAGTCACCCACCTCAGGATGACGTTTGAACACAATTTCCAGCACTACCTTGCACCAGACTCTTTTGGATTGAAGCACCCTGGGATATGGAATATCCTGAGCTGGAAGGGACCCACATGGATCACTGAACCCAACATGGATCATCCAGTCCAAACCTGGTTAAGGACAGTTGACTCACAGGATAATAAACTACACAAAGCTCTCTTTCAGCCTGAGAGGGAAAAAGAAATATGATTATCTTTCTCTCTTTTTTTTTTTCTTTTTTTTGGGTTTTTTTTTAAGCAATTATTCCTTGTTTCCAGATTCCCGTCCATTTCCTGGTTCCAGCCCAGACGTGCCATGGGAAAGGCAGTTCTCACGGCGTCTGCACAAACAGGAAGCATGAGGATTTTCAAAGGAGACCCTATTTTTGTGAGAGCTCCCACTGAGTTCTGCTGACTCAAGAGACCTTGGCCTGAATTTCAATGAGCAGCTTCGGAGGAACCGAACTAATCCTCATGTCTCCAGACTCCTTATCTGCCACTCCTTTTCCAAAACACAGCAGAGAGCCCGACTCAAAACCCTCAGCCAGAGCCTGGTACAGATCCTGTAGGACAGGGAGGCTCTAGGACTTGGAGAAATTATGAAGAATCCCATTTTGCTGCTGCCAAATATTTAGGGAATCCCTACTTCTTTCCACTCCTGGGAAGGGGATCTGGCCAGATGTCACGCTGAGCTGTCAGAAAGCATCACCTTCCTCCCTCCTGATGCTGCCCAGACCCTGGGATGTCAAGAGCCATCAGTCCTGAAGGGGATGTTTATTTCTTTTGATGCTGAGGTGGAGATTTGTATCCTCCTGGCATCCTCCTGGAGCAGCACCACTCCCTCCAATCCCTCTCCAGCTCGGCTGGGTTTGCTCAGCCTTTCCAAGGGATGGATTTTGATGCTCTCCCTCCTGGCAGGTGCCATCCTCACCCATGGAAATGAGCCTGAGCCCACCAAAACCTGTCCAAGCCTCATTCTGGGCTCTGAAGGCAGTGATTTTTATTCCCAGATGGAAGTTGAGGCTTTCAGGAAGGGCTGGCTGCTCTGGCAAACAACAGGCTTTTTGAAGAATAAGGTGAAAGGACCTTTTCTGTGGCTGAGGCTCTTGACTCTAATTTTAACAACTCTTCCAACCCCTTGAAAATTGCCACCCTGAGAAAATAAACAGGGCCCATATTCAGCCACTGGAGTGGCACCCAGGCTTTGCTGGGCCAGCCCTGGGAATGGCTAACAATAGCCAGCCTTATTCCTGCCTGCAGAAACCATGGGGGAGAGAGGGAGAAAGGCAGAAAGAAAGCCAAGGAGGGCTTCTCCAGCCTGATTGGGCCGTGGTTGGATGGATGGGGCTGCTGACTTTGGGCTGGTTTTAAGTTACACGTGAGCAAGTGAAACGGAATATAAATAATAGCAGGGGGAGAGCTCCAGTGGAAAAGCCAGCCAGTGTCTGCCTGACTGGCTGCTCTGGCATCCATCAAGTCCTGCTGTGGTTTGTGTCACTCCCTGCCCTTGGAGAGAGCCCACCATTGCTCCAGGGATCCTCTGGGGAGGGATCTGCCACCCCCAGGCTGGGAAAAGCCCCAAACTGGGGAGTCCCTTGATTCAGAAGCTCTGGATCCTGCCCTGGCAGAGCCCAGCATTGCCATCAGCCCCCAGGGTGAAATGGCCCGGGGAGGCAGTTTGGGGTTTGTGCAGGGAAGGGGTGGATTTGCTTCCAGCATCACTTTCAGAAAGGCTGAAACAGACCCAGCAAAGAGATCCTCACAGCCTCTGCTTTTCCCAGAGATCCTCAAGCACAGAATAGCTTTATTCTGAGTATCAAGCTCTGCTACACCTGCTATAGGTACAGGCAGCACCTCAGCTGGCAGGGGTTTCTGTAGTCCCACAGACTAGCTCCCTTTAATAAACAGTTCTTTCCTATAATTTCAGCCCACGTCTTTTGTTTTGCCACCAGTGGCTCGGTTTCTTCTTTTTTCATTCTTTTTTCAGTAATTTCAGTTTTCAAGCACAGGCAACATGCAGTACGTGTTTGGAAATTAAAAATCTTATCATTCCTCCTACAAACACAAATATGCCCCTTGGAGGGGTGAGTAATTTCACACATTTCACATTTCACACATGACCACAGTTCTGTCTCCCATTTCCTCCCTGGCCTTGTTGCAAGGGTCTTTCCCCTGTAATCTTCTTAGTTTGGTTTGTTGTTTTTTGTTTGGGTTTTTTGTTGTTGTTTTTGTTTTTTGCTTTTGTTTTGGGTGGGTTTTTTGGGTTTTTGTGTGTGTGTGTGGTTTGTTGTTGTTGTTGTTGTTGTGGTTTTTTTGGTGGTTTTTTTTTCTCTGCTACATTTCCTCTGCATTCCCCCATCACTTCCTGCCTGTATTCTCCCTTCCATCCTTCTCATTATCTCTGCTGACAGGAGGTTTCTCCCCACCTCTGACAAGTCACACTTTCAAAGCTGGCAGATAAATGGAGCTGGGTTGGTTTGCTTGTCATTACACAGAAGAGATGCTGAAATCCCTTCATTTATTAACTCCTATATATTTATAACTGGGATCCCTCAAAAAAAAAAAATCTGCTTTATTGGTTATTGCCATGGGTGCATCAAGTTCTCCTTTTCCAGGACTTTCTGAGGCTGCAAGGGAATCAGGAATACAGAAAACTCTGGAGTTATTTTCTTGGCAAATCTGAAGCACAGATATAAACCCAGCAAAAGATTTGGAGAGGAAACACCTCAAAACCAGGGCAACCCTTTGAGCAATCATGATTTTTTTCCCCCATATATTTGTTCCCCACCTACCTGTTCCTCTCCATTCTTGTTTCCTGACTTGAGTGCTGGGGGACATTAAACCCCACTCTGAATAAAACCCTAAAGGGAAAATAGAAGGGGAAAAATAAAAAAAAAAGCTTTACCACAGAGGATGAGTGCAAACACAATTTGTTTAAAGCTCTTACCACCAGGGAATGTGCTTTTTTTTGTTAGAAACACCCCAATCGTGCCACAATGGCCACGGCACCAGGAGGAGACAAAAAGAAATCTTTATGAGATTGTTGAGACAATAGTTATTTGTCATGAACAGAATCTGAGCCTGGCTGGTCCCGGGCCAAACACTGGAAGTTTGTCCTGGCAGACGTGGAGTTACATCACAAACAGGATTATGTCATGTTGGAAGCTGCCAGCCTGGAAGTCTGAGACAGCATCTTGGAGCCCTGGGAAGCAGGGGACAACTGCCCCTGTCCCCAGCAATGACCCAGAGCATTCCCAGGGCTGAGAGGTGGTGCCAGCCTGCAGGTGAGGGGTGGAAAGGAGAGGCAAGCAAAGAGCAGGTGGAATCCTGGAAGAGCACAGCTCCAAGCAGGATCACACTGCCAGAATCAATGGGGAAGGTGTGTGAGATCTACAGGTGGAGAAATCACAGAGGTTCAGCAGGGAAAGGGGAGGAAATGCTGTGGTGTGACAGGTGAATATGACAGGGGAGTGAGGCACAGGCTGCCCAGAGCAGCTGTGGCTGCCCTTGGATCCCTGGAAGTGTCCAAGGCCAGGCTGGATGGGGCTTGGAGCAGCCTGGGATGGTAGGAGGTGTCCCTGACCATGACAGAGGGTGGAACTGTAAAATCTTCAAGACCCTTCCCACCCAAACCACCCTATGAGTCCATGAAATTCCACATTTTTACTCTTTTTTTTTCATTTCATTCACTGCTGCTGTGTGATCATGGAAACCTGCAAAGTTCTCCTTGCTGGATGATGCTCCATGTCTTGACCTTGAGTCCAGCAAAAGCAGCTGAGGAAACCTCAGCCTGACCTCAGACTTCGCCCTATCTCTTAACACAAAATCCTTAAGGCTGTAAAACCCTTCTAGATCATCAAGTCCAGCTCTTAACCCAGCACTGCCAAGGCCACCACTAGCCCATGTCCCCAAGTGCCACATCCACATGGCTTTTATGCTGTGGGCAGCTGTGCCAAGACGTGAGTTCTCATTGTCAGCCACGTTTCAGGAACCCTGTGGATCAGCCCAGGAGAAGAGAGGGATCAGTGCTGGAAATGCCTCCAGGACATTTCAGGATTTCAGGGAAAAACCCAAATGACCACACAAGTCAGTGTTTCCTCTTGCAGGCACATTTCTCTGGGTGAGCAGGCACGAGCTGAGAGCACACTGCAGTGCACCTAAAGCTCACATCTAAAAAGCCCAGGCTACAAAAAAAGATAAAAAGAACAAGAGGGGGGGAAAAATAATAATAAAAAAGAAATATTTGGGCAACTGGAAGGAATTATTCTCTCTTCCATAGCCTGGGCTCTATCCATAAATCATCCATAATTTTTAGATGTCTAGGGCAATGTTACCGTTTGATGAAATAAAATACCGAACCTCTGTGACATCATCTTTTATCTAAAGAGTCCTGCACACTTGGTCATGTTCCTGAGCCACATTTGTTCTGCAGATATTTAGACCAAACCTGACATTTTATAGACTTCCTCCTGCTTGTGCATGTGTTGGAGACAGTTGTTTGGATTAGCACGATCAAAAAACTTAACACAGCCTTTCAAGATCCCATTTTCATCTGGATTTGCACAACACAGAAGAAAGCAGGATGCCAAAAATATGTTTTTTTGGAAAACACATCCACTTTGTTGTGACTGTTTGTAGCTGGTGAAATCCTGGGATGCCCTGATTGCCATGACCTGTGTGTTTTCATACAAGCCCGAGATAGAAAAGCTCTGTGTACAAATGAAAACCGTTAACTTTCATACCACATGTGTTGTACTTATGCCAGTGGGAAATGACAGAGAATGTACAAGGTCATGATTTACTAAAAATATAAAAGTTTAACATGTGGTGTTAATAGAACACACAACAGGGGTCACTGGTACAATGGAAAATAATTCATTTCCAATGTCAGGCCAAGTAATTCACTAGGAAGGAACATTTGAAAATGTGTTACTTATATCTTTCTCTTTCTGTTCTTTAGGACGAGTTTCAGGAGGGGGGAAAAAAAAAAAAGCAGAATTGCTGCTAATACCAATGCATAAATAATAACCTTGAGTCAGATTTCAAGAGTGTCAGAATAATCCAGGCCCATCAGCCCGACAGGAGCTGGCAAACTTCCACCAGGGTGTGCAGCATCCTTGGACCCTCTTCTCCCTCCCTCATCTTTGACTGCAATGAGCACTAAAGCCCACCAGGATGGGTTTAATCCTTGATCAATATCTCTGCAGATATTGGGGTGCCTCAGCCCCAAGCCAGGTGCCACAAAACCCCTCCCCAAACCTTAATCCAGTAAAATGTCAAGCACAGGAACGGCTGCCCAGGGATGTTGGTGGAGTCACCATCCTTGGAAGGGTTGAAGAAACCACTGGCTGTGCTCTGGTCCAGCTGACAAGGTGGTGATCATTCAAAGGTTGGAGTTGATGACCTCAGAGCTCTTTTCCAACCTCAGTGATGCCACGATTCTGTCAGCCCAGCAGGAGTCTGTGAGCTCAGAGTTTTGTGCCACAAGTGCAGGGATTTGTCCACACGAACCCAGCACTGAAACCCCAGCAGAAATCCCAAAGCTGGTGTCACCCTTCACATCTCAGCTCGTCTGGTGGGCCTGCCCAAAACAATGAGCCAGGCTGAGCCTTGCACAAGCTGGAGCCACAGGGCACAGCTGCAGTGTCCCCTCTTTTCCCCCGTGACATCCAGACAGGACCTCACTCTGACAGGGTCTGCCACCCCTTCTGCCCACATCTCCTGGCACCACCAGCACCAGTCAAGGCCCCTCCTGCCCCATCACCTGCACAAGACCCAGCACTCATCCCAGAGACTCCACAGGCATCTCCAGTTATTTGAAGGAACAAATAATTAGAACCAGAAGTGACAGAGCTGCTTGTTCCAAGCGATAGAGAAATCTGTGCAGTGAAGCCACATTGGGCACCAGGGCTGGTGCTGCTGACACCATGCTGGCTGCAAGAAATGCATCCCTGGAGTCCCCCAGCACTACATTAATGCTCAGAGAGCTGTGTAACCCCACAGCTGGCCAGGAGCATCCCAAAAACACCTGTCCCTCAGCTCCAGCTGTGCCCTTACCTGCCTGTGCCAGTGTGCCACACGCTGCTCTGCTCAGCAGCTTTGGCCTGAAGGCAGCAGCAGGTGAAACTGCTTTTCTTTCCTTCCCTCCCTTGCCAAAAGTGCTCTGATTTCTGGGTTGGCTCAGTGGATTTCTGTAACATGCATGTCCCCTGCCTGGACAGGCAAACTGATGGAAAACATGTTGGAACTGGCTGTCCTTCCCTGTCACTGCCACCTCCAGTGCTTGCTCCACAGAGTTGCCAGGCACCAATGCTGCCAGAGATCTTTTATGCTTTTCAAGCAAAAAATGGTCATGGTCAAGCTAGAAAAGCTGTTGGAAACCTTTTATCAGCTGGACCACAGAGATCCATCTGTGGTGATTCTTTGTAGGGCTCAGCTCAAGGCACGGCCAAATTTTTTTAAGTCAAACCTTGAAACTGTTTGTCTTCCCCTGGGAGTCCCGGGAAGAGTTGTGAGCGAGGCTGCAGCCTGATTTGTGCCCATCCACATCACCCCCGGTGTCACTGGAGTTTATGGGATTCTTCCAGCCTGACTCAGTCAAAGGATCATTAAAATAATACAGTGAGGAACAGTCTAAAGCCCACGGCGGAGCAATTAAAGTGAGCAGACAGACGGAAAGATGGATCAGAGGGAAATGTGTGCTGGGCACTGAGAAATACAGCGTGGGGGCTGTGCCTGGCTCTTCCCAAAAACAACTTTATGACTTGTCCTGACTGCAAAACCCTTCTTTATAAGTTGTTGTCCTATTTCCTGCATCCCTTGGGATGCACTAAACCAGCAGCACCGATGGCACTGGGTAAGGATATTGCTTTTCCCCCCCTCTCAAAGCTCTGAGTGGCAAATGCCAGGGTGGAATTAATCTTTCCTACCCAAACGTGCCTTCAACACATCCTGCTTGCTGCGATTAACAACCTGACATAAAAAAAGTTACAGGGCATAGAACACTCATAATAAATTCCTAAGAGATGATATTAGCTGGCTGTTGGACAGGCAGCCGTGTTACGACACACTGAGCAAGCTCTGAGGATGATATTTGGGGAGATTTCATTGCAGTGCTGTGAATTGTACAGTGTGATGTGCTTTTTTGTGATTAATCCTCCAGTTTTCTCACACTGTCCAAGAATTTGAAATGAAATTTTTAAAGATAATGTGTGTGTGTGTGATCCGTAATGGGATTTTCTGTGGGGTTAAGGGTGGTGGAGAAACCTGTTGAAGGGAGGGGAGTCATCCCACTGGTGGAAACATCAGTGCATCTTTAGCAACACTGAAGAAAAAGAAAAGGAAATCATTGCAGCACTTGGAGAAGTGAAATAGTTCATTTCACAAGTTTCTCTCCTGGTGCCTAGCTGCCCTGAGTTAGGTTAAACCATTTCCTTGGCAGCACAGCCAGCCCTGCTTGCAGTGCCCTGCCACAGGTGAGTGTGGCTCAGAGGGCTGCTGGTGACATTTTAACCCTTTGCAGGACCATCTGCAGCCTGCTAAACCTGCCCAGGTGCCCCTCAAAACACATTCCAGAGGGACAAGATCCCTCCTTTTTTATCCTTGTGCACATTTACAGCCGTTTCTCACCTCCCAGGAAAAGCAAATCTTGTTTCCCTTAGCATCCATTGATGCTGCTTCAGATTATAAAGAAAGGAACCCATTTATTTCAAAAGAAGTCATCAAACAACCCTTGCAGATATGCTCATGTGTGTGCTCAGACAGACTGATACCCTGGCAACTATCACGGGACATTTTTAGAAAATTTCTTAATTCTCTGGCCCTGGGTTTTGTTATGACATGTAGCTAAGAGGAGGGAGAGATGTGGTTTCTCCATCCCCTGCCAAATCCTCTGATTTTCACTGTTTGCTTTGCTGATTTAAAAAAAAAAAGTAGCAACAATTTCAAGAAGTTGCCCATAGGATCAAATACAACTGATGGTTGTAGCCTCTGTTGGCACAGGGTAAGAAATATCTGTGGGGATGTGGGGAGGGAGAGGATGCACAAAACAGTGAACTGACAGAGATTCCTCTTGCAATTCTCCCTCTCTTGCCACTAATCACAGTTAAATAAATTAATCCATACATGTCATCTCAGTAATTTGGGCTATGTCCCCTCTACACCACATCCAGCAGGATGTCCCCATAAATCAGGGAATATGAGCAATGTGAAATATGTCCAAAAAGAAAAAATAAATCCAATACCTGACCAGTCAGTTATCAGTACTTTTAGGAATATTTCCTGTTGTTAAACTAATTTCCATAGAGCTGCAGGCAGGTATATTTCAGAGTAAATCACTTTTAACATCCATCTGAGGAGAAAACTAAGGTGAGCTGGTTGGGGAAGGAGGATTTGCAGGGCTGGGATTCAGGGTGAACGGGAAACTTTTAACAGAGAGCCATAAAACACCCAGGAAGAGCTGAGTTCCCAGGCTGTGTGTTGAAACTTGGACTTAATGATCTTGGAGATCTTTTCCAGCCTTCATAATTTCCTAATCCTGTGATACCTGAGCCAGCAGCGCAGCCCAGGACAAGGACATTTAGGGGAAAGCAGGTGGCACTGAGGATCAGCACCCAGGGCTGCCAGGATGCCTCTTTGCCCATGGAAAGCCCTTAAAATGCAGCAGGGTCACACTGAGATGCTCAGTGTGACCACAGAATCAAAGTCATTTAGGTTGGAAAAGAGCTCTAAGATCATCACGCCCAACCTTTGATGATCAGTTTGTCAACTGAGTGCCATGTCCAGTCCCTGACAACATTGAATTGGGATCAGGGCCATAATCAAGGCCGAAAAGAGGCTTTTTTTTGCTTCTTACATGGACTTACATCCATCTAATACCCCCTAAAAAAGCTGTATTTAGGCAGGACAAATATGCAGAAGAGTGGCACAAACTTAGCAACACCCCTCAGAAATAAATCACACCCAGGCCTGAATGTGGCAAAAACTGGTGAAGTAAATAACATCAAATTAACAAATTGCACGTGCTCAGGAGGAAAGAGGGTGTAAAACCCAGCTCCCAGCCAGCACTGGTACAGGTTCAAGCCCAGGTTACTGTCCCACAGGAGTGTTCCCTGATCTGTCAGACAGATCCCTCTGGCTGATCTGTATTTAACTAGCCCAGAAGCAAAGGCAGATAACCAGGTTAGGGCTGGTGCTCGGGGTGCTGTGGGGATCCTGCTTGCACAATTAAAATGCTTTCCTGTTGGAGTAATTAGCAGAGACAGGCTGAGATTTACAGAGCCCTCATCGTGGCAGACACTCTCAGCTCCCTATCTGAGGGACTCAGCCTGTGCCTCTTGCCAGGTCCCCATTCCCACCACATTTTTGCAGTTGCAAAATTAGATTAAGAAAGGAGACGACGGCAAAAGCTTCTCGCTGGCTGCTGGCATTTTGATCTCTTTATTTCCACAGATTTGTTTACGTGTTCCTCCACTTTAAACAAGCTCCCTCTCTGTCTTTTCCTTGACAAGAGCTGTCTAGGTGGAAATGGCAGCCCTCGAACCTCTCTGGGAATGGATGGAGCAGCCCCAACCACCTTTTACCCCACCAGCACACATGAAAAAGCCCCAAACTGGCCTTGACACAAGTGGAGTTGGGCAAAGCAGAGAGCTGGCTGCTCGTAGCCAACGTGGCAGCAGCACAAAACCCTGGGAAGATGTGAAGATTTAGGGCTGTGACTCACACACACGGAGCAGATTAAACTCAGCCTTCCCACAGCTTCCTGCCCTGCCCCGGGTTTAAAGCCTCCCTCCTCCACAGCAGGGACACTTGAGCCACAAACCCAGCCCCTCAGCAAAGGCATTCCCAAGGCACCTGCCCCTCAAGGATTTCTGTTTCTTGCCCCATTTTTACATGGGGGAAAAAGTTGAGGTGCGGGGATGCTTTGCTCAAAAAATTTAGGGCTAGTTGGTCAAGATCATGTTTCTACACCAGCATAAAGACACCTACTAAAAACCTGCATGGATATGTAGGCAACTCGTGGAAGTGTCTCAGAGTGAGAAATCAGGTTTTAAGGACTGGTTCTTTTCAGCCCCTTTCCTCCCATGACTCACCCCTCGTGCTACAATAGAGTGGACATCATCCAATATCTGAGTGTCAATGGCAATAAATCATTATTAGTAGGATACAAGAGTTTCTTGTCCATTTTCTTAGCCTGGGTGAGCAGGAGTTGATGAGAAATCCAGGTACAACCTCACTCCCTCCCATCAGGTGGATCTGGGACCGTGGTCTGCAATCGCATGGAGATTTTGTTTTCACAGCTGAACATCTCTTGGACTGTCAATGACATCCCCACTTTACAGCCACGAGCATCAGTGTGAGTTAAAATCCACAGTGGTCAGCATTAATGTGGCACCACAATTCCACAGGATGGCAGGGACAGGTGTAAACTCAGCCCTCAGGAGGATTTTCCCTTTCAAAATTCCCTGGTGCAGTGGTGTTTCCTTCAGGGGCTTTGCCTCCTTATCAGCACTTAGCATCTGCCAAGGTATTGAAATGTGAGTTAATTTCTCGTCTGTGTGAGCTGGACATTTGTGTTCTGCTTCAGTGCTGAAAAGCTCAGAATAAGCCAAGAGGTTCCTGGAACACAACAGTTAATGAGGAAAAGTTGTCTTGGCAGGAGAAATGGTCTCATAGGCTGGTTCGAATATATTAAAGGTGAAATGTTTTGCAGTAGGGAGGATGCTCTTTCCAGCCCGAGCTTTTGAGGTTGAGTTTCCTGATTTGCATTCTTTTGAAAGCACAGATAAAAGCTTGGAGCCATTTCTGCTTCCCTTGCTGTTTGGAAAAGTCCAGGGGCTAGCATGGAGATGCTGAGGGATGTACTTGGCACAGACAAAAAAAAAAAGAAAAAAAAAGCAAACTGAGGGAAAAGAAAAAACCAAAACAGCAAGAAATGAAGAGTTTGGGTGTGTGCTAACAGGAGTTATTGCTCCTCTGGTTTGAAAGCTGGTGGCTTCACCACAGTGAACAAGTTCTCGTGTCCTGCAGCTCTCTGATGGCATCACTGCAAGGTTCCATCAGGGAAACACGGAGTTATTCCCTTCAGATCGATGGATATCAGCAGGACAAGGCACCCTGTGAGCTCCTTCCCATCTTGGATACCTCTGGACAGCCTCCCCTGCTGCATTTCACCCGGGGCTGGTGCAGCTGGAGCAGCCTTGGCAATGGAGCATCTCGTTGGCTTTATAACCGAGTGGATCAGTCCCTGGTGGAGGAAAAGCCTCCCTTTAACCTGTGAGGGTCCCTCCTGCCCGCTTTCACACGCCCAGGGGGGAACACGAGAACTCATCACCAAGCTCTCAGCCTCCCCGCTCGGCTCCTGCTCCCCCGCCGCCTTTGAAGTGGCTGCGAGCTGCGGCGGCTCCGGGGTGACACTGCAGTCACACCTCGGCCGCATTCCTGGCTCTGTCAGCGGTCTTTGAATCGCTGACACCTCGGCAGCCCCGCGGCCCTTCTGTCCCCTGCGTGACCTCTGCGTTTCTGAAGGAGACACCTGAAACCCCAAATGGAAGGGATCAGAGGAAGGGGGAATCCCACCTCTTCTTCATCAGCTGCCAAGGAGCCGTCTCCCCTTCCACAGGAAGCAGCATCTGTCTTATCTCTTTGTTTGTCTCCCTTTTCGAAGCTTTTCCTTTGGAAATTGCATCTTGTTTTTCCTTCTTTCCAATCCACTTTCCTGCAAACAAATATCATTGAGGAAGAGAGGGTGGGAGAGGGAAGGAGGTTGTGCTGCTGCTGTGCAGAGTAAAGATGAAGTCCCAGAAAATGTCTGAGTTTTTGATCAAGCTGCAAGAGCACAGGACACAAACCAAGCAGCTCTGCTGCAGCAGAGAGCAGATTTCCCTTCTTGTGTCACAGTTGCCTTCATTTCAGTGTCAATCCCACTAAAAAGGAGCAATGGGATAATACTTTTACATAAAGATTAAAATAAAATACTAAACAAATCTCCACTTGACTTTGGACAATGTTGGAGAACATCAAAGAGCTTCTGCCTCTCCCCATCTTCACCTGCACTCCTTTCTCATCCTCATTCCTACCACATAACACTGATAATAAATCTGAACTTTTAGAGTTAATGAGTTATTTTACAGTGTTCTCCAACGTGGAGGGAGCAACCCCAGAAATGGCATCAAGCCCGGGACCTTCTGCCAGAAAACCCCACTGCAGATACTCAGGGTGGCCAGAAATGGAAGCCTTGGGCTGATGGTACCTGCAGGGATTCAGTGCTCAGGTGCCAGGCCTGTGTTTGCTGGGCAGAGGTGATAGAAGGTCCCCTGAGCAGTGCAGGGCACCACGGGGCCCCTGGACGTGTCACAGGATCCTGGGCAGCCCCACTCCAACCCTTCACTCAGGACTTCCCTTTGCTCTCCTGCCCGGGCAGCAAAACAGAGCAGCTCTCATTTCTCCTCAGAGGACCAGCTCGCTCTTGGAAACCTGCTGCCAGCTCCATTCCCTCTTCCAAGCTCCCTTTCCCTCCCTCCCGTGCTACAGATCCCCAGCCCCATTTGCATTTGTGCTTTTCAGCCACAGTAACGAAGACCAGAAGGGCTGCTGTGATGGACAGAACTGGTCCAGCTCTCGCTGGATTTTGATGAAAGGCAATTTGATTTCCACAGCCAAGTTATTTAATGAGGCTCTAAAATTACAGCCACAAATTATGCACATACAAAACTATGCATTTGTGCACCGAAGAGGCAAGATTTCCAAAACAGGAAGCCGTTGGTCTGCATTAAAAGCAAACCCCTGCCTGCCGAGCTGGTTTCCCCCATATCAATGTGTGCAATTATTCAGGCTGCCCAGCCAGCACAGTGCATTGAATGCACAATGGGCCTGGAGGTGCCCAGCTCCCCATTTCCACGTTGCAGATGTCTCCTGCTGTGTTTATAAATCCATTTGCTCCAACTGGGCTGCACATTCCACGGCTGGAGCAAGGGAGGACACGGCTCCCACCACGCAAGGAGCCCCTGCACCATTTGCTGGTGTTGAGTAGGGGGGTAAAGCTGCCTCAGCTTTACCTCCTTCCACCCTCCACCTGCACCACCAAAATTTATTTTTTAAGATGTCTGAGATGCCCATAAATCTTCAAACTTTGCACCCCAAGCACTGTGAGGGTGCTGAGGCCCTGGCACAGGCTCTAAAAGAACTCTCCACTTGACTTTGGACAATGTTGTAGAACATCAAAGAGCTTCTGCCTCTCCCCGTCTTCACTCATTTCTCATTCTTATTCCTTCCCAGAGAAGCTGTGGCTGCCCCTAGATCCCTGGAAGTGTCCAAGGCCAGGCTGGATGGTGCTTGGAGCAACCTGGGGTAGGAGAAGGTCCCTATAAGAAGGGACTTCCACTAAGGTCTGGGGGTTTTTTACCATGAAATATTTCAGCAGATTTGAAATATCCCTTCAAGTAGTGTTTTCCACATTTGTGACATAAATTAATTTAATAACAGCTGTGTTCCTTGCTCAGCAAAACCTGCTCTCACAGAATGCTGTTGGAAGAGCTGTCAGAAAGGGTCCTTTACTAATTCCACAAAGCTCAAGAAACTCTCAAGAAATAAGAACTTAACAAATTGGATTTCTGTTCTCAAAGCGATTTTTGCTGCAGAGAAATGAGGTGCTCGAGTGGCAGCCCCAGGGATGACAGCCCCATGGATTTTCCAGAGCCCGTGAGAAGCATGAGGAATTCAGAGCAGTGCATATTATCCTTACACAGGTTGTCTCCAGAACAGTTTCAGTGCAGTTTCCAAAATCTCCAGAGCTCTGAGCCACCAGGTTTTTCTAAACACTCGCAAACGCCTCTGTGGGCACCATGAGCAGATGGAACATTATCTGCCCTTTTTTGTTCTATTTTGTTTTCCGTTTGTCTCTTTCTTGAAGGAAGCAAATTGTCCTTTTTTTACCAATTCCTCCCAAAAAGAGCAGAGTATCAACTTTTGCTTTTAAGCACTCACACAGCCACCAGCAGAGTGCAAAACCCAGCAGCATTTACGTGATCTCAATGCACAGTCAGCCAGGGCATGAATTTATTTTTATTTCCTTTTCACACAAAATGCAGTTCTTTGTTTTGCATCACGTATCCCCCGACCCAACCTAAGCTGCTATTTCAGCACGGCTTTTTTATCTTGAATAAGTCCTTTGTACAACCTGACCATTTATAGAACACTACAGAATGAAAACCCCCCCAGAATGCAGCAACAGCTCCCAAAACTGGAGCTCCTGGGAGAGGCAGAGAGCTTCAGGAATAAGAAGAGTTTCCTGTGCAGGAGGAAATGCCAACACGCACCTCCCTGGGCAGAGCAGGATTGGCCGAGTGACCTGAGGAGGAGGAGGAGGTGACAGCAGGGCTGGAAGGGCTGAGCGTGGCACTTCCTAAACTTAGCAACTCATGAAATACAGAGAGGGGCAGCCTCAGGGTGAAGCTCAGACTTTGCAGCACAGCCATTCTCCCAGGAGTTAAAATCTTGGGGCTGTGAGAGCTGGCGAGGCACTGAGAGCTTAGGCAGAAAAGGAGATGCTTTCCAAGAGAAAAAAAAAAATTAAAAAAAAAAAAGGAGGAAAAGACTTCAAGGAGGTCAGGCCAGAGTATGGAAAGATTTCATCACCAGCAAAGAGATTTGAGATTTCTTCCTCTTCCAGCTTTTTTCTGGATATCTGAGTATTTTGGGGGCACTCATGCTGGGCACCGCAGCACTGAAGGCTGCTGGTAAAGCTGGAAGGAGCTGCCAGATAAATCCTAAAACACTGCAGGAGCTGGAAGCAGGGCCTTACACCAGGAGAGGATTTGAGCCAGTGTGGGGGGAGAAAACAATCTTTCCAAAGAGTCCATGGTCAGCTCAGCTCCAGCTATGAACCCGGGAGGGAGAACATGGAGCATCTTTGTGGAGATTTAAACACCCAGCTTCAGGAACCAGCACTCGACTTCTGCCAAGCTGGACACAAACCACCCACAGCTGAGCCTTGGAAAAGTGCAGCGGAGCATCTCCAAGAGAAATCTTTTCAAAAGCCCAAGCAGAGGAAGCAGCAGAGCTGCTTTCAGCAGTGTGGAGCTAATGGAAACCACCAAAGGATGCAGAGAAGTGGAAGGGACAAGTTTCCACCCTGCGTGCCAGCGTTGGCCCCGGGAACATGTAACATAATGTAAAAATAATATGCTATTAAATATAATGGACTGCTTGACCCAAATGAGTCAAAGGAAGAAAATCAAAATGAAATGTCTCTGTGGCACTAAATTAAAACGACTTTGCCATTATTAAAAAGAAGTGGGAAAGCCAAAATCCGATATCTCACCTTTTGGGGAGTTGTAAATTTATCCCAAATTCCTGCATCTCATATATAATTTAGACGGCATTCCAGAGCGGGTAGAAAATTGCTCCATCAAAAAATGTTGGCTGGCTGCACCCAACAATTGTTGATACGAGAACCAAAATGGAATTTGGGTCAGCATCTCAGTCGGAGCAGAAACCCTGCAGAAAAACGCACACATCCTACCCCGCTGTAATAAATTCAGCAATAATATCCTTTCAAATATCGCTTTCCTGCCAGCAGCAGTGCAGATTCCAAGCAGGTTCCAGGGCTGTGCTTGAATCCTCGGGTCCCTCCACGTCTGTGCACCTGTGGGAGGGGAAAAGGACGCTCTGGGAGGTTTGAAGAACGAGGTGTGTGCCATGTAGGGAGGAAAAAAAAAAGTAATTTAGGTACTATTATTAAGTGCCAAATATTTGCCACTATGTAATAGGAGTGGGAGTAGGTTTTATTTTGAAGGATGTCTGAAGGCATACTGGCTGTTTCTCTAAATGCAGAGCCCTCAGAGGTTCAAGTGCTTCAGGATGTATAAAATGTGGATTTTCCTCTGGTATATTTGCTGTTTATAAGGGGTGTTTATGTGCTGAGGATGAGAAGGGGAGAAGGTTTCACTTATTTCCAGAGACCTTGCCAGTTCCCAACAGCCTTCCATTTCTTTTAACACCGAGCTGGGAAACAATGGTCTACAACTGACAGCAGCACAAAGCAGGCGAGGCTTGAAATAAGCTGAGCCTAACGAGTGCAGAAAGACCCGATTAGTGTTTAGTCCCCAGCCCTGACAATGGGCTCTAAATCCACGTTTTCAGCTGCTTTGCAGAGAC
Organism: Phylloscopus whistleri; assembly: GCA_017589585.1. Lineage (NCBI taxonomy): Eukaryota > Metazoa > Chordata > Aves > Passeriformes > Phylloscopidae > Phylloscopus > Phylloscopus whistleri. The sequence continues at coordinate 831,562 of JADMLD010000351.1, forward strand.
AATTATTGACACCTCTGTTGCAAATTGCATCTCCAGAGTGCTTGGCAAAGGTGGCCTGGGGTAGCTCTACAAACAGCCAAAGGTGGTTTGTGCTGGAAATACCGATGTCTTTGTTGAGCCAGATCTGCAGGTCACTAAAAGGTGCCATTCCTGGAAGTTCATGTGGGAAGGAAGGACATAACGCCAACACTTCTCCTAGCAGGAAAAAAAAAATGCTGTATTTTCTCCTCGCCCGAGGATGTTTTTGATGCCTGTGGTGATCAACACTCTGGATTCTTTCTGCTTTGATTTCTAATCCTGATTTCGCTGAACTCAGGTCAGTAGCTTCCCTCTTCCGTGTGCCCAGAAGGAAAAATCGTGGGTGAACCACTGAGCACAGCCTTCCCACAGACAGCGTTTTCCATGGCATCACACCTCGACCATCCAAACTTCATTTTCATATTACCCAGGACACAGCCATCCCAGTTCCTGCAGCCCCTGCAAGGGGAGAGAACAAGGCTCTGTCACATTTCACTTGTGTCGGGGCCTTTTATTTTTTAACTCCCCAGCCAAGCCGGCAAAGTGGGGGGAAAAAAAATGATGTGGGACTTGGGTACACACAAAAACGTCTGAAACCAACATTTTTGGAGCACGGCAATTGCCAGTAAAGAAAGAGGTGATTTGAGATTTTCGTATTTGCTCGCGTCTTTGAGGACGTTCTGGGCCTTTCATCCCGTTTTGAAGGCGTGTCACCTAATTAGGACCCTTTCATCCCTCTATTCCCCAGTTAGAACACGCCAATCCCTTTTACGGCAATTGATTATGACTTGGAGGTTTCCACATTCCAGCCAGTTCAGAGAGCTGGGATATTTGTGAATACCTGAATAAACTCCTTTAATCCAAAAACAAACTCCACCTGAAAGCGGCGGTATGAAAAGGCCATTCATCCCGTGTTTTCCAACTTACTGCTTCATGGTTTCTTTGGATTTGACCCGACTTCCTGTACTAATGGTCTCTGAATGCATTCCCAATTGTGGCTTCTTGGTCTATAAGGTGCCCAGCATTTACAGGGAAGAGGAAAAGGAGTCACACAGCAACTGCTTACACAGAAAATTCTGCCTGCAAGGGCAAAAAACGGAGCTGAAGTCAAAAGGAAACATAAAGTGTACAAAGAGCCATCCCCTCCCGCTAAAATTTTTAAAACAAATATTCCCTTGATGTCGCTGCTTTTAAAAAGGTCTTGGCTCCTGGCGGATGAAAAATACCTTTAAAATTACCACTGCAATTGTCATTCCCAAGTGTGGGAATCGACACTCCGCTGATTAAGGTAGGCCCCGTGTTGAAGTAATCTGGGAACAGAAGTGCAAATGTGTCAATGATCTCATGGAGAGGGGAGAGACCCCAGAGGAGATCCCTGCTCCCATAGCCAGAGGGACAGCCTGGGAATGCTGGAGTCGTGGAGAGCAAAGAACCTCAGCTCTGCCAAGATCAGGCCAACAGTAGGGTAAAGTTCACAAATACACATAATCACCTACTGCAAGGGATAATTCTGGAGGCTGTGAGAGAGTTTAGAGGTAGCCTTGCACATTTTCACCCTGTTTATATATATTTTAAGTGTATTTTTCTTATGTATTTCCACTGCCAGAAATATGACTCTGGTCTAGATGCTTTGTTCAAACTTGGTGTGATTACATCGTGAAATTTGGGGTCAAATTTTTCAGCAGCTGGTGAAGCTGAGTTTGCCTAAGCAAACCTTCTCAGCCTCAAGAGTTCCTACAAACTTAAATAAAGCTTCTCAAGGGGGTTCATGTTTTTGGATATTCCAGTTTGAAAACTGCAGGTGGACTTTGGTGGCTAAACTTTTAACAAGCTGGGCCCTGAATTACAGAAATGTGTCGATCAAAGCCCTCCAGCCCCACAGGTGAGACGGGAAATCCTTCCTTTCACAGCAGCCCTTGCTGTCCCCAAAAGCTCTTCCCAGTATTAAAACCCTGATGCTGAGGCTCAGCAAGCCCCAGTGATGATGACAGACTTGCACCCAAGAGCCCTTTTAAGAAGCGAGTTGGTGCTTTTTGTAAAACTTTCCCTCAATTACCGCACTTCCCGCCTCGTAAAGTTTTACTGGGAATGCGAAAATACCAGGCCCACAGATAGGCCCTTGTGTTAGAATTCCCTTTATTTGGCGGTCTGAGGCGATTTATCTGTCCGTGAACACATGGGCCTTGATTCCAGCATCCTGTGAAAGGCAGGACCTAATGAGGCAGAGGAAAGAGGTGACAGATTTTGGCTCCCTGCAGCCCATCCTGGGAGATGGAAACTCCCGGTGTTGACGGACCGGCTTGGCTGAGTGATAAGCCAGGATGGATTTGGGCACCAGGCCACGACTGGGGTGATCCCTCCTTCAGGAGATTGATGGATTTTGGGAGTGGGACAGAGCTTCGGGGCTGGTGTTATATCTGATTTCCCCCCTCGCCATGGTGACATTCCCCTGGCTGGCGCTGGGCCTCTGCGGCCCTCACTTGGTTGCACATCTGACTCTGGATTGCTCAGGATGTGCCAGCAGAGCCTGCTCCTTGGAAAACACGCATTCCAGCCTGGAGAACCTGGCAGCTCTCCTCCACATACAATATCCTTGGTAAAGGAGGATTTTTTTGGAACCTATAGCCAGCTCCGCTTGCTGGCAGTGGCTTTTTGCCTACAAAACAAACAGGCCCAGAATATGCCTCATTACAGCAGCACAGTGGGGTTTATTTTTCTCTGACATTTTGGGAGGTGGTGCAGAAAATGAGCCTCTCTCCAGGGTGATTCACGCCGTGGCCAAAGAGGTCTCTGTGGCTGACAGCAAACCGTGTGACCTTCCCATTTCCCAGTAAGGATCCAGTGCCCGGCGCCAGCACGGGACAGCAGGGAAAGAGTGAGAGGGGAAGGGAGGGAAGGCTCTTGGGTTTGGAAACATCTCTGGGTGAAATTGTAAGGAAAAAAATAAATTAAAAAAAAAAAAAAAGGAAATGAAGGCAAAGTTTAAAAAACACCAAAACAACTAAACCTCCTCAAACTGAAGCCAATCTTTGATTCCTTCTCTGAAATGACATCATTGCATACCCAGGGCAGCCACAAAGCATGACAGCTGTCCTGGGCCTGCCCTGGGAAGGATATATCACTTCCCTCTTGGAAATCCGGAAGGTATTGTCTGTAATCACAGCCTGCCCGGGCCGGGCAGGGGGGCTGGCTTTTGCAATTCGATCCTTCTGCAGCTTTTTTGTTTTGTTCTTGGTCTTTCACACAAATTAGACGACTCCTGAGTCTGGGACCCTCTCCACAGTGGTTGTGCACATCCACAGGCATTCAGCAAGGAGGTCAGAGAGGGTTGGAGCTGGATGAAGAAGCCTGGCTCCTGCGGATGTGGCTGCTCTGAGGTGACAGCTGCAATGCTGAAATGTCCCCTGGTGCCATCTCTGGCTGGTGGCATTCTCTGCTGAATGTCTTCGTGCTTAACCTCATGAGTGCCAGGCTGTAACTGTCTCCTCTAGTCCTGCCCTGCTTCAGGGATGAACCAGGAGAAGACAGGGCATGGTTCTGCAGGATGGTGGATATTGGGGCGAGCAGCAGCTCCTCATCACAGGCAAGGAGATCCACAGGGATTGTATTTCCAGGAACCACCTGAGCCCAGAATCATCCTGGGATGATTCATATCATATTGCCTGGGTTGGAAGGGATCTTATGAGTTATCTGGTTCTCACCCTCTGCCACAGGCAGGGACACCTTCCACTGTTCCAGGCTGCTCCAAGCCCTTGGACACTGCCAGGGATCCAGGAGCAGCCACAGCTTCTCTGAGCACCCTGTGCCAGGGCCTCCCCACACTCCCAGGGAAGGATTTCATCCCAATTTCCAGTCTAAGCCTACTCTCTGCCAGTGTGAAGCCATTCCCCCTGTCCTGTCACTCCAGCTCCTGGCAAAACATCCCTCTCCATCTTTTGTAGGCTCTCTTCAGGTACAGGGAGGCTGCAATTACAGAATCACAGAATATTCTCAGTTGAAAGGGACCCACAAGGATCATCAAGTCCAACTCATAAGACAATGTCCCATAATTAGGTTACCCCAAATCCTTCTCCTGTCCTTGTCTTGATGCCAGAGCAGGTAATCATAGAGAATGGAGGAACTAAAGCCCCAGGAGCAGGACTTTGGTCTGGGATCTGACACAATGCATATAATGGACAACAGCAGTTATACAATCCATGGCTGAAAGGAGAGAAAAGGAGATCTGGTTTTGGAAGGTCAAACGTCCTGCAGGAGCATGCAGACATCTGCCTTTCAATAGACAAAGCTGGGTTAGGCCTTTGTTCCCAAGGGAGAGAGATCAGGGCCCTGCCTCACTCCACAAGCTGCAGTCTGGCAAAAAAGATGGACAAATTCGGGAGGAATCTGAAAGATGTATTATTGGGATATGTGTAGCTCATATTTCACTCTTCCAAAAGTCTAGCTCCATTAATGAAACCCATGTTTCATTGTTTCAGGGAATTTTAGGGCCAAAGGGACCATTAGATCATCTGCTGTGACCTGGGGAACACAGGCCAGAGAATTCCATCCACAGAGACAAATAATGTGTGTCTGATTAAGCTCAAATGTTTCGCTGAGACAATAGAAATGGATGCACTTTCATAATCCATATTTTTAGGCAAGATCTCACCATTTACGTTTCCCCCTCGGGGAATAGGAGCTCAGACTTCATTGTTCTGCTCAACGGAGATGCTGCCCACGCTGGCCACCCTCCCGCCCAGGGGGAGGATGGGGAGAGGAAGCCACAGCCACATCACAGGGATGGGCACCACTGGAGGTCCTGCCAGAGGGGCTGGAGCCAAACCCGTGTCTATCCCATGGGCAGGTGGGCTCTGCCCAAAACACACCTTGAATCCAATCAGCAGAATCCTCCCTTCTCCTCCCAAAACCAGCTCAAACCAGCCATGTGTGGACCAAGCACCAGCTGAGAAGTCTTCTGCTTGTTTGCCTTTTTTTTTATTGCTGTTATTATTGCTGTTAGCAGAAGCACGGTGGAAGATACTCAGACGTTCTGGCCACGAGCAGAGGGGGAAGCTTTGAAATGAAATGTCTTTATTATGGCTGCATATTTCAGCTGGCACCAGATGAAGACTGCTGCGATGAGCACTGCACAAGGAATTGCTGGAAGACACCAGGAGCAAATGGCAGAGGAAGGCTGACTAGTGGTGAGAAACCCGAAATATCTTCAGGGCCATTGGGAATTATTAAAGTTTTGAATGTGTTTCGTGGCATCCCCCGGCTCTTTCATCAGCTGTGGAAGTGACTGGCATTTTTTCTCACTCAGATTTTGGCAATAAGCTGGGTTTTGCATCCCACAAAAGAGCATCCCGTGTTCTTATTGCCTTTCCCAAAGCACTGAGTGATAAACAGAAGCACGAGGAGACTTTCCCAAGGTCATACAGGAAGTTTAAGGATGGGGACAGGAATCAAAACTTGAATTTCTGAGTCCATCACTACAATCCATAGAGAACATGATAATAAAGGATATACAGTAGGGGATATACAATGCACATTCCTTAGCCTAAGTAATTTTAAACAGGGGGTAGTTAGGAGGTTAGGAAGAGCTGCATTTGGCTGTGGAAATTTTCCAACTAGTGCCAGTGCTTGTGCAGTTCTTTAAACCATTTAAATGAGAGCACAAATGTTTATCACACTGCAATCACCACCACTTTGCATGTTTCTGCTGGAATCCGTGCGAATGGTGACAATCCTGAAAGAGAGGGATTTTTCACCACCATCTTTCACCAGGCTCTCCATTTCCAAACTGGCACAGCTCATTTGAACAGAGACTTTTGGGAATGCTGTTGCTCAAGATGTCCAGAGCACAGAGTAGAAAACACTGACTCCACTGTCCTTTCTCCTTTCTTTTTTAAGACTCCCCTTTTAGGCTTTTTTTCTCGTCTTGTGGTCCACATTACTCACAGACTGCAAATGACTCCCAAGAAAGCCACAATCAGTGGATTCTCCCCGTGTCTGTACAAACAGGAGCTGCCATGAGGTCACCGTTTGCAGCCCGTTCTTGGCTGGAGCCAATTCCCACACACGACCACCCCTCAAGAGGGCTGGGTTGGAGAGGACCCGTGGTCACTTCCCAGGGCTTGGGCAGACAGTCCTGGTCAGTGAGTCAGGACATCCTTGACCACCCTGTGTCTGCCACACCAGCAGGTCTAGAAGGGGATGGTGCTCTTAAAGCAGCACGGGGCATTGAATAACGAGAGCAAGGGATGGATTAGTGGCAGGCAGCAGGATGACGGGGCTCAGCACCTCTCATGGGGCTGAGCAGCTCAGCGTGGCACACACAGGGTGATAGAAAAGGCTCCTCAGCTGTGGGCAAGGTGCCACTGCAGCCCAGGGTTGTCTGGTTTCCAGCCTGAGTGGTGAGCTCAGCTCTGCTCCCTGCAGCCTTAACCCAGCTCTGCTCATTTAGCACCAGCACCCTGCCTGGCAGAGTCAGGAACAAAAGTTCTCCTCGTCCTGTGGATGCCTTGGGAAGGCTGAGCTGGAACAGGGACTGGACAGAGCCAGAGAACAAAGTAGATATTTATTGAAAGGCCTTTAGGATACACCTTGGGCAGGACAAGAGCCTGGCCAGGGCTGCACCCAAGGGGGACCCAAAATGGTCACAAAATGGACAAACAGTCACCAGGTCTCACACTTTGATCAGTTTTGATCCATTTGAATATTGGGGTTTAATTGTCCAGTTACAGTTTCAGGTTTTGAGGTCCCATCCTTGTTGTTCCCCCCTCCAGCCACCCTTGTTTGTGCTGTTGGGCTGAAAGTTGTCCTTGGTGTGCAGCAGGAACAGGATTTGTTTTGTGTCCCTGCTCTGTGCAGAGCTGAATGACCCTGAGTGTGAGCTCAGAGCTGCACCCCTGGGCAGCACAGAACCTGAAAAACATCAAAGCTCAAGCTTAGAGCATTACTGTGAGTTCTCCTCAATGGAGCTGTGAGTCACTCACAGTGCTGGGAGATGGGTGGAGGAGGCAGGGAAAGGTGTCACCAGAAACAATCCTCATTTGTGCTCCGTGCCCCTGGACACAGTGGCACCTTGTTCTCCCACCAGCTTGAACCAACACAGGCATCCCTCCTCCCCAGGCAGCCCCTTTGCCAAACAGTAGGCAGAGGGGATTAGCCCTCAGCACCAGAAGCACCAGGAAAGGTGGCAGGTTTGAGCCTTCCATAATCACATTGGAAGGAGGAATTAATTTGGAGTTATCACAAAAGGTGACAGAGTTGTCTTGCTTATGAACTGCTGCTGAGCCTGTGTGTACTGATCTGTCGAGGAGAAAAGAGCCAGAAGCCTTTATTGGCTTTGCTGTGCCTAGTGAAAGTGTCTGCCCTCTTCCACCAGATAAGTTCAGCCTTGTTTATTTTCGTTTTAGCTGTTCGGAAAGCGCCGTTCTGTGCTGTCCCAGACAATATCCCTGCGCCTTTAAAAAGGAAAGGAAGTGTGGTCCTGGCAAACACAACCGGAGCAATAAAATATAAATCTTTGTAATTGTTGTGGAGACAGAAAGCAAAACAAACTGTACTTAAGTACATTGTAAGAAAATGTCAGAGATTTGAGGGAATGGTCATTAGCATACGAAATCATTTATCTCCCCTGAGTAAGTGAGTTGGACGCAGACCAACCCATTTAATTTTCAGTATTTTTCCCTTTGGGATTTCTTGGAATGTCAGAACTACTATTTTTTTTTTCCTCCAGGAAAGAAGGTTGACTTCAAGGCTGATGTTCAGAGGCCACAGAAACAAGCTGAACACGGCGTCAGCTCCCCCAGTCACCCCTGCAGATGTGTGCACACCAGTGCCCTGCTCTGGTGGGGATGCCCCTGTGCCCCAAGCCCTCATGCAGGCACCCAGCTGTGGTGTTAGAGCCCATCCAACATCCACAGACTCTCCCTGGCATTGACATCCAGCTCCTGAAGCATCATCCCCCCTGCCCACCAGGGTGTCCCCGGGGTGTTTAATTTGCTGAAATGGAAGTTCTGGTTTGCTGGAGGTCTGCAATCCCCACGGGCATCCCCATGCCTGAAACCATCCCAGACACAGCAGGATCATTTCAGTGTCACCTCAAACCACCTCTCGTCCAGCTGGTGCCTTCCCTGCTGGGAGACTCACCTGGAAAACGCTGTCACAGACAGCCACAACTCTGTGTCATGGCACCAACATCTCCTTTCCTTCTTTCCTCAAAATCTAAACCCCGGAGGGAGAAAACTGTTGGGAGAAGCGTGAAGTATCTCCATCCACCTGGTGATGGTGAGGTGTCCCAGTACCCTCCAGTTCCCCCAGAATGGTCCCTGTCCCAGGAGACCCCAGAGACAGGGGTGGGTGGAGGCTGATGGGGAGCCCCACGCTGCTGCTCTTGGTTACACAGCTGCCAAGCTGAAGTGCACAAAGTCATTTCAGGCACTTATGGAAACATTCGGGAACCCTGAACTTCTCCCTGCTGGATTCTCGTCCCAGATGGGAAAAAAAATGAAGTGCAGATCTTCTGGGATTATGTAATCAGGGAATCTGAGAGGGAAAGCTGGTGAGGCGTTTTGCTCCTTTCTTTGATGAGGGGGCTGTCTCTGAGGTTAAATGAACTGCATCCCTCCCAGTGGGCAAAATGATCCCACCCGTGTTTCAGAGCAGAGCAGCCCTGGAGGAACCATGGAAAAGGTTTATTCTTTTCATTATAGAGCAGGAAAGTTGTGTTTCACCTCTCTAGCAAGGCTGTTGCTAGCAAGAAAGTACTGAACAGTACCAAATGCAAATATCTGGCCTTTTTTTTTTTTTTTTTTTCCCTTTTAGTAAGGTGGTCAAAAGGTCTAAGGGGAAGCAGGGATTTTGGAAGTATGCATAAAGTCAACAGTGCAGTTAGCAATGGGATAGTAAGATTTCACAGCTCTGCTTTGATCAGGATTTCAGCAAAGTGAAGCCATAGCACAGAATGTCCTCTGAACTGAAACCAAGGCAGGCTTTGTCTTTTATCTCAAATATCAGCTCCAAAAATGAGAATGATATGAAAATGCTGAACTCATTACATTTCACTCGCGGTTTCACAGAAGCGCTCCAGTAAGGGATATGGGTTCTTGATGGAGGTAAAACGTTCTGGGACACTCTGAGTGCTTTGTGGGGTCTCTGGGGGAGCCAAAGAAGTCATTGTGTCCCCAAAATGTTTTACAGTTTGGAGCTGCTGTCCCTTATTAATTGTCCTTGAGTTTTGGAGTGGTGGCTTCACTTTCTTTTCAGAAGACAGAGTTTTAGCCATGGAAAAATTCAGTAGGAATGGAATGATTGATTCTGCTTTTCAGCCTAATTAGTTATTTTCTCCTTCCTCACACGTTTTTAGTCCTTTCTCATTATTTTGCTTCGGTGCCAAAGCCCTTACAATGTTTGTTTGAACTCACACACACAAGAAAAGAAAAATGCCCATCCATAATTTGAAGCAGATGCAGCTCCAACACCCAGAGCTTGGATTGTACCTGGAGGTTGTGCTGGGGACTTCTCTTCAGAAAATAATTACAGATGGCATCTGTGGCTTTGTCAGCTTTGGTGGATTTGGATCAGGCCTGTAGTTGTATAATAAATCCATTTTAATCCTGAACACCAAAATGATGCCCACCACCTGCATTTCCATGGCTAAGTGGAGATAGCCCAAGGTGAAAGAACCCAAACAGGCAAAACAAACACAATAATAAGAACTTTACTAACAATTTCCTACCTGTTGCTGTTTTTCTAAAGTATTTTCTTCCTCTAAAAAGAATAATTATTAATAAATGGATAATTAAAGCTCTGGAATGTTCTTTGATTTCCCCCTGTTCTTCTCAATGTGTGATTTCAGACAACAAAAACTCCTGCCAAGCATCTCCTCATCCAAATACCTGCAGAACCACAAGTGGCAGAGAGGGAAGGGACAGCCCCCAACCTGCATTACTGTGCTGGTCCCGATCCAAACAATTTGGATTTAATGGGAGATCAGACAGAGCTGGAGGTCAGGACCTATTTGTGTGATTATCCCATGTCTGCTGCTCTTAGCAAAACCACAAGACCTCACCCAGGATACTTCTGGTCCATGAGGGTAGCAGAAGAAAGCAAAGAGTTGTGTGAAATTCTGGGTTTCTTTAAGGAAAGCAGAATCCTCTAAATCTCTTCTGAACTTCACGCTCACCACCTCGGTGGGGTTTGTTCCAAAGCCAGCTGCAAATGATGCAAAAACCAAACCCTCCTGCAGGTTGTCCAGCCTGGCTGAGGGGAAGGGTGTGGGTGGTGGGGAGAACCAGAGCCACCTCCAGGAACAGCTCAAAGCCAGGGGAAGCTCCTTGGCACAGTTTGGAAGCTAATCTTTCCATTTTATCAATGTCTCTGCACTTCCATTCCAGCCCAAACTATTACCAAGCACACCACGGAAAACAGGCATGAGATGAAAGCAACCCAAAATTTTCCTGGATTTCACAGAATTTCACAGAATTTCTAGGCTGGAAGAGACCTTCAAGATCATCAAGTCCAACCCAGCCCTAACACCTCAACTACACCATGGCACCCAGTGCCACATCCAGGCTTTTGTTAAACACATCCAGGGATGGTGACTCCACCACCTCCCCAGGCAAGGATGAGGAGCTCTTCTCCATCACAGTGAAGAAACAAGGGAAGCAGTGCTGGGAGTGGATGTGATGACAATGCCAGAGAGCTGGAGCAGAGCCATCATCACCCTCGGTTTGGTTTCTCAGGCAGCTCTGCTGTCCCCATCAACAGTTCTGCTTTGGATTTCACCAGAGCAAATGTCCCATGGAATAATGATTTCTGTCTCCCATCAGCACATATGCAGGGAATGAAAGTCCAGTGCTGTTAAGTGGAACTGTTCCCACCAGGAATGGCCCACGTTCCTCCAGCTGAGGAACAGAAGTGTGTGCACTGTGCTTATCCACCCACAATCAGCACACTCAGCAGAACACCTGCAGGAGCATTTCACAAATTAAGTTGCTCAAATGCCCTTTGAGAGCTCAGCCTGGCAATGCTCCTGGGCAGAAAAAGAGGTCAGAATTGTCCTCTAAACGGAGCAGTTGGCAGTTTTCTCTGCCCTCCAGCTAGGATGCATCCCCAAGGAGAGGAGCAGGAGGAGGAAGGGTGGGACAGGGCAGGGCAGCAGCAGTTTCAGACCAAGTTTTGTCTGTGCTCTCAGTGCTGCTCTGAGATGCACCCCCAGGTCCTGATCTCACAAGGTGCCCGTGTCCCTCCTAGCATGGATTTTTCCAGCAGCTGTTAATTGACTTAAGGCCTTGCTTTTAACTCCAAACCGAGTCCTGAGAAGCTCCAGGAAGGTCATTCCAGCTCGAGGGGCAAAGCCATCCAACCGAGGAACAAAAAACACGGAGATGTTTATTTTGGGATGCTCCGGCTGCTGGTGACTAACCCTGCTAAGCCTTTGGCCTTGGGATGCAGCTTGGCTTGGGTTTTGCTTTTTGCAAGCTGGCAGGTGACAGAATTGCAGTTCCCCTTTCCCACTCCAGCAGTTTTTTGTGCTGAGGACACACCACCGCCCCGGGGGCTGGATGCTGGGTCAGCAGGGAAAGCCAGAAGTTCCCAGCCCTCTCAGACCCACATCCTGCCAGAGGGCCAGTGCCACACTCTGCTTTTCCAGATGAATCCCGGGACACGAGGCTGCAGGGAAAAGTTCTCTGTGCTTCTCATTTATGAGCTTCCTGCTGTATTTAAGGATTATTTCTCCTCTTCAACTTCTTGATGTAATGTAGGGATATTCTCAGATAAAAAGAGGCTTTACCCTAACCATCTTCACAAATTTTTCCCCCCTTTTATATTTTTTGCAAATTCATTCACATAAAATGACTTCCAGCTTATTCCTTTTCTCCCCACAACCCTCTCCAGTTTCTGACTGAGGGAACCACAGCCCACGTGCTCTATTCCTCATGAGCCCACTCCAGTTTTCACCCCTCAGGACCAGGAGATCCAGTAATTCCCAGGCTGACCCCCGAAGGTGCCCTTGTCACAGATGTGTTGGAGACAGGGGCAACCTGAAGCCTTCACCACCCTCTGTATGTGGGGAGAAACAAGGAATTTTACTGGTTTAAAAGGGGGGTTTTACTGGTTTAAAAGGGGGATTTTACTGGTTAAAAGTGGAATTTTACTGGTTTAAAACGGGGGTTTTACTGGTTAAAAGTGGAATTTTACTGGTTTAAAAGTGCCTTATTTGTAGGCATGGTGAGAACCAAACCATGGCTGCTGGAAGGATCGGCCATAAAAGACTTCATCTTTTCTTTCAGAAACAACAGGAGCCTTCCTTTGCATGGAAGGACTTTTTTATGACAATAAATGATGCGCTGCTGAATTCAAACTATTTTTACTTATTTCTTTTTAATGAGGTGAGATTTATAGGAACCTCCTCATATTCAGAGGATCCACTTCAACCCTCGTTGCTGGTACGTTTTCCATGGCTGATCTTCTGGGATGACAGAGCTTTCTCCTCAAGAGCTTCTCCATCATGGAAAACTTATTAATACTAATTAATTAATACCTTAATTTCCCCACTCCATTGTACAACGATGGCACAGAAGTGCTGCCTTACCAAAGCAGATGCAAAAGTTTAACAATAAATTGAATTTTTTTTCCATTTCATTAAAACCTCTCCCAGCCTTACAGTTAAGCCATGCTTATCCTCTTTGCTGTGTCATTGCCTACATAGAGAAAATAAAGGAAATAGTAGGTTTGGGGTTTTTTTTCCTTTGGGTTCTGTGGTCTTGCTGTCATCAGTGTGGTGGTGACAGTCGGTATTTTCCTCAGGAACATCGTGGTGGTTCGTGTTTGTTAAAGAGAGTTTTGTGTCAGGAGCTCTGTGACAGGAGTTTTGCATTCAGCTTTGCTGCAGAAACTGAAATCTTGGTGATAATTCAGATTTTATGTTCTGTTCTCCAGCCCCTCGGAGGCATGGGAAAGGTTGGCCAAGGGGAAAACCAGCTCAGGAAGGAGTTGGGCATTTCCAAAGCGTTGTGGGGATCGAACAGTGCTGGGACTGCACACATCTTCTCCATCTCCTCCCACTAGATACATTTTTATATTTAAAATTAAAAGAAAAGCAGCCTTCCAACCACTACTAAATATTAATATATATTAACGTAGGTGCATTTTTACCTGAGTGCAGGAGAACGTGCCAAAATTTGCCAGAAACCTGCTGGGCTTTTTCCCTTTGGAAAAACTCTCACCCTCAGTGGATAAGAGAGGGATGAGACGAGGGAGCAGTAAGGAATGTCATTTATCCAAATGTCACTCAAACAGTGCATTGCTGTGCTCCTCCCTGGTGTAAATCCACATGTTCTTCCCCATTTACAAGAGTTTAGAGGGTTGGAGGTTTTTTTCTCTAGTTGAAAAGTAACACTCAAAGTTTATTTCACAAAAGTTTATTGGGTAGAGGAAAAATAAGGAGGGAAAGAAAGGAAAAAGATGAGGAGGAAAATCAAAAGTTTATGTCACTGTAATCAGTTTGGGTAGGGAAAAAGTAAGGAGGGAAAGAAAGGAAAAAGAGGAGGAAAATCAAAAAATTGTTTCACTGCAATTAATTTGGGTAGGGAAAAAATAAGGAGGGAAAGAAAGGAAAAAGATGAGGAGGAAAATTCCCATACAACAAAAACTCTGTGACAGCAGAATCCAGATAAACACAGGATAACAATAATAATAATATTAAAAATGCCTCCTTTGATTTTAGTTGGGTGCCATGGCTTTTCTGGCTTGGCTGAACAAGCTGAGAGCAAGAGCCCCAGTGCAGTCCCATTCCCTTCCAGCCCATACAAACAGAGGAAGTGGTTTCCTGGGAACAAAACCCACATGAAAGTTGTGCTGATAGTGCTTTGCTTCCTGTCACTTCCTCCTCTCTCCACATTTCACACGTGAACCCCCCCAGCAGGACAGAGCACCTGGTGCCTGGGTCAGATTTATTATCTCATCTGAAAGGACAGGGCACAGCTCAGCAGCCAGGATCATCATCCCAGTCCCAGCACACGGTTTGGTGTCTCCCAGAATGGCAGAGGTCACCTCAGCCTTGTTTGGGATGGGATCCATCCATAACTGGTGGGATAAGAGGAGCTAAAAGGGTTTTTCCCCCCCCACCAGCTCTGATCCGTGTCTTTGCCACGGTGCCACGGCCATGAGGGCCTCAAGTCACAGGGATTTGTGTCTGCCCCTATTTGAAGTGATGCTTTTGCTGTGTTTACCTCGATTTGAGGATTAAAAGGTGACTAAATCAAGTTCCAAGGGGCTGGATTGAAAAGCACCTTTGGAGTAACCAAATTTCTGCAGCGTTCTGGGCACTTCTGGCCTCACCTGGCTGCAAGCAAGGATGGCACTGGGATGATTTTGCATTGTCAGTCTCCAGACCTTCCCAATTCTTGTGTAATAAAGTAAAGCACAGAATCATGGAATGGTTTGGGTGGGGAAGGACCTTAAGGATCATCCAGTTCCAGCCCAAACACCTCTCACCATCCCAGGCTGCTCCAAGCCCTGTCCAACCCAGCCTTGGACACTTCCAGGGGCAGCCAGAGCTTCTCTGGGCACCCTGTGCCAGGGCCTCAGCACCCTCACAGGGAAGAATTCCTCCCAATTCAATCTAAACCTTCCCCCTCTCAGTTTAAAGCAAGGTTTTTAATATTTAAGACCGAAGGATTAAAACTTAAGTGCTTCCATAAGCACATTTCCCAAGTCATGGCAAAGATTAAAAGACTTTAATGGGTTAAAACTCCCTTCTCCTGGGTCCAGGCTGCATCCAAAATATTGAATGGACTGCCTTGAATGTGGCAGGAACAACATGGAGCAGAAACATGCCTGGTTTTTAAATAATCTTAAATACCTTTAGTACAGTTTAGTTATGTGGTGTTTAGGGAGCCACTGGACATTTAATGGAGCAATGAAAACAGTCTGATAAGACTGGACAAAATAATCAGGGAGCTCAGAGTCAAAAATTCTGTTTCCAAATCAAAGCAATAATGCCTTTCATTGCAAAAAAATGAGGTATTTTGTTAATTGTCTTATGTTAAAATATTGTAATTCTACATTTTGCAGAACCCTGAAGAACGACACGAGGGAAGGTTCTCGTTGAACACCTCAAATGTTAATGAACTGCAGGTCTCCCAGTGGTTTATGTCTTGAAAATTAAGCTTTTAACATGTGTTTGAAGAGTCAAACTTCAGCTGTTTCAGTTAATTAGAGGGCTTAAAAATTGCAGCTTAATGAATTCAATGTTTGTTTATCTTAAACTGTCAAGGAGTTAAGCAAGGAAAAAGTGTGAGTTGGGGAACATCTGATTGCAGCCCATGTGGAATTCCATATGTCAGAGAAGCTGGAAAGCATTTTATTGAGCCATTGTCTAGAATGTGAATTAATTCCCTACTACTTCATGAAAGACTTCTTAGTGGGGCTGACAAAGGATTTATCATAATTATTGCTCTGGCCTGGATCATGATTATAAATGATACATGCGTGGATTTTGTTTATAAAATTCCCAGTTTGCAATTAAAACAAGCTGCAATCTGTTCTTTCCCTGCCTTCTCGTCAGCAGCTGAGCTGAAAATCTACCATTTGTTTTCAAAATTAATACCTGTCAAACATTTCTTTCGGCTCTACAGGGCCAGGAAGAGGGAGAAAGAAGAAAGCTTTGAAAGATTTGAACAGAAGAGGGTTGGTACCGAGCTGGTGGAGGATAAATGATGCCTCACATTTGTTGGGACAAAAGCTGCAACCACTTTTCTCTGTGAGGTTGGTTCCATTGCTGCAGAGCCAAACCAAACACCCTTAATTACATCAAGCACCAGCAGTTTGTTTGATTTTAATGAAATCACTTTGGAGGTTCCTGAACTTGGTTTTTCTCTAAATTGTCACTGTGTTTCCTGGGTTTTGGGGGCAGGTGTGCATGAAAGGGATGTGTTAAATTAACGGGGTTCCCTGTGCTCCTCCAGGCAGAGTTTGGATGAGTTCCCAGTCAAGGAACTGGAAGAGCATCCCAGGATTGATCTGGGCAAGGTGGCTTGGATGGGGAACATCAAGTGGTCACACAGACGTTTGAGGGGGAGGAGTGAGTGATCTGCTGTCCTGGAGTGGTTCCTGTGGGAAATACTGGACTCCAGTGGGAGAAAAGGCAACTTGGGAATAAATCAGGTGAATTAAGGGGGCAATGGGAAGGGGGTGATGGCTCTCACACTTGGGGTCACCACCACTGCCAGAAACTTGGCATTTATACATTTATAGCCTGGAAATGAAGAGCCAGCCCAGGATGAGGTGTGTCCTCTGCTCCTCTCATCCCAGAGATGTAAATCCCTTAATTCCTAACCCTGCATGCTCCAATAATTAACATGCTGAGACAATTCAGTCTGGACACCTCAGGTCCTCTGCTTTTCCTCCTTTTCATCTCTGTTGTCTCTTTTGCATCCCAAACACTTGCCCAGGCCCTTCAGGATGCACAAGAGTCTGGGTGAGGAGTGGCTGAGTTCAGATGGAGCAGGTCTATGGCTTTAACTTTACAATATCTCTATTATTAAGTAAATCCATCCCATAAATATGAAAAACTACTCAAAGAGGATATTCCAAGTCCACTGAAACACTCAATAACAAAAGAACAGACCTGAATGAGGCTGCAAACAAATTTGTCATAAAACTTGATCCAAAGAAGCATTTTGAACAGCAAAAAAATCCGTTTCAGCTCAGAATTTCAAGCTCTTAAAAGTGTCCAGTAATTTTAAGTCTTTCAAATCCAGCTTTTGCTGCTTGATACCACCTCAGAGTCTGCAAGGAGAACCACAGCCATCCTGGGCTCTGTGTGTGCTGCAAGAATAAACAACTCTGCAGACACGGCCAAGCCTACGAGTCACTTGTGTCACTTGTGGTTTTCCATAAAACCATGGCCCATTCCTTTGGAAATTTTGTTTTAAATGCTGTTGCAAACATCAGTGGTGCCAAGCCAGCCCAAAATCAATAGATGGCCCATTAAACATCACAACTGCCTATGGAAAAGCTTTTCCCCTCCCAGCAAATCAAATTCCCATTTTCCATTCACAAAATCTGCGTGTTGCTTTTTTTTTTTGAAGTTGCCTGTGCTGGATGGTGCTCAAACATCAATACATTTTTATCACAGGTTTTGGGGTAGATTTTTTTTTTTTTTATTTTACATCTGAAAGTTAAAAGCCTAATGGGATGGCTGCACAGAGAGGGAATAGTTCCCAGGGAGGAAGTAATATATGATAAAAAGAAGGGTGTTTGATTTCAAAGACTTCTAACAGAAAGTTTCAGAAAGCCATGAATAGAAAACACTTACACTAATACTGCCAGCCTGCATTATGTATATCAAATAAAAATAGGGAAAAAAAAAAAAGGTTCTTTTTTTAGCTCTTGGGGGAAATTAAAATAACATTCTTGTACAGGAGAATATGCAATCCAAGTGAAGGCTTTGTTTATGTTTCAGGCAAGGCAGGGAAAGGATTTTTGAGTTTGCTGGAGCAAATCAAGCTGGATGCATTTCAATGCCCAAGACTGACCATTGCAGTGATCCTTGTGCTGGCCTTTATCCTGGTGCTGGAATTATTCCTGAGCAATTCCTGAGTGGAATCAGTCCCCACGCTGATTGCACTGATGGCCATCATCAGGGCATCAGACTAAACTCAGACATTAACTAACCCCCTTTTCATAATCTCAAATGTGTTTCATTTCTTCTCACTCCTTCGTTTCCTTGTTTGATGTGAAGTTTTCCAGAGTGTTTTTCCTTGGTTGAATTCCTAATTTTTTTTTTCCCCTGGAGACAGGATTGCATCCATCATCCTGAGAACATTTCGTGTCAGTTCCCTGTCCCAGTTCCATAAATACGTGTGAGTTCATAAACCTTTCAAAAGGCCAAGTTTTCTCTGAAAAGAAGAAAAAAATTTTTAACACATGATGAAAGTGAAAAATAAGAGCTGCTTGCATGTGCAATGTGAGGTCTATGGGAGCTTTAGGCAGCTACTGGAACCCCTGGAAATGTAAAATGGAGCTCTCAGTGTTCCTGCTTGATGGTCCAAGCAGAAACACTTGGACCTTCTGAACATCAAACAGAGATTTCATCTCTGTGGAAACTCCCCACAAGGAAAATCCAAATCTGCATTCAACCAGCAGAAGTTGTGCAAACCTTGGCCCAGGCTGGGACCTGAGCTTGCAGAGAAGCTTGAAGTCTCACTTATTGAACTTTTTAAAACTTCATTTCTTTCTCTTTTCCCTTTCTCAGCCTTGTTTCTGAGCAGGTCTGGCTCAGCCAGTGCTGTGTTTGCTCCCAAGCCAAACCCCACGGGGAGGTTTTCCTCCCCCAGGACACGTGGGATGCTCAGCTCTGCCGAGTCCAGAGAAGTGCTGGAGCCACCACCCCTGGAAATGTCCAAAAAAACATGTGGATATGGCCCTTGAGGACACAATTTAGTGGTGGTGCTGAGCTGAGGGGTGGATTTGAGGATTTTAGGTCTTTCCCAGCCTTAACGATTCTACTGAGCAGCATCAGCCACCACAGGAGCAACAAGGAGGAAAGGAGGAAAGGAGGAAAGGAGGAGGAAAGGAGGAAAGGAGGAAGGTGTGGTTGCATTCTAGAAATCAGGATTTATCCCTCATTCCATTGCATGTGGCAGGACAATCATTCCAGTGCATCCCATGTGCCCATCCTACCAAAGTGAATTAAATATGTGAATTTAAATACAGAATTAAAATATGTGAGGTTGCTTCCCTCTGCCAATGTGCTGCTAACAATGTTTGGCTGGTATTTTTTGTGCTGGAGTGTTTGAAGAGGGACTTTTATCCACGTGAATATGGGTATTCATCATGTAAATGAATGTATTTATTCTGTAAAGGCTCACCCTGTCTCTGCTACACTCCTGCAGTTACTTGATAGGAATGTGACAAGAGGAAATTGAATATAAAGTCTACTGGACAGCCAATAAATCAGGCTTATATCTTTCTCTCTACCTCAGACAGGAAGGAACCCAGCTATTTTTAAATCTCTGGCCCATAGAACCAGCCAGAGCTGGTTCTCCTGTTAGAAAAAAAGAAAAAAAAAAAGAAAAAAAAAAAAAAAAAAAGAAAAAGTAGCGGCGGGGGGGGGGAAGAGAAAAGAAAAATTAGCAAGATTTTAAAAGTCCTATGATTTGTTTGCCTGGCCACGTAGCTCTGAGGGCATTGCCTCCCCTTCCCAGGAGTGCACAACATCCCAGCCAAAACCCACTCAAGGACCGATGTCAGATCCAACACAGGGCACATTGATCAGCCCCAGCCAAGAGCCGGATAAAACAGAGAGCAATAAAAACACTTCTCAGGCCACCGCCAGCACGGAGAGCGCCGGTCACCATCCTGGAGACACCGTGTCCAGATGTGACAAACCCTGTGTGCCAGGCAGGGCTTTGCAATGGCATTGCAATGGCATTTCAATGGCATTTCAATGGCATTTCAATGGCATTTCTGCAGCCCGGAGCGTTACTCGTTACTCACACATGACCTCGGCAGCGCTGCCGGGGAGGAGGGATCCATTCCAAGCAATCCCCCAGTGTGAATCTTTGCTGATTAACCTTTTCATTTGTCTTCCTTTAACAAGCAAGTTACTGCTGATGAGGAGATGAGGGATTCTTAAATTTCCTAGAACTAAATTAACTATTCCTGCTCGATTCGCTCTGGCTGAACTTAGATTATATTGCCCTCAAGGCTGCTAATTTGAAAAATGCTGTTGGATATTTTTTTTTTTGTAGTTTATATTTTTTTTTTTCAGTGTTCCTGATAGGGATCCAAGTGCTAATAAGGAGCTAAGTTACATTTCTTGGTAAGATTTCTTAATTGCCCGTGTTGGCTGAAATTTGAACAGCTCAGAGATTCTGTAGATTGTGTCGGCCTGAATATTTTTACATGGAAATCCCTTCAGGATAACTGCAGCTTTTGTTGTACCCATTGCATCATCTTCTGATGTTGTTCGAACCCAGTGCTATAATAATTCTGTGGATTGGAAGGGAATTCAGTGTGTCCATGAAGCTGTGCCTCTCCAGTAAGGACTGCACTGTCTTGGAATGATGGTTCGGGGTTGGAAGGAACTTAAAGCTCATCCAGTGCCACCCCTGCCATGGCAGGGACACCTTCCACTGTCCCAGGCTGCTCCAAGCCCTGTCCAACCTGGCCTTGGACACTGCCAGGGATCCAGGGGCAGCCACAGCTGCTCTGGGCACCCTGTGCCAGGGCCTGCCCACCTTCACAGGGAAGGATTTCTTCCCAATATCCCATCTAACAAAATGGGTTTTGGCCCTATTTTGGCTCTATCACCTGGAGGAAGCTTCACAATATTTGCAAGGAAATATTTCCCACCATGCCATTAGCCACACAGACAGCTCCAATATTTTAGGAGAGGGTGGGAGATTTCCTGCATCCCTGAGCTTGCAATCAAGGGGCTCAGGATTGACAAGGGGCTCTCTGATTTCTCTGCACAGGAACACGGGTGAAATTCAAAATGAAAGAGGGGACATTTCAGCCAGATGTCGGGAAGGAATTCTTCCCTGGGAGGGTGGGGAGTCACAGGGTGCCCAGAGCAGCTGTGGCTGCCCCTGGATCCCTGGCAGTGTCCAAGGTTGGGCTGGACAGGGCTTGGAGCAGCCTGGGATGGTGGGAGGTGTCCCTGCCATGGCAGGGGTGGGATGGGATGAGCTCTAAGGTCCTTCCAACTGAACCATTCCGTGATGATTCTTGACAGGATTTTCAAAGCAAGCAGCGGCAGCGGGACACATCCCCAGATGCTCATCCCAAGACAATTCCTCACGGGACTGAGCCGGGACGTGGGGTCAGCCCCATCCCCAGGGCTGCAGTGCCTCAGCAGTACCTGCCACTGCCATCGGAGCTCATTCAAAGCGCCTTTTCCACACATGGCCCTGAAAAAACCCTGCCTTCAGACAGCTCATCCGTTACCCCAGTCACCAGCAGCTCCAGAGGCCATTTGTTCCCTTTGAAAAATGGGGTCTCTGAAGGGACAATATTCTCCCTAAGCCGCAGCTCTCAGTGTCTCATTTATCAGCTCATTAAGAACACGGCCCGGCTCGGTGGGGCTGATGCAGGAGATAAGACACATCAAGCAGCAGCCCCTGACAGGAGGAGCAGGAGAATCCTGGCCGGGCTGATTGGACTCAGCTGGCCTGTCCTCCCCATCCCCAGCTCCTCCAGGAATTCCCACCTACGTCTTATTTTCGACTCTCACTCCGGTCACAATGAGAATTCTCGTTTTGCTTTTCCTCTCTTTTCAGGAAACGCATCGTTTTCTTCCTCACTTGTTAGAATTGCTGCTCTCTCACTGCAAACCCAAACCCTCTCTCCACCGAGGAAATGTGTTTCTCGTTTTGCCAGCGTCAGATTCTCAGAAGTAATTTCTGTATAAACTTCCCACCCTTCTCCTCCCGCTGTTTTCTGCCCTGTGTTCAGAAGCCCGTGAAAGTGTCAATTTTCTGTTCCCTTCTGTGGCACAACAGCCTTTATAGCAAATTTCACAAACATCCCTGCTGAAGATGCAAACACAAAAATATAATCCACTGCTGCTGGCTGAGTGTTTCCTTCTTGTTGGGTGGGCAGCAGGAGTTGCAACCCACAAAGTCTCTGAGATCAATGTAAACGTTAAAAATACATAATGGATAAAAATTCTTATTTATTCTCGATTTACCTGTGCTTGATTATTGCCAGCATTTCCTAAACCAAGGAGGGATGGCACGAAACTGATGCTGAATGGAGATCTCACAGGTACCAAATGTGGGATAATAAGGTATTGAAGGGTCTCAGGAATTTTGTTCCTGTAATATTTGCTGGGTTTCCCCACAACTCACCTTTGAGATGAAAATCACAAGAACAGGAACGATTTTGTCACTCGATGAACAAAAGTTTTCAGCTTTCTGAACTCTGCTACCACCTGTGGCTGTGGCTGGATCTTTTAATCTCCTTATCCTTCCCTTTCCACTCCAACAATAACCTTGGGACTTTGTCACTGCTGTGACAAGAAGCAGGTTTGAGGTTTCAAAATGTGAAAATGCTCTTTTCTTGGTTTTTTTTTTTTTTTGTTGTTGTGGTTGTTGTTTTGGTTTGGTTTTGGTTTTGGGTTTTTTTGTTTGGTCTGCTTTTTGGGTTTGGGGGGGGGTTTTGGTGTTTTTTTTTGTTTGGTTGGTTGGTTTTTTGTTTGGTTTTTTGTTTGTTTGTTTGTTTTGTTTGTTGGTTGGTTTGGTTTGGGTTTTTTGTTGTTGTTGTTGTTCATTCTGTTAAATTTTGGGTTAAAAAAATGGGTTTCTTTCCATGTGGGGAAAGAGAGTTGCTGGCTCTCCTCATTATCCAGGGCATTCCCCATCCATCCTCCTGCACTGGGGCTTGGCAATTCCCAGCCCCTGCTCTGTCCTGCAGGTGATGCTGCCACACCTGCAGTGTCAGCTCTGTGCGACACAATTCTGCTCTGAAAGCGTAAACAGGCTCTCACAAAGTGAAAATCTCTGCTCAAAACCGGTTCCATCCTCAGCCTGCAGCCTTCCTGCCACCGTCCTGATTGCCACTGCCAGGAGTGGAGGCAGGAGCAGGGCTCACATAATGCCCAGCTTTGTTTCTCCTGGTTTATCCTTGCTGTCGGTGGCTCCGGTGCTCCCGAGGGTTTATCCCCCCTCTCTCCTGCATATCTCTCTCTCTCTTTTCACATTAATTTTTCACTTCTTTGCACTGTTGCTGGTTGGGTGGATGAGATCATGGGGCTGGCAGTGTTGTTTTTGGACAGCCTCTCACCTTATCAGATGGGAGCAGAGTATCCCCTCTCCTGGACAAAGTTGCACAGCCGGTGAATTCTGCTTTTTCTGGGAGCTCTGTTCCCAAAAACAGAGCAACTGAGCAGATTTGGGTGTTTGTTTATTGAGCTGAGCATCTGTTTGGTGAGAAAACATGGTGATGAGCCCCCTCTCTCCAGGGCTGGGCTGGGCACTGATGAGTTTTCCTGCCCCAAGCCCCCTGGGAAGCAGCTCCAACACATTTTGGGAGCCTGGGAAGTGGGGAAGGAGAGCAGCCAGTCCCAAGGGTGGCCGTGGTGTGACAGCACCTGCAGGGTGATGTTTTTCTGTCATCTGCTTGGCCATTCCCAAATGCTGTGAGTTAAAGAGTCAGCCAGACAAACAAGGGGGAAGGGCTTTTATTTTTTTTTTTTCCCCCATTTGGTCAGAATTGGAAATTTGAAGAAATCTTTTCCTGACTCTCAGGGTAACTCTGGGTGTGCTGCTGTTCCCACAGAAATGGGAGAAGTTGGGAACACACCATACAACCCTGTGACTTCTTCAAACAAGGGTTTTCTAAAGAAGGAGAATCAAATTATTTCCCCCTCCCTTTGCCTTAAAAAAGATCACAACCCTCCAACTGGGGAAACATTTCAACTCCCAGTGCAGCTCTCTGAAGGATGAAAGGGTCTAGAGCAAGTGATAATCTAATTTATTAGCACCAGGGTTGAGAAAACAGGGAGCAGAGAAGAAAGGGAAATGAAGGAGAAAATAAAAGGTGGAAACCATAAAAAAAAATGTGTTCTTGCACTGAACTTTTCAAGTCCCACCTGGATGGCTGAACTCAGCTTGCAAGCCCACTTTTAAATGCCACAGGCTGACCCCTGGTTTGGGCTCCCCAGAGATCTGCAGGCAGAAAAAAACTGCCTTTAACAAAACAAAACCCCTCAGATTTCTGTATCTTGATGAGTCAAAATGGCAAGAGCTGACTCGATCCTGTGGATTTTACTCCAGTTAGCAAAGGAAACCTTTGTCAGAGGAGCAGTTTTTGTGGCGGTTCTGAAGACAGACAAGCTCTGAGTTCACCTGACACTTAGGAGAGGCAAAGCTGATTTAAGAGGAACAAAATGTCTGGGGATGAGCCAGACAAGCCCTTAATCACCTGCCTTCACCCAGCACCTCTGACTGGCATCCCACCAAAAGCATCCAACATTCAAAACATTCCCTTGTTTTTCTTTTGGTGCCTTTTTTTTTTTTTTCCATTTCAATTTCTTCACTTCTAAGTCCCAACCAAGATGAGAAGAGCCCAGAGCAGCGTCAGAGACAACAGTTCACTCTTCACCAGGAACAGGGGGAGAAGAAAATCAGAGCATATTTTCAAACCAGATAAACCAGTTCCCAATATTTATCTTCTGTGATGCACCAGTTTCATTTTTCTAAGTGAATGGCTCATTCTCTCTTCAAAACCCACTTGCCAGAAAGAAGATTGATGAAATCAAAGGAAAGAGGACATCCCCAGAGCCAGGATTGGGTCAGTGGATGAAATTGAGGAAGGTAGAGGATGATTTCTAGTCAGAGCTAGAGAAAAAGAGGGGAAAAAACCAGGGGAAGTTTAAGAAAGGATTGACTTAAAGATCACCTGAAGTGGTTGGTTGTGCGTGTGTAATCCCTCACTGCCATCTCTGCACAATCTGCACCTTTTGAAGAAAAACCCAAAACTTTCTCCCAAAGGTGGATGATTTGGTTTCCAGGTCAGAGGCTGCAAAGTGTGAATCCCACAGCACCTGGTGCAGGGTCAGGGACCTCTGAGCTGATTGCTCCACCACGGTTATGACTGCAGCTCTGCTGGGCCAGGCTCTGACTGCAGAGGACAGGGAGGGTACAGCTACTCCAGGTAGTAAATCTATTAAAGTCCATGAGGCAGCAGCCATGAAAATCTGAGTTCCTCTCTGTTCTGCTGTTCTCTCAAGGCATTCATGATCTTTAATAACCTTTTCCATTTAGGAGTGGAGGAGGAGAGGTGGGCACTGAGCCTCCAGACTCCTCTGCCCCAAGCTTTGAGCACTCAGAAGCAGCACAAGGAGCAGAGTAAAGGGTATTTATTATTAGGTAATTTAGTGTGTGTGAGAAGAGAGGCATCACCTCTGAATGTGAGGTCAGGGAGGCAGGAGAAGGCCTTGAGCCCAGGCCAGCACCCTCTGTGGGGTGGCTGGAGGGGAAGGGCAGGCAGGAGAGCTGGCTCTCACCCTCTCAGTCAGAGAGAGGAGCAGCTCTGAGAGCTCCCTGCTGCAGCTTCCAAAGGCCAAAGGGGCTGGATCCCGAGCTGATTTATTTGCCCTCACTCCCACAGGCACCTGGAGATCCCAGATCCAGCCGGTCCCATGTGGGCTCTGTTCTACCCGGTGTCACCATAAGAGGGATCCTCTCGCCTGTCCCTGGAGGCTGGCCTGACATTTCTCTTGGAAACCAAGCACACAAAGCCTTGCGAGTTGAGCGAAAGTGCAATTACACAACGCTTTGAAGTGCCCTGCTAATCCTCCTCTCCTCCCTCGGGACATGAGGCACGGCTCCGAGCAGTGACAGCCACGGAGCTTCACCCAAAATCTTGGCGCTGGCTCAGAGCAAAGGTGCTGGAGGAGCTGCTGCCTCAGGACAACGCTGTGCACGTGGACAGAGAGCGGCCCAAAAGCCTTTTCCAAAAAAACCCCCAAATATATATATATATATATATATATATATATATATATATATATATATTAAAAAAAAAAAAAGTCCTTTGCTGTTGGAACCCTGGTCACTGAGAATTTTAGACTTTCTGTGCTGCCAGGCACTGACCCCCAAGCAAACACTGCATTCCACCTGAAGCCATGGAGAAGGCTCCCAAAATTGAGTGACAGCACTGGGATTGTGGGTGTGTGGTTTGAATAGAAGTGTGTGATATCACAGGGTGGAAAACTTAGAGTTTAAGGGTTTAGAACACAGGAATATATCTATAAAGCAAGTTGGAGGTTTTAGGGTGGAGGCTGAGTATTTCTTTTTCACCATCTTCTCCATGGGTCTGGGGGGTGTTTTGTAATTGGATAGAAAAGTCTGCATTGTTGGCCATAGGTGGTTGGTTATTGGGTTAAAAGTAAAAATAATTTAGGTGTCATTTCATGATTGGACAGTTTATGCTGTCCAATGCATAAGCTTTTAAGTTTATGCTTAGAAGGCCTTGTAGAGAGATAGAGATGGCTCCATTTTTACTTTGTTAGCCAGAAGCGCTGTAGAACTCACAGCTTGTGAGGCTGTAATATGGACAAGAATTAATAAACATCTGAGTCCGAACACAAAATATTGTCTCGAACATTTAATCCTGACTCTGGTTGAAAAAGAAGATAAAAACAACATTTTGCTTCTACCATGAGTGAGGAGGAAGAAGCCCAGAGAAGGAGGAGCAGTGATGAGAACCCCAGTGGCTGCAGCAGCACCAGGGCTGGTGATGTTTGTGAAGCCCATCTCACCTCCTGGGGTGAAACCACAGAAGGCCGTGGTAGGAATGAGGTCTCCACACTACTCTGGGATACATCAGTGCAGCTCCCAGGATGCTCTGAAGAAGAAGAAGACCACATGAGGCTGGTGTGGACCAAATCCTGTCCTCAGCCCAGAAATGAGCTTAGATTTTCCCTCCTGCCTTCCACCAGCTCCCTCTTGGACCTCAGGGATCCAAAACCAGCAGCAAACCACGAGGCTCCCCGAGAGCCTGGGGAGAGGCGTTCCCACCTGCCTGCAGCACCTTGGCAGTGCTGCTTGTCCCTATTTGCACAGCCTCTAACACTCCTGATGTCAGCCTGGAGACGTGTTAATAACCCAATTAAACTGTTCACCCAGCTATGGCAAATCCCAGCGCCCGGGGAAGGCCGGCCTGCTCTGCTTTGTGGTTCTGGTCTCAGCACGCAGGAGCCACGTCCACACGCAGGCCCAGCTCGTCCCCAGAGGGGCCTCGTGCAGGGCTGAGGCGGTGAAGTGCTGAAATCTGAGGTTGGATGGAGGTGTGAGCCCCACCAGCACTCCCTGACCTTGTCCCCACCCCTGTCAGGAGGCCGGGGACACACCTGTGTGAGGTTGTGCTCAGCTCGTGGCTCTCAGAGGTGACAAACACCATCTGCCCTTGGCAAGCGGGCTGCAAAGGGCTGAGTTCCCGTGACAAAGGCACGGCCTGGGTGGCAGGAGGATGCTCAGGGGTGGGGAAGGTGCAGGGCATACGTGGCACTGCCCACGTGGGCTGGGGCTCCGGGAGGCAGCGGGGCTGGGGCTCGGGGCTGCCTGGACTTGCCCGTGCAGGGCTGTGGTGGCTGTGCCTCTGCTTTCCCATCCAGGAATGTTTCCCTGCCCCACTGGGAGGCTCCAGCCCTTCCTGCCCACCCAAAAGCTCTGTGTTTGCTGGAAAAGGCCAGCTGTTGATGTCCCTCCATGGCTGTCACCCTCTGGATGAGAGCAGCGCAGGTGTGGATGTGTCCACATATCCACATGCACAACGGATCCATGTTTGTATCTCAGTGTGTCAACCACAAATATTTGAATATTGTGGTTTGTATTTCCTTCAGCTTGATCCAACTTCCTTCTGATCAAAATCCGTAAGCTCAAAATGCCCTCAGCGCTGTCCCCTGAGCTGTGAATTTAATACAAACTCCTGCAGGGCCAAAGAAATTGAAAATTGTGTTGTCCCACTGGAAGAAAAAACCTGCCCTCCCAGGAGTCCTTAAGCTTAGATTTAACTGTGGGCAGGTTTAATGCCAGCTGGGATCTCCAGAGCTGAAAAACACATCCACAAAGCTGAAACTCACCCATTTAACTCAAGAGCTGTTCCAAAACTGGGACCAGCTTAAGCCTGTGCTTAAATATTTTCTTGAATCTAAGCCTGTATTAGTGGAAAAGTCATTGTTCCGTAGTAGATTTTTATAGGTCTGTGACTTTGGGGTAGTTTTAGTATTCTCAATAGGTTTTTTTTCTCTTTGGATGGCTTCCTCCACTCATCATTAATATCTGGCGTCAACTGTCTTTCTTTCTCATCCATTCCCAGAGACAAGGAAAAATTTTCCCTTCTTTCCACGGATGTATTTATGTTCCCCATGGAAATTCCTCTCTGTGATATATGAACTATTTTCAGAGAAGTTTAGCAAAGCCTAAATCACAAAGGGGAAGAAAACCTCCTCGGCTTGAGTTCACGAGGGGAAAAGTTGGGATTGCAGTGACCTGTAGTGTGAATTTTTTTCTCGAGTTTAATTGTTATTTCCATTCAAATCCCTCATATCCTTAGCCATAAATAACACTCCTGAATAATCCTTAATTTTTTTTGTCCCTATATCTGCCTCCCATAAAATTAGGAGGGAACATTTAGGATCTGCCAAGATGACAAAGTGCCCTTTATGGTGGCCGAATGAAAGGAAGAATATAACTTTGGGAGAAAGCAACATGCTTTTCTTCAGCGTAGGATTTCCTCCACAGAGACATCATCACAGACTGTCAGAAGCTGGGCAGCTCTCCAAAGGTTAGATTCAGGGCCAAAACTTACAATTTCTGCTCTGCACAGGGCCAGCTCTGTCTCGGAGATTTTAAAGGCTGTCTCACCACAGCTGTGAAATTGGGAGCTCGCAGATCGCGGCTCGCTCGCGGCGTTACCTCGCCAGCCCGGGACAGTTCCCATCCAGGCCGTTCCTGGGGAACTGGCTGGGAATTGGTTGTAAAACTAGCTGGGGGTTGGTTGTAAAGCTAGTTGGGAATTGGTTGTAAAATGTGGATGGCAGAAAGGACAGAGCCCAGTCCTGGGAGACAACTCTGCTGCAGCCGCCATGGGAAAGCTCAGCTCCCACATCCCGCTGCCTCCCTCCCTCCTCTGCCACCAAACCACCCCAAACCCACTTCCTACACAACCTCCCTTCGCCCTGCAGAGCTGGGTGTGTCCCCTCAGCTGGGTGTGAAGCTCCCTGCTGGGCAGCTGGGTCACCTCAGTGCTGTTGGGGTGGTGGTGTGCGAGGCAGGGATGCTGGACTTCGTGTGGGAGCTGTGTGGAGGCACAGGAAGGAGTGTGGGCTTGCATATTTCACATGTGGAGCTTCCGTGGTCCACAAGGTCATCCTCTGGATTGGACACCACTCAGGGCTCAGCTCCCACGCCTGCCTAAGCCAGGGAGAGCTGTGCAGAGAGGCCAGGCTCTGCTCAGGCCACCCAGGAGAGATGTTCTGCTCCCAGCAGCCAAAGGCTCCCTCGTTAGCTGAGGGTTTAGCTGCCCTGGACAGAAGGTGGGTGATTCACCTTCAATCCCACAGCATTCCTTCAGAACAGAAGGAATCTCCTGGATGGACAACCCTCACTGTGACAAACTCCACGTTCCCATCTCTGTGCCACAGCCAGAGGGCTGCAGAACCCACACGGGACTCTGAGCAGCCACGACCTCGGATTTGCATCCCAGCGCTTTCCAGTGGACACAAAGCAATCCAGGGAGACCCTGAGCCTGGGAAAGGTCTGCACAGCCCAGCCCAGCTCTCTGGTGGCCGCCCTTTGGGCCACAGCAGAGCTGCTGGTCTTACCCTGGCTGGGGCAAAGGCAGCCAGGATTTATGGGCTCCCAGCGCTGCTCCAAGGCCCCAAAAGGAACACGCAGGAACCCCCGGCCCATCGGCTCGCTGATCCTGCCCAGCCTGAGGAAATCAGAGGAGATGGATTTTCCCTCAGACATCATAACTGCAAGAGAGTTTGGGAGGCAAACACAGAGCCCCTGGCGCTGAGCCAAGGGAGTAAGCCTGGGATAGGTTTTCCTTCAAGAATTCCAACTCATTCATGTACTTTCTTAATGATCCAAAGTCTTCGAGGAGTTGCCTTTCAGCTTCAGTTCCCTTTCAATATTTGTCATGTGTGTCAAAGTTGATTCTTCACTTTTCCTCTGTAGCTTTAACGTTCTCAAGGAGAAACTTTATTCCTTCAAGATATTTTTCCCACCTATTGATGTCTTTTTTAAATGGAAGATCCCTTTTAAAGCAACCAGGGGTAAGAGCACAGGGAAGTGTGCGTTCTCATTTGGAGATGCTAGCAAAGAAATCTTAACAAATGACTGGAAGAGGCCATGGAGTCACTAATTCCTCGTGTTATTTGGATGGACAAGCAACAATCTACAAGCAGTGACCACTTGTCCAGCACTTCTGAGTTCCTGGAAGCCCTGAGAGAATGCCCTCCACCAGC
Source organism: Phylloscopus whistleri (assembly GCA_017589585.1). Lineage (NCBI taxonomy): Eukaryota > Metazoa > Chordata > Aves > Passeriformes > Phylloscopidae > Phylloscopus > Phylloscopus whistleri. The sequence goes on from JADMLD010000351.1 coordinate 861,557, forward strand.
TGGCCCTGCTAGGGAGCAGGAGTGGGAACGAAAGCCTCCCTCCATCCAGCTTTTCTCACAACCTGCCCCCACCTTTGGAAACTCAAGGAAAGGCCAAAAGGTCTCTGCTGAGCCACCAGGGTGGAGTATGACGAGTCCTGTCTTGATGAAAGGCTTGACAAGAGCAAGGCAGAGAGAGCAAGGTTGGGAGGCCAACCCAGCAAAGCTCGGTAGGTGCCTGCCCAGGCAAAGCCTGAGTGCTGCAAATTAAACACTCAGCCAAGCTTGGCTGAGCCCTGAGAGACAGAACCCCCTCCAAACACCCCCTCCTGCTCCCCTTGGCTCCAAGGGAGTCACACCAGAGTCTTGGAGCTCCCACAGCCAAGAGCCCTCTGGAGAGACAGGAGAGCACCTGGAGTTTTTGGATTTGGGATGGGATTTTTGTTTTCCCCGGCAACGGGAATCAAGTATGGGTACAAAGAGGAATTAGATCAGGAGACTTCAAAGGGCTGAATCACATCTCAGTCTGCTCTTGGGCTGGCTCTGCTCAGCCTCAAGCCTTATCAGGCAAGTTTGGCTACGTGATTGCATTTCACACTCTCAACACAATTATTTTCCTAATTGTCTATAAACTACGCCTACAGCTTTTTGCCACTTGCTTTTGCCAACAGCTGACCTGTTGATGCTCAAGCAAAGTAAAATATCTCTGAAATTAGCTAAGAAAATAAAACTGGGCAATCAAAGGCTTCAAGACAGGCAGCAAAGCAGTGCAGACCAGCAGCTGAGTGCCCTGTTTCAAGTTTTAACTGAGTCTGCTACTATTTACTCTCATTAAATCCAGAGTCGTCTGGCTTCATTTGGCTTGCCAGAAATTTGCTTTAGTGTAATTTAGATCAGAGTCACCAGGCTTTCCCCCCCCACCACCACCTTTTTAGGACAGAGGATAATAATAGAGGATTTTTTTTTTCCATGAAAGCATATGCAATTTCCTCTCTAACCATCCAAAACAAATAATCAGGAGATTTCCCCGTGTTTACAATGGGTCTTTCTACTGACCTTCCCTGCAAAGCACTTTAGGAGAAATCAGTGAAAAATACTCCGTGAGAAGTGGGTCACAATTGCTGTTATTGTTACTCAGAAATTATGTAGCGTCTAATCTGAAAGCAGACACAACAACCGAGGGCTTCTCTTTGCCCTTTCCATAACAAACCAATTCCCTTTAGCAGTCAGCACGGTTAAATGGGAACAAATCTGGTTTGCACAGAGAGACACTGCATGTTTGTTAATAATCTTTGTGTTTAGCGTTTAGACCAATTCCAAATCTGAGCTGTAGCAATGGATAAAAACTTTTTTTTTCTCTTGGCATGGCTGAGTCACCGTGACTGCCTTGGCTCTGCCACTCTTTTTGAACAACCATGATTACATCAGTTTCAAACTGGCTACATGAGCCTCAATTTGGAGCAAAGCAAAGATGGGCAAAATCGAGGGTAATTCTTTCAGATGTCGTGGGCAAGGAGATTTATTCAGCCCCTAATTTGAGGAGTTTCGACAGATTTTAATTTTTTTTTAATCTTTTACCTCAGTTGTGAGAAGAAATACTGGGGTTGCTTTTAAGTCACATCACTGGGATTTGGGAGTTCTGGTTGTGAATCCTCAGCACAAGGAAAGCAGGGATGCCTCACCTGAGCTGCCAAGAACAGGCTGTGAGGAACATAAAAGCAACTTTAGGGTGAGTGCAGAGAGGACAGTTGAGGGCAAAGGTTGCATTTGCTGCAAGTGAAATCCCACCTCCCCTAATTCCCTAAAGCACAGTTTTTATCCAGCTCCTCCACATATAACCAAAGAGCGATTTCACCAAAGCTGGAGCCTCAGATGGTTGGGAGCTTCAGCTCTCTGAAGGTGTTTTGTGTCCTGGCAGATTCTGGAGATAATTTTGCTGGCCAGCTCAGAGCAGGAATTGAGCTGTTGTGTGAGGAGTGTTGATGGAGGTGATGCAAAGTGCCCTGCCCAGCTTTGCGTGAGTAAGGATGGAAACAGAATCCTCACCTGGGAGCTTTAGTGTTTGGGGATGTGGTTATGAAATGTCACTCAGTGCATGCCAGGAGCTGCAGGTCCCTGCTGTCCTCAGGAGTCAGATCCCTGTGATGGAAATGAGGGAGTTTTTCTGTTGAGCTCAAACAACGCAGTTTGAGGCTCCTGTTCCCATGATTTGGCTGATCCAGAGTGCCTGCTCCTTCAGGGACCTCCAGGGGGGTCTCACTGCTGTGGAGCTGTTGATGAGACAACAAAAGGAGAGGGATCACAAGATCATGGAATGGGTTGGGTTGGAAGGGACCTTAAAAATCATCTCGTTCCACTCCTGCCATGGCAGGGACACCTTCCACTGTCCCAGGCTGCTCCAAGCTCTGTCCAGCCTGGCCTTGGATACTTCCAGGGATCCAGGGGCAGCCACAGCTTCTCTGGGCACCCTGTGCCAGGGTCTCACAAAGAAGAATTTCTTCCCAGTATCCAATCCAAGCCTATTCTTTCCCATTGTGAAGCCGTTCCCCCTTGTCCTGTCACTCCAGTTCCTGATGAAGAATCCCAATCCAGCTTCCTCATAGCCTTTTCAGATACTGGAAGGTGCTGTGAGATGTCCACACAATTTTCTCTTCTCCAAGCTGAGCAGTCCCAACTTCCTCAGTCTGTCTTCATAGAGGGGATGCTTTAGTCCCTTTATCAACTGCGTGGCCTCATCTGGACATTTTCCAACAGCTCCATGTTCTTCTATTGGGGCCACCAGAACAGGACTCCAGGTGGGGTCTCACAAGAGCAGAGTAGAGGAGCAGAATCCCCTCCCTTGACCTGTTGTCAGGTTGTTCTTCAGGTGGAACAGGGAAGGGCAGCACTGGAGCTCTCCCCCATTTCACTTTCTGCAGGACTACCACAGCCACCAAACCCAACCCTGGGCAGCTGAGGCGCACAGAGAAAGGCACAGCAAGGAATGAGAGAAGGCAGAGCTGAGGAAACACAACTTTCCCTCTTTTATCTGTTTACCTTCAGGGAGGTGGATGCTTTCTGCTGCCCAGTCATCCCTTCTCCTTGGGTTTCTGCTGTGCTGATGGACGGGTGCAGCAGCAGCTGGGACACGTGGCAGGACACCACCAGCTTTTGCAAGGGATGAAGAGCTCCTTACACACTGTGAGATCCCAAATCCATCACATGGAGCCTAATGAGGGGGCTGAGCCAGGCCAAGTACAACTGTTTAACAGTTTATTTTAATCATCCAATGAGAGGGAAACAACTTAAAAGGATTCATGCTGCCAACAATCTTTTCCTTCTTTTTTTTTTTTTTTTTTTCTCTCTTCCCCTCCTTGCATGGCATTTGTTAGAAATCAGGATTTTCCTTAACTAAATGTCTTGTGGTCTCCTTAGCTTTGTTTCTTAACAGGGTTGTCTTTATGTTAGTTTTCTTTGGCTTCCCAATAGAAGAGTAACAGATTTCTTTTGAAGTTTTTATTGATGAATGAGCTCCTATAAATAACTCTCTGTGGCAGCAGCTTGATCTCAGAGTTTACTCTGGAATAATAGTAGCAATGGGAATGGAGGAAATTTATGGCAGCATGACATGAAATAGTTTAATGGGCTTCATACTGTTTAACTTAATCTTTACAGATGTAAAAACAGAAATACAATTATTTTAACAACTATTATTACATATTGCTCTTCGAACTAAAACAAAAACTCAGTAAGCAGTTGGAGATAGGTAGTGAGGAATTAAGGGGTCCAGCTCACCGTGGATTTGGGAATTACTGGGTTGGGATTTGCAAAGCCTCACCTGGAGAGCCCTGGGAGATGCAGGATGGGTCTGCAGGTGGGATTTGGAAAGCTGGGTCACGGGATGTGGGTGCTGGAGGCTGCTAAAACCAGTGGAAGTGGTGGAGCTCTGTCCTCGGGAGGAAAAGAAATCAACACCATGCTTTGTTCCATGCCCCCTTATTCCACCTGTGTGCCTGGGGAGGAGCTGATCCCAACCCCACCAGAGGCCAGCAGGGGTGCATCCCTCGTGCCCTGCAGCCCCATGAGGGGCACAGCTGGAATCCTCCTGCTCTAGGAGCAGAAACACTCCACTCACACCAACCAAAGGATGGAGGGAGAGGATGAAAAGTCACCTGATAAAAGAGAATTTAGCTGCTTATCCCATGTCTTCTCATCTTCACACCGTGGGTTTGCTCATGTCTCTAAGGCAACAACACTTGAGGCAAAGGTGACCCAGATGTGCCTCTTTAAGCTGTGGAAGCTTAGAAAGGTGAAATAGAAAATGATAAAAATTTTTCCATCTAAATATCCAACCCAGAGGCCGGCTGCCATTTCACCCAGCCCGGGATCCAGCTGGATCCAGTTTGCACCGATGATGTGCAAGAGGTGGGTGTAAAATCCAGTGTCAGGATTACTAGGAAAGGTCACAAGACCTAATCCAAACCTGAGGTTTCCTCTGGATGTGGCTCCTGGCCAAGCCCAGCTCCGCTCGCTTCTCGGTGCTTCGCAAAGAGCTTGGGTAAATATTGAAACATGTCGGTGCTCTGCGTAATTTCTATGAAAGAAAAAAACCTGACAGCTTTTGTTTCCTCCTCAAGGGAGCATTATTTGAAATGAAACTGCGGGGAAAATGATCAGCACTGTGCGTTTCCAGCTGTCTGTTCAGTGGGAAATTCGCCTTCTCCCAATCCACGGAAACCGCCCGGGCAAGAAAGAGCTCGCAAATCCTCCCTCCATTTCCAGAAATGTGGGAAAGTTTATTTATTTCTCCATGCATTCCTGATTCGCAATGTGCTCTCTAAAAATGTCGCGAAGGTTTAGGCTAACCGAGCTCATGCTAAATTTAGCAGCTACATTTTAAATAAACATTCTTTACGCTTTGCCGAGCCCGGCTTTGAAGCTGGCTTAGAACAAATTGCGTTCGCATGAACATGAGCGACGCTTGACTGTGGCCTGAGAGAGCATCTGAGTAAAGTAATAATGTATTATTCGCTATAATCCGAAAATGAGACTTTGGAGGTCTAATTCAGCCAATTTAGGAGAGACTCCTAGGAGGGATAGCCTGGATTATTTCTGGAAGGGCCCGTTCTGCTCTCCCTGACCACACAAAACTTCCTCCTGGTGTCTTGTTAGACACCGGAGCTGCGAGGCTCCGTGAAATCAGCTGTGACTTAGCACGCACTGCCTTTGAGGAATCTGGCCCATTTTAAAGCACTTAATGATTTGTCTGGATAAAGCACTAAAAATATACTGTGGGGAGCAATTATGCAACGTCCAGACTGATGGATTGCATAACCTCATAGACCTTTTCCATCTGTAACTTCTCTCGTCCTGTGATCTTGTCTTCTTGGTCTTTCACTTCAAATCAAATATGTGATCTGTTTCATATCCTGAACGCTGTCTCCCGGGGGATCTCTACTCTGGGTGTGTGGGGCTATGAATCAAGTGAGGAAGCAGATCCTTCTTCCCTTTTTTTTGCTTTGGGAATTGGCTGCTCCTCACACCAGGCTCAGGAGCAGCCAGCAGGAAGCCGGTGGGTTTTGGTGTGGAAAGGGATGGTGCCTCCTTTATGTGTTTTCTGTGGTAAAGAATGGAAAGAGAATTAACTTTAAAAATGGGGCTGCAGAGTCCCTCAGATTTATGTCACCTTGGAATCAGGCACGGACAGCCACACCTCGGAGTGACCAATCCTGAAAGTGGCTCCTGCTCATGCAGAAATCTTTGATTATGTTTTATACCTGCTATGGGACCAACTTTAGGAGAACACACATCGAGCCTGTTTACAGACTGGAAGCCCCATTTTATGAGAAATTAAACTCCGGAATTGTTTTAATAATTTTTCAGTTCCCCTCATAGGAAACTGGCGTTGGGAGCAAAGCCGCTCTGGGAACCAAACAACTCCTCTGTGGGCCTCTCCCACTCTGGGATCTGCCCTGCTCCTAGGAGTTAAAATTGGCTGCAGAGCTGGGAGACCTTGCTGGGTTGGGAGAGGTCATTCCTCTGCAGAGGAAGGGGAAGGCATCTCCATCGCCCACACAGGCAGTGCGCTGTTTATTCTGCAGCCCGGGCTGTTTTCTCCACTTCTCCCCAGTATTCCAGACTGGTGTTTATAGCCAGCCCTGAGAGGTTGGGAAAGCCGGGAGGAGGGAGATTCCAGGGATGAGTGAGATGCTGGGTGGCAGCTCTCTGTGCTTGGCAGCTGCTTTTCTGGCTTGTGGAGCAGGTGTGAAACCATTGGCACCCACTCCTCGCCAGCTTGTCAGGTCCTCGGTGTTTCCGTGGCACCTCGGCTACAACAGCACCGGATGTGGAGAGGATTGAAGGATGCTCAGCCCCATCCAAAATTCACATGGATGTGGAGAGGATTGAAGGATGCTCAGCCCCATCCAAAATTCACATGGATGTGGAGAGGATTGAAGGATGCTCAGCCCCATCCAAAATTCACATGGATGTGGAGAGGACTGAAGGATGCTCAGCCCCATCCAAAGAGCAGGAATTGGTGTATTGACTGCACACTCCTTGCTCTGCTGCTGTTTTCACTGTGTGCTTTTATTTCATGTTTGTACTGCATGTTTTTATTGTATGTTTTTATTGTACCATGACTTCTCCCCTCTCTATAAACAGATGACGTGCAAAAGCCGTGTGTGGTTACTCATCCAGCCCGCTGGCAATAAGGCTTTTCCTTGGTATTCACCCCCTGTTACAGCACTGGCCTGATCCCAATTAATTCCAAATTGCCCCTCAGAACTGCTCACCGGGCTCTGAGCTCATTGGAGTTAGTGTCACTTTTGTGCAGAGCATGTTAAGTTTACTAATTTCACTCCCTCAAGCGAAACCAAAATCGAGCTCAGTGCGGCTTTTAAGGGCTGCAGCTGTACTTGGTCCCACTCCACTCCACCAAAACAGAAAGAAGATCAAATGTCAGAGCAAAGCTTCGCAAAGAAACAAATTCCCATTGCGTGGAAAAAAGCTGGGTTTCCAAAAAAAAAAAGTGTCTGTGATAAAAATATGCATGGTGTATTAAACTGAGACTCACTCCTTTTCACCACTGAGAAACTGCTCTTGTGCAGGCAGAGCTTGGAGGGGGAAAGGTTCCACATCTGTGAGCAGGGAAGGAATCAAAGGCCTGTTTGCAGGTCCAAAAAGGTATTTTGGGGGCTGGAATAGGAGCTGGGAGGTGACAAAACTGGGGGTCACAGCGGGGAGGCCAAGTTAGGAGAAAGGGAAATAGGGGAGCTGAAGACACAGGTTAAAAGTGGTGACTGAGAGCATAAATATCCAATTTTGGGGGGTAAAACCTTTCCATGGGCTGGGCTGTGGGGACACCGGGGATGCAGGATCCCTCCCTGTGGGAAGGGCTTGATGGAGATCCACCAAACGAGTCCTGGGAGGCAGCATCCACCTCCCACCTCACCCTGAGCCCAAATCACCACACCGGGGGGTGGAGAGAGGCTCTGAGCTCTCTGCTGGGCTTTCTCCTCCCCCTGCAGCTTCCTGTGGGTGATGTCACCTCCCAGACCCCAAACGGGCCGGTGATGTCAGTGCCCAGCCTGGGATGGACCCTCCTGGGGAGGTGGCCCCTCCTGTAACTGGTACCTGTCCCTAAAGTCCCACACTGTGGGCACTGCGGGGCCAGGGGTGGCACACAGGGAGCTTTAACCCCCTCAGCACCCACCCAGCCCTGGGGATGATGGTGGGGACCGAGCAGTGACACCTTCATCACCTTTTCCAAGTGTTTCTTCATGTTCTACTTCAGGGCCAGAACGTTAAACTATGCACTCAACAGATATTCAAACAGCAGCTGTCAGAAGAAGGAAGCAAATAAGGGATTTTATTAAAATAAAGCCTAGTTTGCAAAGCTGCTTTGAAAAAATATAATCTCTCTTTTTTTTTTTGCATTGAGAAGCTCCAGCTCAGCCTATCCAGGGATCTGCCTATGAACATCCTCTTTTTTTGGGGGGAAGCTAAATAAGAATTCTCACCTTTTGGAGATCTTCTGTCCTTCCCCACGTGAGAGCTCTTTGCCGTGGGCTGGAATGAGCAACCCATGTCCAAATACCAAGGAATTGATGCCAACCTTCCTCTGCAAAAACTGAATCAAAGCTCACCTGGAAACCCCACGTTTCCAACAGCCAGGTGCTCATTTTAAGAGCAAGCTTTGCTTTTGAGACAGGGTGGGATGAAAGAAGGGGAAGAGAAGGAGGAACAATCACTTGGGGAAAGGTTTCATCAGTTTCAAGGGACAGGCAATTTCCCAGGAACCTGTTTGTAGCCTCTCCCATCTTTTTGTGGCCCAGCATGGCAGCACCAGGATATTTGGGGTGTTCCACAGGGATCACACCAGCCACACTCCTGAACAAAAATACCTTTATTGGATATAGGTTTGGTTTCATAATGAAAATTAAGAATATATATTTTGTTTTTTTCCAAAAGGGCATTTATCCGCTGATATACAAAAAGCCTCTATTGACGGCAAACAAAAATACAAAATATTCCTGATTTCTTGCAGCGGGTCAGGATTCTTCCTTTTTTACAAAAAACCGAGAAAACTTTAGAAACAGAGCTGATGTCTCTCTTTTTTTTTTTTTCCTGGTATTTGTCCTGGCCTCCACAACCCTGCCTCAGTCATTTTTGGTCAGAAGCAACCCATCCCAGTAAGACGTGGAAAGTGGACAAATCTCTGTGTTTGCTCATCCATCCTCTTTTTTTTGGCCACATCCGTGAGCAGAAATTCTGTGGGGATGCTCCAAAGCACCAGTTCCACTCCGTGCTGGATCCAAGCAAGCAGGAATATTCAGGATGAGCCTGGATTGCTTGGTCTGCCACGGGTTCAGCTCCAGTTACCCCCCGGGAGGGCTGGGCCAGCGGGGAACATCAGGAATTATCGTGTGCCCGTGGGTATTCATGGCCAAATGATGGGCGTTATTAATTATTCCTGTGGGTATTGATTGATGGCAAAACAAAACTCGGCCTCCTCCCCCCGGGATGGGGCTTGGTTTTCAAAGGAAAAAAAAAAAAAAATAAAGTAAAATAAAGCAGAGACCTGGAGGGCTGGAGAGAAACCCGGTCTGAGGAACCTGAGGGATGCAGAGACTAAAAAGGTGCAGAGCAAAGCCCGCGGGGCTCGGGGCCAGCGTGGGCATCCCCCCGGTGCTGCCTCTGCCTCCGCCGCCCACGGGAGAACGAAGCCGCGTTACCTTCACGAGTCGCTCTGGCAGGGGGTGGGAGGCACCCGCTAAAGAGAATCCGCAGCAAGACGCGCCTTGAAAATGCCCTGAAATCCTGAGTGAGCTTTAAAACATCGCTTTGGGGTTTTTTTGTTTGTTTGGGGTTTTTTTGGTTTTTTTTTTTAGGTCTTTACCCGCGTGGTGAGTTCTGAGTCCGATCTCTCCCTCCCATCGCGCCCCCCACCCCCCCCCGGAGCAGCGTTAATTAACACCCGTTGGGGGGGGGCACGTTAATTGCGGGGCAACTACTGAAAATTAAACACCGCCTCGGAGAAGTGCAGAGGGAAGCAGGAGAGGAAGGGGATGCCGATGTGGTAAAGCCTGCCGTGCACCTGGGAGTCGAGCATGAGGGAGGCGTTGAGGGCCGGCCCGAAGGGATCCAGGGAGCCGCCGAGGCAGCCGGCGGGGCTCTCCCGGGCCGCCTTGGGCGCTGCCCCGGCGGGCGGCGGCCGCAGCCCCTGCGCCAGGATGCTCTCGATGCTGAAGCTGCGGCCCCGGGAGCCGCTCTTGTGCGGCGGGGCGGCGGCGGGGGGCGCCGGGGGAAGCCCCCCGGGGGAAGCCGCCGTCTCCAGACCGCGTTGTCCCCCCGCCTCCCCCGGCGCCGCGGCCGCGCCGCCTTTGGCCCGCTTGGGCTCGACGGGGCGAGCGGGCGGCCCCGGCTGCTGGCCGGCTTTAGAGTCCGGAGGGCCCGCGGAGGCTTTGGGCTTCCTCTTCCTGCGGCGGTAGTTGCCGTTCTCGAACATGTCCAGGCACCGCGGGTCCAGCGTCCAGTAGCTGCCCTTGCCGGGCCGCCCCTTCTCGCGGGGCACCTTGACGAAGCAGTCGTTGAGCGAGAGGTTGTGGCGGATGCTGTTCTGCCAGCCCTGCTTGTTGTCGTGGTAGAAGGGGAAGCGGTCCATGATGAACTGGTAGATGCCGCTGAGCGTCACCTTCTGCTCCGGAGCTTCTTTGATGGCCATGGCGATGAGGGCGATGTAGCTGTAGGGGGGTTTCTGCGGGGGGTCCTGCCGGGACATGGCCCCGCCGGGGGCGAAGCCGAGCGCGGCCGGCAGGTAAACCATGGACGGGCTGCCCAGGGGGGAGAGGTGGCTGCCGTAGATGTGGCTCATCGCCCTCGCAGCTCCGCGTCTTCCCCCTCGGAGCCCAGCGGAGGGACGGGACGAGTCCACCGGGGAGCTGTTTGTGCGAGCTCAGCTCCCAGCCCTGCCTGAAGGAGCTGGCTCTGCCTCTGTCCCTGCTTCATAGCTCTTCAAAAAAAAAAAAAAAATAGGAGGGGAAAAAAAAAAAAAGTTAAATAATTGTTGTAAGTTTGCTATTATATGTTGACTTAGCGCTGGAAAATAAATTGTCTCTGATAAACAGTCGTTTGTGTTCTCAGCCCACCCACATTAATTAAAATTTCATTGCTACAAAACTCCGAGCTCTCTCCACGTGTCTCGCTGGTACCAGCCAATGGTCTCCGGGTTATTCCTTCATTTGTTTATAGAATTAGTCTGTTGATAAGTCTGCCCACCCAAGTCGAATCAAGCTGTGTTTATTTGGAAAAATTTCCGGGCACCCAATATATAAACGCAGCGATCTGATGTTTGAAATCTCACGTCCACCCTTTGACGCTGTAAGCACACACAGCCGAGCAGGATGTGCACTGCTGGAGCTGGGGAGCAGCGGCCAGGGATCCCCGCAGCAAAACCGGGCCATGAAACAGCACAAAAATAAAATAAAAAAATAAAATAAAAATGTATGGAGAAAGGGCTGGGTGAGGGGAGGAGGCGGAGCTGCGATGGCGAGGAAGGAAAAGGGAGGAGGGGCTCAGGTGTGGAGGGGTCTCTTTGCACCTCCCGGTGCAGGGAGCCGGTTCTTCACCCCCAGGAGAGCCCCGGGGATGGGCCAAAGGGGACCCCCGGTGCAGCCCCGCTCCCAGGCCGAGCAGGCAGAGACTGCAGCAAAAAGGGGAATTTTGGCAGGCCCGGGGAGGAGGGTCAGTATTTGTGAATGCGGGCCTGTTGCTTTATATTATGTACTTTCCTGTTTATACCAAGGAGGGGGATTATAACAACTTTACAAGTGCACACAGCTGGCCGGTGCTTACATTAGGAATTTGTGATGCTCTTTTTCTGTATAAACGTCCAGGTTTGGGGCTGTGTTTTCTGTCTTCGGATTTATTATTATTTTTTTTTTTTAAATTTACTGACGTAACAGCTTTAATCCGAGGCCCCGAGGGATTCCGACGCAGTTGGAGGTGTCGCCTGTGTCCCCAAACCCCCCGCGGGTTTAGACCGGCGGGACCCCCTTGTTCTGTGGAGCATCTTTTCTCCGAGGGAGGGAAGAAAAGGCCTGAGGGGGGATCCTTTCTCCTTCCATGAGAAATATCCCAGCAGCGCAGCTCCCACGAGCCTGCTGGGATTTTTACCTGGCGGGGGAAGAGGTAAAAACCGAGCTCCGGGGGTGTGCCCCAGCACCCTGGCCATGCCTCCACCTCCCCATCCCCGGATTTCCCTGCAAGTTCCCCTTCTCCCCTGCGGTTTCTCGCCCGGCGTCTCTCCCCTGGAGGGAGAAGGATTTTCATCCCCGGGGGGAAACCCAGCGCGATGCTGTGGAAGCTCCGGATGGGTCCTGAAAGCTGCAAAGCGCCAGCAGAGCCCGGGAGACGCAGCCGGGGTGCGCAGGGAAGCTTCTGGGGCGGGGGTGTGGGGGTCTCCCCTCTCACTGGCTGGGAGGGGGGGAATTCACCCCTCTGACACCGCCCTCGCCCCTGATTCCGCATCCCCCCCGCGCCCTGCGCACCCCCGCCGGCCCCCGGCAGCTGCAGCGCCCGCCCGCCGTGCCAAAATCGCTATAAACCCCCAAATAAATAAAAAAAAAAGAGAGGTGAATGGAGGGATTTTGGGGGTCCACGCCCGAACAGTCTCCCCGGCCCTGGAGCATCCTCGCCGGGGAGGGGATGGAGCAGAGCGCGGCTGCTCTGACCCGCCCGGCGCATCCTCAGAGCAGCCGGCCGAGGGTCTTCCCCGCCTCAGCCCCCTCCCCTCCCCACCTCGGGGAGTCCCCCGCTCCTTGAGCCACTCCAGGCACGGATTAGTAAAACAATAAATACTCGCGTGTAGGGCGGGAGACAGTCACACGGGCTCCCGCTCTCTCCCTGAGCTCCCTCCCCCAGGAAAACTCTTCCTTCCTCCCTCGTTTTCCCCTCTCGGCGGTGGGAAATCCTGGGAGGCGGGGATGCGGCTTTTCCTCTCCGTTCCTGCTTCCCGGCTCATGCGCTGCGCGTTATCCCTGTGTTATCCCTTCCCTGCCGGAGCTCTTCAGCTGCGTTATCCGCACGGGATCAGCCTCCGAGAGGCTGCGGGGGGAGCCGGGGAAACGACGGAGAGGGGTTCTTGTTGATGTTGTCGGTACCGCCGCTCTTCCCCTAAACAGAAAAAAAAAAAAAAAAACAAACACCGCGGAGCCGGCGATGGAGGCGCTCCCGGCTGGGTTTCCCCTCCTTCTCCAGCTGACGAGCCCCTTTTAAAGCGGCAGCGAGGAGAGGTCCCGCCCGGAGCCCCCGGCGGGAGCAGGGCGCGAATGAGCTCTCCCCGTTCCTGCTGCATCCCGGGAAAGCGGGGGAAGAAAGGGTGGAAATCAGCGCTCCGCAATCGGTGCGACCAAGGGTGGGGGGGAGCGGGGTGTAAATCAGAGATTCCCGCTCCTGCTGCATCCTGGGATGGAGGAGCGGGGTGTAAATCAGTGGTTCCCGCTCCTGCTGCACCCCGGGATGGAGAACCGGGGTGTAAATCAGTGATTCCCGCTCCTGTTGCACCCCGGGGTGTAAATCAGTGATTCCCATTCCTGCTGCACCCTGGGGTGGAGGAGCGGGATGTAAATCAGTGATTCCCATTCCTGCTGCACCCTGGGATGGAGGAGCGGGGTGTAAATCAGAGATTCCCACTCCTGCTGCGTCCCGGGATGTAAATCAGTGATTCTCGCTCCTGCTGTATCCCGGGATGGAGGAGAGGGGTGTAAATCAGTGATTCCCGCTCCTGCTGCACTCCGGGATGGAGGAGCAGGGTGCAAATCAGAGATTCCCGCTCCTGCTGCACCCCGGGGTGTAAATCAGTGATTCCCATTCCTGCTGCATCCCGGGATGTAAATCAGTGATTCCCATTCCTGCTGCAGCCTGGGATGGAGAACTGGGATGTAAATCAGTGATTCCCACTCCTGCTGCACCCTGGGGCGGAGGAGCGGGGTGTAAATCAGTGATTCCCACTTCTGCTGCATCCCAATCTTGGGGGTAAGAAGGGCTGTGAATTAGAACTCCCCTTTCCTGCTGCATCCCGGCATGAAGGAGAGTGGGAGTGTAAATCAGTTCTCCCCATTCCTGCTGCATCCCAGTCTTGAGGGGAAGAAGGGGTGTGAACCAGAATTCCCCATTCCTGATCCATCCCGGGAAGTGGGGAAGAAGGGATGTAAATCATTGTCACCATTCCTGCTGCCTGCCGGGATGGGGGGAGCAGGGCAAAACTCAGAGCTCCCCACTCCTGCTGCATCACAGCCTGGGGAGCAGGAAGGGTGTAAATCAGAGCTCCCCATTCCTGCTGCGGGAAATGGGGGAAGAGAGGGTGGGAATCAGTGATCCCCACTCAGCCTGAGTCCTGCCCGCGGGAATGGGGGTGTGAACAGTGCTCCCCATTCCTGCAGCATCGCGGGAAATGAGGGAAACAGGGCAAAAACCAGAGCTCGCAACTCCTGCTGCATGCCAGCCTGAGGGGAGCGGGAATGGGAATCTGAGCTCCCCGTTCCTGCTGCACCCCGGCTCCCTCAGGAATGTCAGTCAGAGCTCCCCGTTCCTGCTGCACCCCGGCTCCCTCAGGAATGGGAACCAGAGCTCCCCGTTCCTGCTGCACCCCGGCTCCCTCAGGAATGGGAACCACAGCTCCCCGTTCCCGCTGCACCCCGGCTCCCTCAGGAATGTCAGTCAGAGCTCCCCGTTCCTGCTGCATCCCGGCCCCCTCAGGAATGGAATCTGAGCTCCCCGTTCCTGCTGCAC